>JAIOJX010000030.1:94740281-95290281 GCA_022376925.1 Tragulus kanchil
CAGAAGTGGCCCGCCCGCTTCCCTCCCTCCCCAACCCGACCCCCACCCAAAAAATAAATAAATAAATAAATCTTTAAAAAAAAAAAAAAGAAAAACTATTTCAGAACCATAAGAGAAAAATGAGATATCATACTTTCATAAATAACCTAGTAAACAGGCCCACAGTAAAATAACCTGAGATATGCAGATGACACCACCCTTATGGCAGAAAAAGAAGAGGAAATGAAAAGCCTCTTGATGAAGGTGAAAATGGAGAGTGAAAAAGCTAGCCTAGAACTTAATATTCAAAAACGAAGATTATGGCATCTGGCCCCATCACTTCATGGCAAATACATGGGGAAACGATGGAAACAGTGACAGATTTATTTTCTTGGACTCCAAAATCACTGTGGATGGTGACTGAAACCATGAAATTAAAAGACACTTGATCCTTGGAAGAATAGCTGTGACAAACCTAGACACCGTATTCAAAAGCAGAGACTTCATTTTGCCAACAGAAGTCAATATAGTTAAAGCTATAGTTTTCCCAACAGTCATGTATGGATGTGAGAGCTGGACCACATATGGACATGGATCATGTATGGAAGTGAAAAGGCTGAATGCCAAAGAATTGATGCCTTTGCACTGTGGTGTTGGAAACGGCTTTCGAGAGTCCCCTGGACAGCAAGGAGATCAAACCAGTCAGTCCTAAAGGAAATCAACCCTTATTATTCATTGGAAGAACTGATCCTAAAGCTGAAGCTCCAATGCTCTGGCCACCTGATACAGAGAGACAAAACATTGGAAGAAACCCTGATGGGAAAAATAGAAGGCAAAAGGAGAAGGGGAAGCCTGGTGTGGTATTATCCATGGAGTCATGAAGAGTCAGGCATGACTGAGCAACTGAACTGAACTGAAACAGACCCACAAGTAGTCTAATGATTTGATTTTTTTCAAACTGAAAATAGTTTGTTAACTTCAAGTTACATATGTTAATTTTTAATCAAAACATAGATAAATGTTATTTTAAATCATTTGAAATACTTATTAAAAATGAACAATATATTGTTTTAAAATTATTTTAAAATGCTAGTTAACTTCCTTGGTGATGGACAATATAGGATCTGAGCTGAACTGTCTGGTTTTAATTTAAGCAGTGTTAATACAACATTAAATGTAGCATTGCTTTCCTAAATTACTTGTGTTTATGAGATTATAATACACTAATAAAATACAAATAATGGCCTTTCCTAAATAAAATTAAATTCAGAAAGCAATCTTGATATTTGAGCTATGAAGACATGCAGTTAAATAGCAGGTATTACTAAATATATTGTGCTGCAAGTTGCATTTCTCATTTTGAAAGCACAGAGATTCTGTTTTTCATGTGTATACATATACTTTCACCCATTCCTTAATGACTAAAATATTTTAAAAGTTCATTCCACTTTATCCAGACCACATCCCCCAAACCAAATGATGTGAAGTGACTTTAATGCTTCCTTGATCTCCTATACATTATGGTCTAGATAACAATTATTGTAGAATTATTTTCATATTTATACCCCTTGTAACTTTCTTTATGACTCTTCATAATTTGTTGGACATATGGAAAGTGCTCCACAAATATTTATAGTTCTATGCTGCATGCTGTTTAAACTGAGCTAAAGTCAGACCACTGTAAAATCAATAGCACTGGCTTTGGCCAGATGCATCTGGGTTCAGGCCCTCATTTTGCTGTTTTCTTACTATACAATCTTGGGCAATTTACTTAACTTATTGTGGGTGCTGCTGTGTCCTCACCTTCACAAAATGGTACCGGTTATAAATTTTTCCCTTCTCTATTTTTATTTTTCCCTTATTGTCTGAGAATCACCTTATCTCTCAACACTACTGGCTGTCTCTTCTTCCCCTGGGTAAACCACAGGAGCTATAGAACAGCCCCCCCTTATTCCAGTTGCATTTGAATAGCTTCCACAACACTGAGTCCTCCATGACAGAGCACTGGAAAAGGTTTAGGATTCTCCTACCAATTTCAGACTCAGATGAAGAGCTTCCTTACAGCATGGGCTTCATCTTGAAGAGTCGGGGATTTAGTAACCTGTGGAAAGAAATATGACCAGTGACAGATAAGACACAGGAGAAATCCACAGATCAATTTGTTTCTATTACTCAGAGTTAATGTGAGAACTAGTACTTATAAAGATGACTGTACTTTAGAAATCATTGCCCTTAAAAAAGTATTGCCTTATAAAAGAATGCAAATTATATTTTAATAGTGTACATAAGTAAGTGAGCATATGGTATGGAATAATAAGTGTATGTTGTTTAGGTATAAGGTTTCATTGGGAATCCATATGTAATAATTTATAAATTAGTCTATTATAAATATAATATATTCATATTCAATGTATTGATTTTTAGGTGTAATAATTCAAATATGTTTTTAATTCCTGTCATAATTGAATTCTTACTATTTTAATGAATCTTTATTTTTATCTCTAAGTAGTATTTATTCCCTCCCAAATTTCTATTGTAAGATGTAGACATAATATGGAAAGACCAGGATTTTACATACCCCAATACTTGCTGTTATAATCCCCAAGGAAACATCATAATGTAACTGAAAAAAATAACCAAACTGGGTAGCCAAAATGCTGAACTCATCTCACCATCCCAGTACTCATTACTTTTGTTACAGCCAGGAATGTTCCTCTTTGAGTGTTAGATCCAAGACATGAACTTTACTAGATGAAGCTAAAGTCAGACCACTGTAAAATCAATAGCACTTTGGCCAGATGCATCTGGGTTCAGGCCCTCATTTTGCTGTTTTCTTACTATACAATCTTGGGCAATTTACTTAACTTATTGTGGGTGCTGCTGTGTCCTCACCTTCACAAAATGGTACCGGTTATAAATTTTTCCCTTCTCTATTTTTATTTTTCCCTTATTGTCTGAGAATCACCTTATCTCTCAACACTACTGGCTGTCTCTTCTTCCCCTGGGTAAACCACAGGAGCTATAGAACAGCCCCCCCTTATTCCAGTTGCATTTGAATAGCTTCCACAACACTGAGTCCTCCATGACAGAGCACTGGAAAAGGTTTAGGATTCTCCTACCAATTTCAGACTCAGATGAAGAGCTTCCTTACAGCATGGGCTTCATCTTGAAGAGTCGGGGATTTAGTAACCTGTGGAAAGAAATATGACCAGTGACAGATAAGACACAGGAGAAATCCACAGATCAATTTGTTTCTATTACTCAGAGTTAATGTGAGAACTAGTACTTATAAAGATGACTGTACTTTAGAAATCATTGCCCTTAAAAAAGTATTGCCTTATAAAAGAATGCAAATTATATTTTAATAGTGTACATAAGTAAGTGAGCATATGGTATGGAATAATAAGTGTATGTTGTTTAGGTATAAGGTTTCATTGGGAATCCATATGTAATAATTTATAAATTAGTCTATTATAAATATAATATATTCATATTCAATGTATTGATTTTTAGGTGTAATAATTCAAATATGTTTTTAATTCCTGTCATAATTGAATTCTTACTATTTTAATGAATCTTTATTTTTATCTCTAAGTAGTATTTATTCCCTCCCAAATTTCTATTGTAAGATGTAGACATAATATGGAAAGACCAGGATTTTACATACCCCAATACTTGCTGTTATAATCCCCAAGGAAACATCATAATGTAACTGAAAAAAATAACCAAACTGGGTAGCCAAAATGCTGAACTCATCTCACCATCCCAGTACTCATTACTTGTTAAATGTGTAGCTACAGCCAGGAATGTTCCTCTTTGAGTGTTAGATCCAAGACATGAACTTTACTAGATGACTTCAAAAGGGCCTGCCAGCCCTAATACATTATGAGCTTTTTTGCAAAGCGATTGTACACATACCTACACCTACAGACACATTCCTACACATCACCGAGTATATTTATCTCAACCCCCATTTTAGCTCATTCAACTTGATATTTATTGTGTCATAGTTTTATTCTTCTTTCTCTCAGAGATTGATTTACTCTACTATTTGTCAAATAGACGTCATGTAACTACAATGTACCCTTCATTGAGAGGTGTTGGGAAAATGATGGCAAGTGAAAACACAGTCCTTGCCTCCCAACTATGGCTTCTTACATCATTCCTTGAGCCAGTAATCTTCAGTTCATTTATGGCTCTTTGCAAGTGATACTCAGATGTGTCCCTCACAGCATATCTCTGAAACTGCTGACCTCTGAGTAGCCCCTCTTCTATGACTGGGATGCATCTAGTCTCTCCTTGTTACAAGTGCTAAACTGGAGACCTAATATCCTTGGCTGGATTCCCAACAGTTGAGGCAGCTCAGAGAAATATGGTTGGTGACCACTGTGGTCATTCCTCGCTGTCTAGAGCATCCTGTTCATCAGCCATGGTTTCGGCTTGTTTTCTAAGATTTGCTGGCTTGACTGAGATGATTTTTTAAATATAACCTTTTAAGGTTTATCATACAGCAAAAATTCCCTTTGTCTCCAAAATTATAGTTTTAGTAATCCCACCTGTCAATGTTCATATGCAAAAGCATTTCCCCAAGGTGTGTCAGGGACAGACAGATGGCTGGATAAGGAGAATTTTCTCTAATTAGCACATGCTGACTCTTGACACAGTTTGTTCCTCTGACAAGTACAGTGTGATAGTTTCTATAATCAGAGATGCCCAGAGAATTGATATATAAGTCAGACAGAAGGGCAATAAAAGGTTTAACACTTTAAGAAGCCTGAAAATAATTAAATAATTCAATAATGCTCAACATCTTGAGGTCAACTTTTGAAAAACTTTTGAAAAAGTATGGGTAGCTGCTATTACTTCAAATGTGTAGCTACAGCCAGGAATGTTCCTCTTTGAGTGTTAGATCCAAGACATGAACTTTACTAGATGACTTCAAAAGGGCCTGCCAGCCCTAATACATTATGAGCTTTTTTGCAAAGCGATTGTACACATACCTACACCTACAGACACATTCCTACACATCACCGAGTATATTTATCTCAACCCCCATTTTAGCTCATTCAACTTGATATTTATTGTGTCATAGTTTTATTCTTCTTTCTCTCAGAGATTGATTTACTCTACTATTTGTCAAATAGACGTCATGTAACTACAATGTACCCTTCATTGAGAGGTGTTGGGAAAATGATGGCAAGTGAAAACACAGTCCTTGCCTCCCAACTATGGCTTCTTACATCATTCCTTGAGCCAGTAATCTTCAGTTCATTTATGGCTCTTTGCAAGTGATACTCAGATGTGTCCCTCACAGCATATCTCTGAAACTGCTGACCTCTGAGTAGCCCCTCTTCTATGACTGGGATGCATCTAGTCTCTCCTTGTTACAAGTGCTAAACTGGAGACCTAATATCCTTGGCTGGATTCCCAACAGTTGAGGCAGCTCAGAGAAATATGGTTGGTGACCACTGTGGTCATTCCTCGCTGTCTAGAGCATCCTGTTCATCAGCCATGGTTTCGGCTTGTTTTCTAAGATTTGCTGGCTTGACTGAGATGATTTTTTAAATATAACCTTTTAAGGTTTATCATACAGCAAAAATTCCCTTTGTCTCCAAAATTATAGTTTTAGTAATCCCACCTGTCAATGTTCATATGCAAAAGCATTTCCCCAAGGTGTGTCAGGGACAGACAGATGGCTGGATAAGGAGAATTTTCTCTAATTAGCACATGCTGACTCTTGACACAGTTTGTTCCTCTGACAAGTACAGTGTGATAGTTTCTATAATCAGAGATGCCCAGAGAATTGATATATAAGTCAGACAGAAGGGCAATAAAAGGTTTAACACTTTAAGAAGCCTGAAAATAATTAAATAATTCAATAATGCTCAACATCTTGAGTCAACTTGAACTGAACATTACTATTCTAGACTTCAAGCAAATGACATGTAGGGCATTGTTGAGCAAATTCCTGAATAAAATTAAAGTATTACTTTTTCTCATGGGAGTCAATTGTTTAAGTTTCCAATTTCAATTATTTTACAACACAGACGCTGTGATATTCTAAGACAATAGTAATAATAATATTTTACAAGCTTCAGCATGTATATATGTCTATAAAAGCACATTGCCACATTTAGCACTCCTGTGAATCTCTATTGCAGGGCCTATACTTTGAAATAGTTTACTTTTCTGTTTTCTCTGTGGATTCTAGAACAAGATATGCAGGGCCTATATTGGTCAGCAGTTGAGTTTGTAAAATTGTTTGACAGAATCTGCTAAAGCTAAATACACATGTGCTCTGACTCAGACTTTTTATTCCTAGGTATATATTCAGCACAGTTGCATCCATGTATGCATCAGTAGATTTGCAGGTAAACATTCCCAACTAGATGATATTCATTAACTACTTTTTGTGTGACCTAATAAACTGATTTGTTTCATTTATGACAATGTTTTAACAAAAATATTAAAGTATAGAATGTGAGTACTATTTCAAAATCTCATGACATCTGACAAAAATGGTTTTGTCTGTTTCTAAAGATAAATCATAGCTAAGTTTTATGTTTAATGTACAATAGATTAATTGGAATGATTAAATCATCAATATTTAATTATGGTATTATATTTAATATAATAGCATTATATTAATGATAATAAATAAATGATATTTATTTTGAATGATCAGTTTTAATCTGATAATTTTATATATGATTGATTATTTCAGAGAACACATTCAATCTGAATTCATCTTTCAAAACAGAAATAAGAGAATCAAATATCTAGGAATAAACCTACCCAAAGAAACAAAAGAATTGTACACAGAAAATTACAAGACACTCATGAGAGACATTAAAGAAGACTTAAACAGATGGAGAGATATTCCATGTTCCTGGGTCGGAAGAATCAATATTGTGAAAATGACCATACTTCCAAATATCATCTACAGATTCAATGCAATACCTATTCAACTACCACTGACATTTTTCACAGAACTAGACCAAATAATAACACAGTTCATATGGAAGCACAGAAGACCTCGAATAGCCAAAGCAATCCTGAGGAAGAAAAATGGAGTTGGAGGGATCAGCCTCCCTAACTTCAGACTCTACTACAAAGCAACAGTTATCAAGACAGTATGGTACTGGCACAAAAACAGAACTATAGATCAATGGAACAAGATTGAGAACCCAGAGATCAACCCACGCACCTATGGGTACCTTATTTTTGATAAAGGAGGAGAAACTATAAAATGGGACAAAGACAGCCTCTTCAACAAGTGGTGCTGGGAGAATTGGACAGCTACATGCAAAAAAATGAAATTGGAACACTCCCTGACACCATACACTAAGATCAACTCAAAATGGATTAAAGACCTCAATGTAAGACCAGAAACCATCAAACTCTTAGAGGAGAATATAGGCAAAACCCTCAAGGACATCAATCAAAGCAAGATCTTCTCTGACCCACCAACTAAAATAGCAGAACTGAAAAGAAAAATGAACATATGGGACCTTATGAAACTTAAAAGCTTTTGTACAGCAAAAGAAATTACAAAAAAGTTCAACAGACACTCCACAGAGTGGGAGAAAATCATAGCAAATGAAACAACAGACAAAGAATTAATCTCCAAAATCTACAAGCAACTCAGACAACTCAGCACAGGGAAAATGAGCAGCCCAATCAAAAAATGGGAAAAAGATCTAAAGAGACGTCTCTCCAAAGAGGACATACAAATGGCCCAAAAATACATGAAACGATGCTCAACCTCGCTTATTATCAGAGAAATGCAAATTAAAACCACAATGAGATACCACCTCACACCTGTCAGAATGGCCATCATCAACAAATCAATAGACAACAAATGCTGGAGAGGGTGTGGAGAAAAGGGAACCCTCTTGCATTGCTGGTGGGAATGTAAATTAATACAACCTCTATGGAAGACAATATGGAGATTCCTTAAAAAACTAAAAATAGAAGCACCCTATGACCCAGCAATCCCACTATTAGGCCTATATCCTGATGAAATCAAGGGTGAAAGAGGCACCTGTACCCCAATGTTCATTGCAGCTCTCTATACAATAGCCAGAACATGGAAGCAACCTAGATGTCCATCGACAAATGAATGGATCCAGAAGCTCTGGTACATATATACAATGGAATACTACTCAGCTGTTAAAAGAAATGCAGAAGACTCAGTCCTAATGAGGTGGCTGGCTCTAGAACCTATCATAAAAAGTGAAGTAAGTCAAAAAGAGAAAGACAAGTATAGTATACTAACTCATATATATGGGATCTAGTAAGATGGTCATGATAACACACGCAGTGAACTCATGAAAAAACAGAGAATAGACATAAAGACATTGTGGAGACCGAACAGTGGGAGGAAGTAACATGGAAACCTATACTGTCATGTGTAGAAAAGATAGCTATTGTCATTGTGCTAGGGGAATAGGAGTACCTACAACCACTTGGAGCGATGGTCTGGAGGGATGGGAGGGGGGGAACCGGGTGGGGGGAGGGTCAAGGGATATGCATATGAATGATCTGGGAACATATATGTACAAAAATAAATAAATAAATAAATTAAAAAAAAAAAAACAGAAATAAGAAAATTATTTATCATTTATCCATCACTTATTGAAAGTACATTTGTTATATTTTCAAAAGAAGATTAGAAAAGCAGAGTGAATGTTTATTAAAGTGATCTTTGTGTATTGGTTATCAATACAATATAAAATTTCTGACAATATTCAAAGAAAAATATGAGACCAAAAATGAACAAACCAAGCGCTCTTACCTTAAGTAAAAGTGAACTAATTAATTTTTAAATTAATTTTAATTGGAATACAGTTGTTTCACAGTGTTGTTTTCATTTCTGCTGTACAGTAACGTGAAACAGTTCTACACACACATATACCCACTCTTTCTTATATTCTTTTTCCCTATAGGTCATGACAGAGTACTGAGCAGAGTTAACTGTACTATACAGTAGGTCCCCATTAGTTATAGATTTCATATATAGTAGCTAGTATATGTCAATTCCAATCTCCTAATTCATCCCTGCCCACCATAACCATGTTTTCTATGTCCGCGAGTCTATTTCTGTTTTGTAATAGTTCATTTGTACCATTTTTTAAAAATTCCATATATAAGCAATATCATCTGATATCTGTGTCTCTCTGTGGATTTACTTCATTCAGTATGATAATCTCTAGGTCCATCCATGTTGCTGCAAATGGCACTATTCAGTCCTTTTTAAAACAAAAAAGCATTCCACCGTATATATGTACCACACCTTCTTCATCTTCTTTCAATTCAGTGAGTCAGTTGTTCTTTTTAAAACAAAATAGCCCTTGCCATGGGATTGCTGGATCTGTAGTCATTTGAAATGCAGAAGACTCGTAATGAGGTGGCTGGCTAGAACCTATCATAAAAAGTGAAGTAAGTCAAAAAGAGAAAGACAAGTATAGTATACTAACTCATATATATGGGATCTAGTAAGATGGTCATGATAACACACGCAGTGAACTCATGAAAAAACAGAGAATAGACATAAAGACATTGTGGAGACCGAACAGTGGGAGGAAGTAACATGGAAACCTATACTGTCATGTGTAGAAAAGATAGCTATTGTCATTGTGCTAGGGGAATAGGAGTACCTACAACCACTTGGAGCGATGGTCTGGAGGGATGGGAGGGAACCGGGTGGGGAGGGTCAAGGGATATGCATATGAATGATCTGGGAACATATATGTACAAAAATAAATAAATAAATAAATTAAAAAAAAAAAAAACAGAAATAAGAAAATTATTTATCATTTATCCATCACTTATTGAAAGTACATTTGTTATATTTTCAAAAGAAGATTAGAAAAGCAGAGTGAATGTTTATTAAAGTGATCTTTGTGTATTGGTTATCAATACAATATAAAATTTCTGACAATATTCAAAGAAAAATATGAGACCAAAAATGAACAAACCAAGCGCTCTTACCTTAAGTAAAAGTGAACTAATTAATTTTTAAATTAATTTTAATTGGAATACAGTTGTTTCACAGTGTTGTTTTCATTTCTGCTGTACAGTAACGTGAAACAGTTCTACACACACATATACCCACTCTTTCTTATATTCTTTTTCCCTATAGGTCATGACAGAGTACTGAGCAGAGTTAACTGTACTATACAGTAGGTCCCCATTAGTTATAGATTTCATATATAGTAGCTAGTATATGTCAATTCCAATCTCCTAATTCATCCCTGCCCACCATAACCATGTTTTCTATGTCCGCGAGTCTATTTCTGTTTTGTAATAGTTCATTTGTACCATTTTTAAAGATTCCATATATAAGCAATATCATCTGATATCTGTGTCTCTCTGTGGATTTACTTCATTCAGTATGATAATCTCTAGGTCCATCCATGTTGCTGCAAATGGCATTATTCAGTTCTTTTTAAAACAAAATAGCATTCCACTGTATATATGTACCACATCTTCTTCATCTTCTTTATTCATGGATTCATCAGTGAGTACTTAGTTTGCTTCCATGTCCTGGATATTGTAAATAGTGCTGCAATGAACACTGGGGGTCATGTGTCTTTTCAAATTATGGTTTCTTTCACATACATGCCCACGAGTGGGATTGCTGGATCGTATGGTAGCTCCATTTTTAGTTTTTTTTAAGGAACCTCCATACTGTTCTCCATAGTAGGTGTAGCAATTTATATTTCCACCAACTGTGTAGGAGGGTTCCCTTTTCTCCATATCTTCTCCAACATTTATTGTTCATGTATTTTTTAGTGATAGCAATTCTGACTGGGGTAAGGTGATCTCATTGTTGTTTTGATTTGCATTTTGCTAAAAATTAATGATCCTGAGCACTTTTACATGTGGTTGTTGGCCACTTCTTTGAAGAAATACCTGTTTAGATCTTCTGTCCATTTTTGATTGAATTGTTTGTCTTTTGATATTGAGCTACATGAGTGGTATAAATATTTTGCAAATTAATCTCTTGTAGCTTGCTTCATTTGCAAATATTTTCTCTCATTTTGTTGATTGGTTTTTTTTGTCTTATTTATTGTTTACTTTGCTGTGCAAAAGCTTCTAAGTTTAATTAGGTCCTGTTTGTTTATTTTTCTTTTAATTTTTTCATTAGTCTAGGAAATGGATCAAAAAAGATCTTGCTCTGATTTATGGCACAGAATATTCTTCCTATGCTTTTTTCTCTAAGAGTTTTATAGTTTCTGGTCTTATATTTAGAGCTTCAATCTATTTTGAGTTTTTTTGTGTGTGTGTGGTATTAGAGAATATTGTTAATTTCTTTTTCATGGAGCTGTCCAGTTTTCCCAGCACCACTTATCGAAAGGTTTTTTTCTCCATTGTATATTCTTGGCTCCTTTGTGATAGATTAGGTGATCATAGGTGCATGCATTAATCTGTGGACATTCTACCCTGTTCTATTGATTTATATTTTTATTTCTTTGATAGTACTATTCTATTTTGATTGCTGTAGCTTTGTATTATAGTCTAAATTCAGAGAGTCTGATTCCTCCAGCTGTTTTCATTCTGAAGATTTATTTGACTACTTGGAATCTTTTATGTTTCCATTCAAGTTGTAATTTTTGGGGGGGGGGTTCTAAGTCTGAAAATGCTGTTGGTAATTTAATAGGATTTGCATTGAATTTGTAGGTTACTTTGAGTAGTATAGTCATTTTGACACTACTGATTTTTCCAGTTCAAGAACAGAGCATATCTCTCCCATCTGTTTGTGTCATCTTTGATTTTTAAGACCTACTAATTTCTTTAAAAAACAGATGTCTTTATATTTCTACTTTATTTTCCTAGCTTTATTTGTATTCCTATCTGCACACCACAACAGAGTTAATTATCAAATTTCTTGATCATATTGCATACTGCATTTCAGATTGATACTGCATTTCAGATTGACACCTTGTAACAGCAAATATTTAAAGCATTTTTCTGAATTGTGAACACTAGATCTAAACACTTTTTGTGTATAGAATATTATTGGCTACCATTTCTTAAGCGTCGAGTTTTTTTCTTAGCTTTTGATTAGCTTGGAGTCTGGCACATTGGAAATATTTAAAAAGTTACTAGTTGCTATTATCATTGTTCTTGCTCTTGTTGGATAAGCTAAGCTATTTTTGTAGTATTTTAAATTAAACTTTTTATTTAATATAAAACACACATAAATGTTAGCAGATCAGAAGTGTAATGTGTGATAAACTTGCAAAAACAAAAGAAATTAAGAACCTTGTAACATTCAGCCAAATAGAGAAGTAGAATACAGCAATAGCCCAAGAATTTTAATCTTGCTCCTATTTCATAAACAGTCCCAAAGTTACTGGTTACCCTAATTTTTTATTAGTATCAACCAGATTTCTTTTTTTTTTAATTTTGGCCTCTTTTATTGTTTTTTTATTTGTTTATTTTTTATCCATCTTTATTCTTTGGCCTGTATTGGCCTCCCACTGCAGCGGCCTCTCCCATTGCAGAGAACTGGCTCTGGGCGTATGCAGGCCAGAGCGCTGGCTAGTAATTGGACACACTGGTCCAGCTGCTCCATGGCACGTGGGATCTTTCCAGGCCAGGGATCAAACTGGCGCCCCCTATACTGCAAGGGGGACTCTTTACCCACTGGACTGCCAGGGAAGCCCTAGACTAGATTTCTTGGTTTTGAACTTGAAATAAGTGGTATTATGCGGTACACTCTTATTTGTGTTTGGTTTATATTGTTCAACATTGAAATCTGCCATGTGTATCAGTGATTCATCTGTTTTAATTTCTTTACCATATTCATACATCATCAAAGAAGATATATTATGGCAAATAACCACATTCTTTTAATTCTTGGTCATTGGGCAAATGCAAGCTAAAAAGCATAATAAATACAGCTACACATCTATTAGAATGTTTAAAGTATAAACACTATATCAAGTGTTGATGTAGATATGGAACAACTGGAATAATCATACATTGCTGAAATTTAAACTGATACAAATACTTTTGAAAATAATTTTATATTTTCCTTATAAAATTAAACATTAATTTCCTGTATGATTCAACAAGTACAATCTTAAAAATTTGCCCAGGAACAGTGAAGGCATACACCCTTAAAAAGACATATCACAAGACTGATGATAGCAGATTTATTCTTGAGAGTCCCAGTGATTAGATTTAAAAATTGTGGTATCCCCTATGGAATGCTATTGTATTTCATTCAAAAAGCAGTAGCTCATTCAAAAAGAAATGAGCTACTGCTATGTGAAATATTAAAGAATTTTAGCATAATTTACTGAATAAAGGAAGTCAAATTAAAGAAGAATACAGTATATACTGTTTTGTTTAATTTTTGTTACTTTTTTTTGTGGTGAGTAGAAATAAAGTAGTGGTTGCCCGGGAAAATGGGAACAAACAGTTAATGGAGAGAGAAACTACATAAAGACTCGGAGAAACTTGAGTGTGATGGATTGTTTCAAAATCTTGTAGTTATAGTTCCATAGATGCAAGATGTGTCAGATTATCAAATGAATAATTTTACTGTGTGCAGTTTGTTGTATACCAATTGTTGTACTTCAATAATGTGTTAAAATATTTTTCTTCATAATTTAAAATATAATTTACTGCCCATTAGTAATTATAATTTTTGAAAGAGTAAATGAGCTGAAATATTCTTCTCTAATGTTCTAAAATCTTGTTTAGCTTCCTATCTACTTGGATAGAAATTATGCATCTCATTAGCTGAGTGAGGAATTAGTATGGGTCTGAGAAGTCTAAATATGACAAATAAACATGCATTTATCCATTTGTTTTTCAAAAGAAAATTTTTTTTTCTTTTTACTTCCAGTGCTTGCTAAAGAACTCACCTGCCAAAGCAGAACATGAAGATATATTATGGCAAATAACCACATTCTTTTAATTCTGGTATTGGGCAAAATGCAAGCTAAAAAGCATAATAAATACAGCTACACATCTATTAGAATGTTTAAAGTATAAACACTATATCAAGTGTTGATGTAGATATGGAACAACTGGAATAATCATACATTGCTGAAATTTAAACTGATACAAATACTTTTGAAAATAATTTTATATTTTCCTTATAAAATTAAACATTAATTTCCTGTATGATTCAACAAGTACAATCTTAAAAATTTGCCCAGGAACAGTGAAGGCATACACCCTTAAAAAGACATATCACAAGACTGATGATAGCAGATTTATTCTTGAGAGTCACAGTGATTAGATTTAAAATTGTGGTACCCCCTATGGAATGCTATTGTATTTCATTCAAAAGCAGTAGCTCATTCAAAAAGAAATGAGCTACTGCTATGTGAAATATTAAAGAATTTTAGCATAATTTACTGAATAAAGGAAGTCAAATTAAAGAAGAATACAGTATATACTGTTTTGTTTAATTTTTGTTACTTTTTTTTGTGGTGAGTAGAAATAAAGTAGTGGTTGCCCGGGAAAATGGGAACAAACAGTTAATGGAGAGAG
Source organism: Tragulus kanchil (assembly GCA_022376925.1). Lineage (NCBI taxonomy): Eukaryota > Metazoa > Chordata > Mammalia > Artiodactyla > Tragulidae > Tragulus > Tragulus kanchil. The sequence goes on from JAIOJX010000030.1 coordinate 94,754,778, forward strand.
AAACTACATAAAGACTCGGAGAAACTTGAGTGTGATGGATTGTTTCAAAATCTTGTAGTTATAGTTCCATAGATGCAAGATGTGTCAGATTATCAAATGAATAATTTTACTGTGTGCAGTTTGTTGTATACCAATTGTTGTACTTCAATAATGTGTTAAAATATTTTTCTTCATAATTTAAAATATAATTTACTGCCCATTAGTAATTATAATTTTTGAAAGAGTAAATGAGCTGAAATATTCTTCTCTAATGTTCTAAAATCTTGTTTAGCTTCCTATCTACTTGGATAGAAATTATGCATCTCATTAGCTGAGTGAGGAATTAGTATGGGTCTGAGAAGTCTAAATAATGACAAATAAACATGCATTTATCCATTTGTTACACAGATATTTCTTTTTTACTTAGTGTTTGCTACAAATTAGCAGTTCCAAATGCAGAAATGAACAGATCAGATTCCTCTCAAATTGACTTCTGTTGAGGAACAAGTAAACCTAAATTGTGGCTTTGGTTTATATAATGCTATGATGCAAATTGACTTCCCAGGTGGCACTAGTGCTAAAGAACTCACCTGCCAAAGCAGGAGACATGAAAGGTTGGGGTTCGATTTCTGGGTGAGGAAAATCCTCTGAGAAGGGCGTGGCAACCTACTCCATTTCTCTTGCCTGAAAAAATCCCATGGACAGAGGAGTCTGGTGGGCACAGTCCATAGGGCTGCAAAAGAACTGGACATGAATGAAGTGATTTAGTATGCACACATGATATGAATATTATGTAACAAGTATGCTTTTTTAAAAAAAAAAAATCTTTATTTTGCTTTTAACTTTTATAGAGTTTTGTTGTTTACAGATATGTATGTTCCCAGATTAGTCATATGTATATACCGCCCTTCCCACCCCTGCCAACCATCACACAGCACCCCTGAAGGATCCCCTTTTCTCACAGAGCAATGACTATAGCTATTTTCTTCACTTATGATAGTACAGGCCTTCATGCTACTTCCTTTACGTCTCCTATCCTCTGTTCCTTCCCCACAGTGTCCATATGTTCACTGTCCATGTCTGTCTTTCCATCGCTTCACTGCATGTGCCATCATCACCATCCTACTAGATTCCATATATATGCCTGCCCTTTGGTAAGCAAGCACTTATTAATTCTTTTTTTTTTTTTTAGATAATCCAGAGAAGAAGAGAGAGTTTTCTCAGTCAAGCAAAAGTAGTAGGAGAAATGAATTTGAGGAAGAACTCCAGTTAGAAATTATTATGGTGCTTGGAGAAGTACCATAACATAATATAAGTTTATGGGATCTCTGGTTTATGCTGGTAGTTGACATCACGAACTTTAGAACCTTAGGCTGTTGAGCGAACCAAGTGTGTGGACAATGTGGTTGAGTGCACAGAAGGGAAAAAACAGGCTAAGAAAGGTTAAGATCAGCTCTTCATTATAAGCACAAGCAGGAGAGCAAGCAAAGGGTATAAATAAGCTAAGTCAACAAACTGAGTAACAAATAGAAAGAAAATGGAAAGAAGAAATATACATCACAATAAGGACATAGTGAAGTTCACTAAATCTCCATTATTTGTAGTTTGGCTGTGGAAAGAATATCAAATGGTTCTGCTAAAGGGAAAATGTATGCAAAGACCTTTTTGTGATAAAAACTTAGGCTGATCTATATATTCCAATTTTTTAAAAAAAGTTAATACCATGGAGCTCAAAAAATAATACTTAAATATAAATTGAATGGCAGAACAATACAAAAACTTGATGCTTCTGTGCATTCATCAAATTTTATTTCTCATCATCTGACTCAAATATTAGCAACTGTTTCTTTATGATCAGATGTTTAAACTTTTAACATTAGAAACATTTTTCTACTAATTTTATTTTTATGCCTAAATATTCCCAAGTTCTAACGAATGACTGACATGAACGCAGCTTAAGAAGCTTCCAGGATTTTACCAGTTCTTGAGCAGGTGGAAAAGCCAACTGACAGTTATAAAAAATTAAAGGAAAATGGAAAATTAAAATGCAAAAGAAGTTTGAGTGAGTCTCAAAAACATTTTAAGAAAGTTTCACAAGGGAAAGTGAAAATATTACAACATGATCTAATTGTTTCAGTAGTTTCAAACTCTCAAGCTGAGAAAAGGATAGAGATCTTAGCCTTTATATCGAAATAATTAAAGTTGAGATTATTTGTATATTTATTGTTGAAGTACAGAATATTTATTATTCCTGTTCCCCCTATAATAATAAACTACAGGAAACTTTAATGTTTTTAATTTGTTTATATCATCTGAATGGGATTCTGGAGGGGTTTTTTTTCTGTTTTTCTCAAAATACTCAATATATTTTCATCTTAAAACCATAGGTAAAATGAGATAAAATTACATAGTTTTTTCTGCAAATAAAGAAGTACTTTTGATATGTTTGCCATTGCTGAATAAATATATGTATATATTTACTGCATTAATGGTTATTATGTGATATTTATATGTTTTTCATATTAAATTTACTGCATTTAAAGGGTTTTATGCTAAGCACAAGCAGGAGAGCAAGCAAAGGGTATAAATAAGCTAAGTCAACAAACTGAGTAACAAATAGAAAGAAAATGGAAAGAAGAAATATACATCACAATAAGGACATAGTGAAGTTCACTAAATCTCCATTATTTGTAGTTTGGCTGTGGAAAGAATATCAAATGGTTCTGCTAAAGGGAAAATGTATGCAAAGACCTTTTTGTGATAAAAACTTAGGCTGATCTATATATTCCAATTTTTTAAAAAAAGTTAATACCATGGAGCTCAAAAAATAATACTTAAATATAAATTGAATGGCAGAACAATACAAAAACTTGATGCTTCTGTGCATTCATCAAATTTTATTTCTCATCATCTGACTCAAATATTAGCAACTGTTTCTTTATGATCAGATGTTTAAACTTTTAACATTAGAAACATTTTTCTACTAATTTTATTTTTATGCCTAAATATTCCCAAGTTCTAACGAATGACTGACATGAACGCAGCTTAAGAAGCTTCCAGGATTTTACCAGTTCTTGAGCAGGTGGAAAAGCCAACTGACAGTTATAAAAAATTAAAGGAAAATGGAAAATTAAAATGCAAAAGAAGTTTGAGTGAGTCTCAAAAACATTTTAAGAAAGTTTCACAAGGGAAAGTGAAAATATTACAACATGATCTAATTGTTTCAGTAGTTTCAAACTCTCAAGCTGAGAAAAGGATAGAGATCTTAGCCTTTATATCGAAATAATTAAAGTTGAGATTATTTGTATATTTATTGTTGAAGTACAGAATATTTATTATTCCTGTTCCCCCTATAATAATAAACTACAGGAAACTTTAATGTTTTTAATTTGTTTATATCATCTGAATGGGATTCTGGAGGGGTTTTTTTTCTGTTTTTCTCAAAATACTCAATATATTTTCATCTTAAAACCATAGGTAAAAATGAGATAAAATTACATAGTTTTTTTTCTGCAAATAAAGAAGTACTTTTGATATGTTTGCCATTGCTGAATAAATATATGTATATATTTACTGCATTAATGGTTATTATGTGATATTTATATGTTCTTATTTACATATACCATGACTTTCACAAGATGTGTTAAATACAATATCTAGGATAAGCATTCTAAACTGTATGTTTCAGAAATATTTGCTTGGTTTTGGAAAAACAAATGTCAGGAGTTCTTACAAAAATGTTTCTAAAGAAATCATTTTGCCATTCACAAAACCACATCACTATTATGAAAATGAAATGTTTGACATGTTAGACATAAAAATTTTCTATGAAATGATACTTGCATTAGATTAGAATAAACAGTTCTGTATGGTATGGATTAAACTCTACCACAAATATGGCTTTAAAATCAAGGTTCAGTTCTTCAAAAAACAATAAAAAGAGAATTTGAGGCTCTGCCAAGCAGATTTGCTGCTCAGCTTTTCCAGATCTCAGAGCCTTATGAATACCTGTCTGTGTCTCCAAATGGAAACAAGCCAGACAAGAGGTGAAATACTGTTTATGACTGTGATTCCAATTGTTTCAGGAAACACAAAACACTGGTCGACTGATGAGGGAGTTTCACGTTACTTGCAATACTTTGAAAACATTTGTATATGAAAATAACCATTCATTCTGTTATCCTTATGAAATCTATCTCCCTCTGTCTCAAGTCTTCTGAGATTGAGAAACATGCTACCTTTTCCATTTGCCTCAGACATTTCAGTATTATGTTTGATGTTCACAGTGTCTGAGTTTTGGGGAATTCTATCTATCCATTCAACACCTAGGGCAGTCCCAAATTTAAACCTGCTTTTACCCGATTTTTAATATTGTACTTTTTAATATGAAGGCAGCAAAATGAAAAGCTGTGAAAACAGATCTATATCTACTTCCAAGAAATGACGCATACATAAATATTTCAGAATGAACATTGGAAAGGATTACTTAATATACTGTGATACTCATAATATGGGTTTATAGACCCCTGGAAATATTGCCTATTATAATCTATCAGTCTCTCTTGAAATGAATTATTTCATGGCTGTTCTGATGCAGCACCAAGAAGGATGGGACATTGTCTTATAATACAATCCTAACATCACTTTTTCAGTTTTTTCCTCCATAGAAAATATGGAATGTAGTACAAGGCAGAGTGGTACCAAGAAGGAGTTCTCTAAATAAATATATGTATATTATGTTCTTATTTACATATACCATGACTTTCACAAGATGTGTTAAATACAATATCTAGGATAAGCATTCTAAACTGTATGTTTCAGAAATATTTGCTTGGTTTTGGAAAAACAAATGTCAGGAGTTCTTACAAAAATGTTTCTAAAGAAATCATTTTGCCATTCACAAAACCACATCACTATTATGAAAATGAAATGTTTGACATGTTAGACATAAAAATTTTCTATGAAATGATACTTGCATTAGATTAGAATAAACAGTTCTGTATGGTATGGATTAAACTCTACCACAAATATGGCTTTAAAATCAAGGTTCAGTTCTTCAAAAAACAATAAAAAGAGAATTTGAGGCTCTGCCAAGCAGATTTGCTGCTCAGCTTTTCCAGATCTCAGAGCCTTATGAATACCTGTCTGTGTCTCCAAATGGAAACAAGCCAGACAAGAGGTGAAATACTGTTTATGACTGTGATTCCAATTGTTTCAGGAAACACAAAACACTGGTCGACTGATGAGGGAGTTTCACGTTACTTGCAATACTTTGAAAACATTTGTATATGAAAATAACCATTCATTCTGTTATCCTTATGAAATCTATCTCCCTCTGTCTCAAGTCTTCTGAGATTGAGAAACATGCTACCTTTTCCATTTGCCTCAGACATTTCAGTATTATGTTTGATGTTCACAGTGTCTGAGTTTTGGGGAATTCTATCTATCCATTCAACACCTAGGGCAGTCCCAAATTTAAACCTGCTTTTACCCGATTTTTAATATTGTACTTTTTAATATGAAGGCAGCAAAATGAAAAGCTGTGAAAACAGATCTATATCTACTTCCAAGAAATGACGCATACATAAATATTTCAGAATGAACATTGGAAAGGATTACTTAATATACTGTGATACTCATAATATGGGTTTATAGACCCCTGGAAATATTGCCTATTATAATCTATCAGTCTCTCTTGAAATGAATTATTTCATGGCTGTTCTGATGCAGCACCAAGAAGGATGGGACATTGTCTTATAATACAATCCTAACATCACTTTTTCAGTTTTTTTTTCCTCCATAGAAAATATGGAATGTAGTACAAGGCAGAGTGGTACATGGGGAGAGGCATAGAAGCAAGAGTTCTCTAAAGGGAATCATTTATTTTCCTAGATAGTTTGAAAGGTCTCAGTGTATTGGTCTAAACACTCATTTGTATATTCAGGACATTTTTGATCAGTGCTTGAAGATATTATGTGGTTTACTTATGTGTGTACATAAGCTATGCATATGCATATATGCTACATATATTTCATAGAATATACAATGTACAAAGGAAAAACTCTATGTGACATCTCTCTTGGGGAAATATAAATGTCGACTTTATGTTTGCTTTATTTGGTCAAGTTCAAACCAATTTTTAACATGTTTTATGTTGTTCTTCACAGTGGTCCATGCAATTACCCTCAAATCTGTGTTCCTATAATGTGTGTCTGTCTTTTCCATGAAGCTTGCTATGTTTCTAGCAAATAGATATCTCTTTCACTAAACTCTGATTTCCCATGAAATCATTTCTACAAAATTTGATACTAGCTTTTTCTAAAAATTTCTATTAGTTTCATTTTTCCTGAACACAATTCATGGGACCAATAGAGTAATGAGAAAGTGGTGGTTTGGATACATATGTTTAGTAACCAATTAAGCCCTTTTAATGACAGTGAAAGATGTAAAGATAGGAACAAAGTAACTTCATGATTATTATTTTAGGTAGAAAATACAAAGGAGCACTTGTGCTCTAAAGGCACAGACTTAGCACAAACTCAACTTGAAATGTAAGAAAGTAGAAATTTGATGTCAAAAATATGAAGCATATGATGAGTAAGAGCTTATATTGAATAAGAAAATTTGGTCCTTTAAAAATATATTGTGGGCCTCCCTGATGTTCCAGTGGGTAAGGACACTGCCTTGCAGTTCAAGAGGCACCAGTTCGATCCCTGGCCTGGGAAGATCCCACGTGCCATGGAGTGGCTGGACTGATATGTCCAACTACTGAGCCGGAGCTCTGGAGCACATGTGCCCAGAGCCGGTGCTCTGCGATGAGAGAGGCCGTTGCAATGGGAGGCCCACACAAGCCAAGGAACAAGGATGGATGGAAATAGATAAATGAAAGATCAATGTAAGTGGCCAAATATATATATGTGTGTGTGTATGTGTGTGTGTGTGTGTGTGTGTGTAGTATTTTATATTATCATATGAGAAAAATAAGATTTATTAACCTTAGTCAAAATTGTATAACTTACTGGAAATCAAGATATTTTCTCCTTTTTTTCAATTATTAATTTAAAATAATTCTTTTTGTCTTTTCATACGATTCTTGGTGTTTTTGAGGCAAGAATCCCTTCATGGCAAACAGGTAGGGAGAAAGTGGAAAAATGGCAGATTTTATTTTCATGGACTCCAAAATCATTGTGGACAGTTTCTACAGCTATGAAATTAATAGATGATTTCTCTTTGGAAGAAAACTATGACAAACCTAGACAGCATGTTAAAAAACAGAGACATCACTTTGCTGACAAAGGTCTGTATTGTCAAAGCTATGGTTCTTCCAGTAGTCATGTACAGATGTGAGAAATGGACCACAAAGAAGGGTAAGTACCAAAGAACTGATGCTTTTGAACTGTGGTGTTGGAGAAGACTCTTGAGAGTCCCTTGGACAGCAAGGAGATCACTTCTAAGGGAAATCAACCCTGAATATTCATTGGAAGGACTGATGCCAAAGCTGAAGCTCCAGTACTTTGGCCCCCTGATTTGAAGAGCTAACTCTCTGGAAAAGATTGAGGACAAGAGGAAAAGGAATTGGTAGAGGATGAGATGATTAGATAGCATCATCAACTCAAGGGACATGAATTTGCAAAAACTCTGGGATAGTGAAGGGAAACCTGGCATGCTACAGTTCATGGGGTTGCAAAGAATTGGACACGACTTCCCTTAAAGGGGTAGTGGCATGGACCTGTAATGTAAAAGGTTTTCCAAAAAAGGGCTTATATTGAATAAGAAAATTTGGTCCTTTAAAAATATATTGTGGGCCTCCCTGATGTTCCAGTGGGTAAGGACACTGCCTTGCAGTTCAAGAGGCACCAGTTCGATCCCTGGCCTGGGAAGATCCCACGTGCCATGGAGTGGCTGGACTGATATGTCCAACTACTGAGCCGGAGCTCTGGAGCACATGTGCCCAGAGCCGGTGCTCTGCGATGAGAGAGGCCGTTGCAATGGGAGGCCCACACAAGCCAAGGAACAAGGATGGATGGAAATAGATAAATGAAAGATCAATGTAAGTGGCCAAATATATATATGTGTGTGTGTATGTGTGTGTGTGTGTGTGTGTGTAGTATTTTATATTATCATATGAGAAAAATAAGATTTATTAACCTTAGTCAAAATTGTATAACTTACTGGAAATCAAGATATTTTCTCCTTTTTTTCAATTATTAATTTAAAATAATTCTTTTTGTCTTTTCATACGATTCTTGGTGTTTTTGAGGCAAGAATCCCTTCATGGCAAACAGGTAGGGAGAAAGTGGAAAAATGGCAGATTTTATTTTCATGGACTCCAAAATCATTGTGGACAGTTTCTACAGCTATGAAATTAATAGATGATTTCTCTTTGGAAGAAAACTATGACAAACATAGACTGCATGTTAAAAAGCAGAGACATCACTTTGCTGACAAAGGTCTGTATTGTCAAAGCTATGGTTCTTCCAGTAGTCATGTACAGATGTGAGAAATGGACCACAAAGAAGGGTAAGTACCAAAGAACTGATGCTTTTGAACTGTGGTGTTGGAGAAGACTCTTGAGAGTCCCTTGGACAGCAAGGAGATCACTTCTAAGGGAAATCAACCCTGAATATTCATTGGAAGGACTGATGCCAAAGCTGAAGCTCCAGTACTTTGGCCCCCTGATTTGAAGAGCTAACTCTCTGGAAAAGATTGAGGACAAGAGGAAAAGGAATTGGTAGAGGATGAGATGATTAGATAGCATCATCAACTCAAGGGACATGAATTTGCAAAAACTCTGGGATAGTGAAGGGAAACCTGGCATGCTACAGTTCATGGGGTTGCAAAGAATTGGACACGACTTCCCTTAAGATTGATTGGTTTGAACTCCTTGCTGTCCAAGGGACTTTCAGGTGTTTTCTCCAGCACCATAGCTCGAAGGCATCAATTCTTTGGTGTTCTGCCTTCTTTATGATCAAGCTCTCACAACCATATGTGACCACTGGGAAGATCATTGCCTTGACTATACAAACATTTGTTGGCAGGGTAATGTCTCTGCTTTCCAACACACTGTGTAGGTCTATTATAAATTTCCTGCCAAGAAGCAATCATCTTCTGATTTCATGGTTGCAGTCACCATCCACAGTGATTTTGGAGCCCCCAAAACAGAAATATGTCACTGTAGCCACCTTTTCCCATTTTATTTGCCATGAGGTAATAGGACTGGATGTCATGACTTTTGATTTTTTGCTATTTAGATTTAAGCTGGCTCTTTCGCTCCCCTTCCCCTTCATCAAGAAGTTTTTTAGTTCCTCTTCACTTTCTGCCATTAGAGTGGTATCATCTGCAAATCTGAGGTCATTGATGTTTCTCCCAGAAATCTTGATTCCAGGTTGTAGCTCATCCAGTCTGGCATTTCTCATGATGTGCTGAGCGTATAGATTAAACAAACAAGGTGATAGCAGATAGCCCTATCTTACTCCTTTCTCGATCTTGAACCAATCAATTGTTCCATACAGGGTTCTAACAGTTGCTTCTTGACCTGCATTTAGGTTTCTCAAGAGACAGGTAAGATGGTCCGATATTCCTATCTTGTTAAGAGCTTTCCATAGTTTGTCCTGATCCACACAGTCAATGTTGCTTGCTCAGTCGTGTCTGACTCTTTGGGGTCCCATGGACTGTAGCCCAGCTTCTAAAGATGAGAGGGACCGGTAAGTACCAAAGAACTGATGCTTTTGAACTGTGGTGTTGAAAACTCTTGAGAGTCCCTTGGACAGCAAGGAGTTCTAAGGAAATCAACCCTGAATATTCATTGGAAGGACTGATGCCAAAGCTGAAGCTCCAGTACTTTGGCCCCCTGATTTGAAGAGCTAACTCTCTGGAAAAGATTGAGGACAAGAGGAAAAGGAATTGGTAGAGGATGAGATGATTAGATAGCATCATCAACTCAAGGGACATGAATTTGCAAAAACTCTGGGATAGTGAAGGGAAACCTGGCATGCTACAGTTCATGGGGTTGCAAAGAATTGGACACGACTTCCCTTAAGATTGATTGGTTTGAACTCCTTGCTGTCCAAGGGACTTTCAGGTGTTTTCTCCAGCACCATAGCTCGAAGGCATCAATTCTTTGGTGTTCTGCCTTCTTTATGATCAAGCTCTCACAACCATATGTGACCACTGGGAAGATCATTGCCTTGACTATACAAACATTTGTTGGCAGGGTAATGTCTCTGCTTTCCAACACACTGTGTAGGTCTATTATAAATTTCCTGCCAAGAAGCAATCATCTTCTGATTTCATGGTTGCAGTCACCATCCACAGTGATTTTGGAGCCCCCAAAACAGAAATATGTCACTGTAGCCACCTTTTCCCATTTTATTTGCCATGAGGTAATAGGACTGGATGTCATGACTTTTGATTTTTTGCTATTTAGATTTAAGCTGGCTCTTTCGCTCCCCTTCCCCTTCATCAAGAAGTTTTTTAGTTCCTCTTCACTTTCTGCCATTAGAGTGGTATCATCTGCAAATCTGAGGTCATTGATGTTTCTCCCAGAAATCTTGATTCCAGGTTGTAGCTCATCCAGTCTGGCATTTCTCATGATGTGCTGAGCGTATAGATTAAACAAACAAGGTGATAGCAGATAGCCCTATCTTACTCCTTTCTCGATCTTGAACCAATCAATTGTTCCATACAGGGTTCTAACAGTTGCTTCTTGACCTGCATTTAGGTTTCTCAAGAGACAGGTAAGATGGTCCGATATTCCTATCTTGTTAAGAGCTTTCCATAGTTTGTCCTGATCCACACAGTCAATGTTGCTTGCTCAGTCATGTCCAACTCTTTGCAGCCCCATGGACTGTAGCCCAGCTTCTATGTCCATTGGGTTCTCCAAGCAAGAATACTGGAATGGGTTTCCATTCCCTTCTCCTCTACACAGTCAAAGGATTTAGCTAATTCTAAAGTTAGCCAGCTTCAAATCATAAACTTCCAATTATTTATTAATATTTTCCATTATTAACAAAAATGTAAAGGACAAAAATTTTGAACTGATTCATTACCAAATTATATATGTTTTCAAGTTGCATGGCCTATTCATGGCATGATAAGAAGATAACCATCAATGTAATGTTAGTATGGAACTTTCAATATTTAGGAGATGTTTCTATTTCATTAGCAAGATATAGTATCATTAGGTTAATACAAAGAAGAAGAGGAAAATCCTACAGATATCTTTTTTTAAATGATTTGATTAGAAATATTATTTCTGATGATTAAAATAATGTCAACCTTTTTACAGTAGACAAACTTTACAATTACCTTATGTTTTATTTGGGGAACTTAATAATTTCAGTACTTATGTTTAAGTTTTTAATTCATTTTGTGTTTACTTTTGTATATAGTGTTAGGGGATTATTTCTAAAAAAATGTTAATATTGGTTACTTCTAGGGATTAATATTTTGTTCTTTTAATTTTTTTCATAGTGTGCTGTATACCTTGAACTTTCTGCATAATATTTCCTACTATAATCATAAAAACAATAAAGATATTATAAAGTCAAAGAAAAGATAGTCACATTAAAGATGTTAGTAACCTGTATTATCAGCAGTATTTCTAAGTGTACTATTTAGATTTAAGCTGGCTCTTCGCTCCCTTCCCTTCATCAAGAAGTTTTTTAGTTCCTCTTCACTTTCTGCCATTAGAGTGGTATCATCTGCAAATCTGAGGTCATTGATGTTTCTCCCAGAAATCTTGATTCCAGGTTGTAGCTCATCCAGTCTGGCATTTCTCATGATGTGCTGAGCGTATAGATTAAACAAACAAGGTGATAGCAGATAGCCCTATCTTACTCCTTTCTCGATCTTGAACCAATCAATTGTTCCATACAGGGTTCTAACAGTTGCTTCTTGACCTGCATTTAGGTTTCTCAAGAGACAGGTAAGATGGTCCGATATTCCTATCTTGTTAAGAGCTTTCCATAGTTTGTCCTGATCCACACAGTCAATGTTGCTTGCTCAGTCATGTCCAACTCTTTGCAGCCCCATGGACTGTAGCCCAGCTTCTATGTCCATTGGGTTCTCCAAGCAAGAATACTGGAATGGGTTTCCATTCCCTTCTCCTCTACACAGTCAAAGGATTTAGCTAATTCTAAAGTTAGCCAGCTTCAAATCATAAACTTCCAATTATTTATTAATATTTTCCATTATTAACAAAAATGTAAAGGACAAAAATTTTGAACTGATTCATTACCAAATTATATATGTTTTCAAGTTGCATGGCCTATTCATGGCATGATAAGAAGATAACCATCAATGTAATGTTAGTATGGAACTTTCAATATTTAGGAGATGTTTCTATTTCATTAGCAAGATATAGTATCATTAGGTTAATACAAAGAAGAAGAGGAAAATCCTACAGATATCTTTTTTTAAATGATTTGATTAGAAATATTATTTCTGATGATTAAAATAATGTCAACCTTTTTACAGTAGACAAACTTTACAATTACCTTATGTTTTATTTGGGGAACTTAATAATTTCAGTACTTATGTTTAAGTTTTTAATTCATTTTGTGTTTACTTTTGTATATAGTGTTAGGGGATTATTTCTAAAAAAATGTTAATATTGGTTACTTCTAGGGATTAATATTTTGTTCTTTTAATTTTTTTCATAGTGTGCTGTATACCTTGAACTTTCTGCATAATATTTCCTACTATAATCATAAAAACAATAAAGATATTATAAAGTCAAAGAAAAGATAGTCACATTAAAGATGTTAGTAACCTGTATTATCAGCAGTATTTCTAAGTGTACTGGTGTTGTTGTAATCCTTTTTCATAGAAAGCTTTGTATTTCCTCCATTTTTTTAATAGTTGCAATACACTTAACTATTAATGGATATGCACCCAAAATGTTGTAAGGTATTTTATGAAACAATTCATAAGAAAAAAGCAAACAATCCAATAACAACAAAAAATAGGCAAAAACATAGATAAGTACTTCACACAAAAGGCCAATAATCATTTTAAAAGTATTCAAAATCAATGAAAGAAAACAAATTAAAAACAAAATGAAATTGTATAGCATCTAGGTTAATAAAAATGTCTGTCAACACCAAAATTGGTAAAGACCAATCAATAGCAATTCTCACATGTGTCTAGTGGACACAGAAATTGGTAAAACCTTTGAGGTAAACAATGTATCATTACATAGTAAAGTGTATACATTCTAAACAGATTTCTACTCTTAGATAGAAATTCTAGAGAAATTATTGCTTATGTCTTCAAAAGGCATTAAAACAACACTAATAGAAATATTGTTCATCATTACAAATGGAAATGAAAAAAGAAAATTTCTATTGAACACACAGAGCTATACAAAAAAGATTTTAATGACCTGGATTACCATGATGGTGTGACCATTCACCTAGAGCGAAACATCTTGAAGTATGTGATCATGTGGGCCTTAAGAAGCAACATAATGAGCAAAACTAGTTGAGGTGATGGAATTCCAGCTGAGCTATTTAAAATCCTAAAAGATGATGCTGTTATAGTGCTGTACTCAATATACCACCATATTTGGAAAACTCAACAGAACAGGAAAAGGTCAGTTTTTATTCCAATTCCAAAGAAGGGCAATACCAATGAATGTTCAAACTCCCACACAATTGCACTCGTTTCACATGCTAGCAAAGTAATGCTCAATATTCTCCAAGATAGGCTTGGAGGATTGAACTGAGAACTTCCATGTGCACAAGATGGATTTAGAAAAGGCAGAGGAATCAGAGATCAGATTGCCACCATCCACTGGACCATAGAAAGAGCAAGGGAATTCCAGAAAATTATCTACTTCTGATTCTTTGACTACATAAAAGCCTCTGTGTGGGTCACAACAAACTGGAAAATTCTTAAGGAGATGGGAATACCTCACCACCTACCTGCCTCCTATGAAATCTGTTTGCAGATCAAGAAGCAACAGTTAGAACTAAACATGAAACAATGAACTGGTTCAAAATTTGGAAAACTTACATGAAGAGTACATCATGTGAAATGCTGATCTGGTTGAAGCACTAGCTAGAATAAAGAATGCTGGGAGAAATATCAATAACCTTAGATATGCAGATGACACCACCCAAAATGCAGAAAGTAGAAAGGAACTGAAGAGCCTCTTGATGAAGGTGCAAGAGGAGAGTGAAAAAGCTGGCTTAAAACTTAACATTCAATAATAAACTAAGATTATGTCATCCAGTGCCATCACTTCAAGGAAAACAGATGGGGAAACAATGGAAATAGCAACAGATTCTATTTTCCTGGGCTCCAGAAATCACTGCAGATGATGCCTACAGCCATGAAATTAAAAGATGCTTGCTCCTTGGAATAAAGGCAATGACAAACCTAGATAGCACATTCAAAAGCAGAGATGTCACTTTGCTGACAAAAGTATATATAGTCAAATCTATGGTTTTTCCAAGAGTCATGTATGGATGTGAGAGCTGGACCAGAAAGAAGGTTGAACACCCAAGAATTGAGGCTTTTGAGTTGTTGTGTTGGAAAAGACTCTTGAGAGTCCCTTGGACTGCAAGGAGATCAAACCAGTCAGTCCTAAAGGAAGTCAATCATGAATATTCATTGGAAGGATTGATGCTTATACTGAAGCTTCAGTACTTTTGGACACCTGATAAGAGCCAACTCATTGGAAAAGACCTGATTCTGGGCAAGACTGAAGGCAGGAGGAGAAGGGGGTGACTGAGTGTGAGATGGTTGAATGGCATCACCAACTCAGTGGACATGAGTTTGAGCAAGCTCCCATAGATGGTAAACGACAGGGAAGACTGGCATGCTGCATCCATGGGGTCGGAAAGAGTCAGACATGATTGATCAACTGAGCAAATGTTACATTCATACAGTGTAATCAGAGTCATGCCCTTCCTCAGTGCACAAGATGGATTTAGAAAAGGCCAGAGTCTGCACTGGACCATAGAAAGAGCAAGGAATCCCAAAAACTACTTCTGATTCTTTGACTACATAAAAGCCTCTGTGTGGTCACAACAAACTGGAAAATTCTTAAGGAGATGGGAATACCTCACCACCTACCTGCCTCCTATGAAATCTGTTTGCAGATCAAGAAGCAACAGTTAGAACTAAACATGAAACAATGAACTGGTTCAAAATTTGGAAAACTTACATGAAGAGTACATCATGTGAAATGCTGATCTGGTTGAAGCACTAGCTAGAATAAAGAATGCTGGGAGAAATATCAATAACCTTAGATATGCAGATGACACCACCCAAAATGCAGAAAGTAGAAAGGAACTGAAGAGCCTCTTGATGAAGGTGCAAGAGGAGAGTGAAAAAGCTGGCTTAAAACTTAACATTCAATAATAAACTAAGATTATGTCATCCAGTGCCATCACTTCAAGGAAAACAGATGGGGAAACAATGGAAATAGCAACAGATTCTATTTTCCTGGGCTCCAGAAATCACTGCAGATGATGCCTACAGCCATGAAATTAAAAGATGCTTGCTCCTTGGAATAAAGGCAATGACAAACCTAGATAGCACATTCAAAAGCAGAGATGTCACTTTGCTGACAAAAGTATATATAGTCAAATCTAGGGTTTTTGCCAAGAGTCATGTATGGATGTGAGAGCTGGACCAGAAAGAAGGTTGAACACCCAAGAATTGAGGCTTTTGAGTTGTTGTGTTGGAAAAGACTCTTGAGAGTCCCTTGGACTGCAAGGAGATCAAACCAGTCAGTCCTAAAGGAAGTCAATCATGAATATTCATTGGAAGGATTGATGCTTATACTGAAGCTTCAGTACTTTTGGACACCTGATAAGAGCCAACTCATTGGAAAAGACCTGATTCTGGGCAAGACTGAAGGCAGGAGGAGAAGGGGGTGACTGAGTGTGAGATGGTTGAATGGCATCACCAACTCAGTGGACATGAGTTTGAGCAAGCTCCCATAGATGGTAAACGACAGGGAAGACTGGCATGCTGCATCCATGGGGTCGGAAAGAGTCAGACATGATTGATCAACTGAGCAAATGTTACATTCATACAGTGTAATCAGAGTCATGCCCTTCCTCAGCTCTTGGGCACCATTTATAATTTCAGCACATTTATTTAGACAATTTTTCACTTTTGAGATCATGGTTCATGCATGTAATAGTTTACAAGTAAAACCGTATGCAGGTTATAATTCTTCTCACTGTTAAATAGTAAGAAAAATATCTTTCTCCATAAGTTATCGGGTTAAAGACATTCGTATAGTGTGTGTGTGCCTGCCAGTGTGCATGTGTATATAAAATCTTTGTAAAAGTTTTGCAGATGAAATATTGTCAAACAAGAAACAAGCCTTGTCTCTTTCTAATATGAAAAACAGGAAGAGAGTAATCAAGAATATGCTAATGTTTCCTATTATGTGAGGACATGATCATTATGTGCCTGAATATACTCTCAAAAGATAGTTATAAATAGTTTCAACAGTGAAAACTATCTGATTGTTTCATTAATTTTATATCATAAATCCTTTCTTAAATAAAGGATTTCCTTTTCTAATCTTATGAATTTTCTACTTCTGATTGACCAAATTATCAAAAAGAAAATCAAAGACCTTCCATAAAAGGACAAAATGCTATCTTAAAAATTGTTTGTTTTGTCCAATATTTTAATCTGAATTAATAATTCAAACAGGATACCATAGAGATATATATGTATACATATATATATATATATATACACATATATACACACATATATATTTAAATTAAGACATTCTAATCCCAGAAGTTTGAGTTTCTTGTAGAAAGCTTTAACACTATTTGTAATTGTATTTCCTAGCAAACAGATTTAAGTTGCTGGCATTTTATAGTTACTTTTATGTTTAGACACTTCTCTAAACATAGAATGAAAAAAGAATGCAATTTCTAAACCAGCCTTCAGGCAGACAGATAACTCCATGCTTGCCAACATCAGCTGGGTCCTTAACATGCCCAGCTGTCCTGTGATGTGTATATAATTAACTCTCTTGCTCCCATTCTCTTCAACTAAATACTCTCAAGTTGAATGGCATCACCAACTCAGTGGACATGAGTTTGAGCAAGCTCCCATAGATGGTAAACGACAGGGAAGACTGGCATGCTGCATCCATGGGGTCGAAAGAGTCAGACATGATTGATCAACTGAGCAAATGTTACATTCATACAGTGTAATCAGAGTCATGCCCTTCCTCAGCTCTTGGGCACCATTTATAATTTCAGCACATTTATTTAGACAATTTTTCACTTTTGAGATCATGGTTCATGCATGTAATAGTTTACAAGTAAAACCGTATGCAGGTTATAATTCTTCTCACTGTTAAATAGTAAGAAAAATATCTTTCTCCATAAGTTATCGGGTTAAAGACATTCGTATAGTGTGTGTGTGCCTGCCAGTGTGCATGTGTATATAAAATCTTTGTAAAAGTTTTGCAGATGAAATATTGTCAAACAAGAAACAAGCCTTGTCTCTTTCTAATATGAAAAACAGGAAGAGAGTAATCAAGAATATGCTAATGTTTCCTATTATGTGAGGACATGATCATTATGTGCCTGAATATACTCTCAAAAGATAGTTATAAATAGTTTCAACAGTGAAAACTATCTGATTGTTTCATTAATTTTATATCATAAATCCTTTCTTAAATAAAGGATTTCCTTTTCTAATCTTATGAATTTTCTACTTCTGATTGACCAAATTATCAAAAAGAAAATCAAAGACCTTCCATAAAAGGACAAAATGCTATCTTAAAAATTGTTTGTTTTGTCCAATATTTTAATCTGAATTAATAATTCAAACAGGATACCATAGAGATATATATGTATACATATATATATATATATATACACATATATACACACATATATATTTAAATTAAGACATTCTAATCCCAGAAGTTTGAGTTTCTTGTAGAAAGCTTTAACACTATTTGTAATTGTATTTCCTAGCAAACAGATTTAAGTTGCTGGCATTTTATAGTTACTTTTATGTTTAGACACTTCTCTAAACATAGAATGAAAAAAGAATGCAATTTCTAAACCAGCCTTCAGGCAGACAGATAACTCCATGCTTGCCAACATCAGCTGGGTCCTTAACATGCCCAGCTGTCCTGTGATGTGTATATAATTAACTCTCTTGCTCCCATTCTCTTCAACTAAATACTATTCAAGAAGTTGTCCATTCTCCTCAAGTCTAAGAAACTTACAATGAGATCCTCTTTTAGCTATTGATATCACTTCTTCCCGTACAGAGAAATTAGCTTTCATTGCTTTCCATAACAGAATCTAAAAATCTACTGATATCACTAGTGTTATAGTGATAACAAGGTTATAACATATATATAACAAGATTTCTTCTAACAATGGTCTCTATCTTGCTTTCTTTTCAGAAATCTTTTTCTACAAAGATGACCTTTTTCTCCTAGATCTTTACTCTTCCCTGGTACTGTCTTATAAATAGCATTTAATTATGTTTCTTTCTATACTAAAATTTACTGACCTACTCCTTTCACCTCATATTTTCTAGCCACCATCCTGTAGCTCCTATCCACAATTAGTCAGACAAACTTCTTGACAGAGAATTCCATTCAATTTCTCCATGTCCTCACCTATCTTTGTTTTTCAACCTAAGACCAACTACCTGCCCTGTCCACCATTTCACTGAGAACTGTACTTGCTGAAATAATCTGTAGCTTCCTTGTACTTAAGTGCCAAGTTTTCTTTTGGTGTTTATGTAACCTGACCACTCAGCAGCTTGGAGACTGATTATCCTTGCTTTTCTCTTGAGTCATTCTTTTCCCCTGCCACCATGGTTCTTTGCTTTTCTTTCCATCTAGTGGGATGTTCTTTCGTAATCGCCTTTGCACACTCTATTTCCTTTATATGCTATTTAATATTGAATTTTCTTAGTCTTCTATTTTAAGCCCTCTTGTTTCCCCACTTTAAATATTCTATCATACTTTAAAATGTCATTTATGGACCCAACTGTTTATAAGTTTCTCCTGGACAATTTCTTAAACAACCCTTTTGATCTCAAGACTAGGAACACAGATTGTTTACAGTACTCTTAGAAGGCAGCCTATCCAGCACTGAACTCATCTTTCCAACCAACAAAAGTATGTGCCAGCTGAATAAATAGGACCAGTGTATAAATAGTTGTCCAGGTTGAACATCTTGGCATAAACTTTCTTTCCTTACTCTACCACCAAACCAATTCAAGAGTATATTGGTTCTACAGCAACAGCAAAGTCCCATAAAAACATTTCTCAGATTCATCAATTTATCTATGCCAGTAATATATTATATTATCCCTAATACTTGTTAAACTCTTTTCATGAGCCTTCTAAGTAACCTCTTTTCTTCTGGTCTTTTTCACTGTTGTTCTTTGGTGTTTAAACACTTCTAGTTTTATTTTCCTTCATTCCATTTCCAAAAATGCAAACAGGTTTGCTTTCAGTTCAGTTCAATCATTCAGTCATGTCCGACTCTTTGCAGCCCCATGGATTGCAGAACGCCAGGCTTCCCTTTATGACATACAAATCTGACATACATAAGAGCTTGTGTAAAACATTTCAGAGATTCTCATTAGCCTTAAGATGAAGAGCAAAATTTCCATTAGGGTTTATAAGTTAATAAACTTCTTAGACCATATTTATTGTAACTCTGTAAAGTTAGGTCTTAATTCCTTAGCTATGTTTTGCTTCTTAATTACACCAATCTCTTTTTATATCAGGTTATCTCATGTTCCCAGTAATTCCTTCTCCCTAGAATTAATCTCAGCCTTCCCCAAGTTACTCTTCCTTTAATTAATCTTCATTTATTATTTAAATTTTATGTTCAGAACCATTTCCTCTAGGAAAACTAATCTAATTACCGATAAAACTATGATTCATCAGCTTCATGCTCTTTTTTCATACTGTAGTTGAACTTCAGAACAGTCCTTTGAACTCCAATACCATCTCTTCTACTTCCTATTTAATAAGCTCTCTTGGGCAATGCATAGGAGTCTAGTAAGTAACAATCCAAACTAAACTTTTCCTAGAACCTGATTTTCACAGTTTTCCCCAAAAAGTAATTGATAAGTCTATGTATTAATTGTTCTTCCAGTAGTTTTTCCAGTAGTCATGTATAGATGTGAGAGTTGGACCATAAAGAAGGCTATAAAGCTGACTCACTGGAAAAGACCCTTATGCTGGGAAAGATTGAGGGCAGAAAGGGAAACGAACAATAGAGGACAAGATGGTTGGACAGTATCACCAACTCAGTGGACATGAGTTTGAGCAAGATTCAACAGGGAAGCCTGGCATGCTGCAGTCCATGGGGTTTCAATGAGTCAGACACAACTTAGCAACTGAACAACAACAAATGTGTTAAACATCCTATTGTCGTTCTTGAATACTCTTTCCCTTGTACTACACATCATTGGTGGTTGTGTCTTTATATTTCCAAGTCTCAGCAATGTCTCACTGCCTCCACCACTGCTCTCCTAGTCTAAGCCATTGTTCATCTTACATGGATGACCCTAGCTGCTAGACCTATTTCCCTGCTTCGTCCCCTGTTTCTTTCAGTCTTTTTCCACCACAAGGAGAGAGCATGGGTAAAGTTTTACTTGAGAGGCAAAAACATGTAGAATTTTCTCTGTGATGATAGAGTCTCGAGAAACTAAATTATTGGTTAGTGTTAAGATTTAAGGAAAATGGTCAATAGCTGCAATGGTAATTGTAATCAATATATGATCAGTGTTAATGGCCTAGTTGTGAATGATATTTCAGAAATAGTAATGAAAATGCTAATAAACCCAGCATTTTTCCAAAGATGAAGAGCAAAATTTCCATTAGGTTTAAAAAACCTTAGCTATTTATTGTAACTCTGTAAAGTTAGGTCTTAATTCCTTAGCTATGTTTTGCTTCTTAATTACACCAATCTCTTTTTATATCAGGTTATCTCATGTTCCCAGTAATTCCTTCTCCTAGAATTAATCTCAGCCTTCCCAAGTTACTCTTCCTTTAATTAATCTTCATTTATTATTTAAATTTTATGTTCAGAACCATTTCCTCTAGGAAAACTAATCTAATTACCGATAAAACTATGATTCATCAGCTTCATGCTCTTTTTTCATACTGTAGTTGAACTTCAGAACAGTCCTTTGAACTCCAATACCATCTCTTCTACTTCCTATTTAATAAGCTCTCTTGGGCAATGCATAGGAGTCTAGTAAGTAACAATCCAAACTAAACTTTTCCTAGAACCTGATTTTCACAGTTTTCCCCAAAAAGTAATTGATAAGTCTATGTATTAATTGTTCTTCCAGTAGTTTTCCAGTAGTCATGTATAGATGTGAGAGTTGGACCATAAAGAAGGCTATAAAGCTGACTCACTGGAAAAGACCCTTATGCTGGGAAAGATTGAGGGCAAAAAGGGGAAACGAACAATAGAGGACAAGATGGTTGGACAGTATCACCAACTCAGTGGACATGAGTTTGAGCAAGATTCAACAGGGAAGCCTGGCATGCTGCAGTCCATGGGGTTTCAATGAGTCAGACACAACTTAGCAACTGAACAACAACAAATGTGTTAAACATCCTATTGTCGTTCTTGAATACTCTTTCCCTTGTACTACACATCATTGGTGGTTGTGTCTTTATATTTCCAAGTCTCAGCAATGTCTCACTGCCTCCACCACTGCTCTCCTAGTCTAAGCCATTGTTCATCTTACATGGATGACCCTAGCTGCTAGACCTATTTCCCTGCTTCGTCCCCTGTTTCTTTCAGTCTTTTTCCACCACAAGGAGAGAGCATGGGTAAAGTTTTACTTGAGAGGCAAAAACATGTAGAATTTTCTCTGTGATGATAGAGTCTCGAGAAACTAAATTATTGGTTAGTGTTAAGATTTAAGGAAAATGGTCAATAGCTGCAATGGTAATTGTAATCAATATATGATCAGTGTTAATGGCCTAGTTGTGAATGATATTTCAGAAATAGTAATGAAAATGCTAATAGCAAGCCTCCAAGCAGGGTAAGAATTGTAAAAACAAGAAGAGTTATATTTGAAATATAGGGGCAAATAAATTTAATAGAATTAATAGGGAATTAACTTAAAATGTAAAAATTAGAGGCTATTAAATGCTTGATAAAGTTAATTATGAACAGTATGAAGTATCTTACTTCTTTGCTATTCAGAATGCAGCACATAAATTCTGTGAAATAAATAGGAAGCCCATTCTGGCATTAGTTAAAATCCTCCTTTGAAAGCATTATTTCCAAGGCACCTGAAATTTTAACTCAACAAATCTATCTTTGCATATATTTCTGAATAACTGTAATAACTAAAGTCAATTTAAATATGAATTTACTTGAAAATTAGAGTCTATCAGCATTAAGTTGCATATTGGATGGCTGATAATAATTTTTTGATTGATTTTTTTCCCAGGAGGTTCAATACCATGTCTAAAATGGTAGCACTTCCTATAAAAGTATATGTAGCTAGATGGGAGACTGGAAAGGAAGATCCATTGATTCAAATGAGGATATATAAATATTTATAGAAACTTTTCTTTTTTATTTCAAAAATATAAACATTCAAAATACTTTAATAAAGACAGTTGCTAACAAGACCACCCTGGTAACAATTTATATTCAAGACAAAAAAAGCTTACAATGGCAGCTAGCAAAGTCTTGTTTTGTTCTCTATGGTGTACTCTGCCAGCTTTCTTCTGTACCAGCTGCTATACAACATTGTCAGCCACATGCTCCTAGAGTTGCAATATGTCTTTAGGCCACAGAGTAGTAGAGCTAATATGATATCTGCAAAACGTTAAATTTAGCAAATCTATCTGATTTTTTGACCTGATATTAAAAAAAAAAAAGCCCTTTGAAATACATACATATATATATATATATATATATATATATACACACACATACACACACACACACCTATATATATATATATATATATATGTATGTATAGTGAGTTTTAAATTACTGAAATTCTTGTTGAAATTTTCCTGGAGTTAGAAAAGCAAATAATGTCTTACTGTAGTAAGACATTAAAAGAGAAGCATGTGGTGAACCTTTTTCCATTTGTTTTGTCATGAGTTGGTACACATGTGAAAGCATTATACATTAAATCTCCTCTCATCCGTGGTAGTGGTAAGGGTAATAATAGTGCTCAGATAAGTCAATATGTTCAATATCATATAGATTTTAAAAGATGCTATTATAAACAAGCAAGACTAAAAGGATTAAGTTTCAGATATGTGGACTATTAGACTTTTATGAATCTAGGTCTTTTTAAAAACTTATTTTACTAGCATTTAAAATTTTCCATTCTGTGTTGGTCTAGTGGCTATGAAAATGTCCTGCATGATGAGATAAACTTTAAAGAGATTTAGAAAGACAAAAATGTTGAATTAGATTCACAGTTAAATCTTTAAAGAACTCAATATCTAATGTTTATGTTGTTTGGTGTCAACTGAAATTTAAATGCAAAAACTAACATGAATCTGAGTTTTCTTTGACACTGTAAACTAAGAAATTCCTCCAATAAAGAGTACAAATCATATATAGTTGTTATTTTGATGGAAATAATGATAGTCTTGGGCTAAATTTTAACCTGCAAATAGGTATGTATACGTGTAATACAATGGAGCTTGTCATGGATAGTAGGAAAGAAAAAGTAATGGCAGTTGGACTGTTTTCCAAATTAAATCTCTATGCTTTTAATTACTTTTACTATACAAAGGAAAAAAAATATTCTGTTTATGTGCCATATCAACAAGATTCAAATCAACCCAATGAGACAAGAAAGTAAACTCATTCATATTTGATCCAGTGAAAATAAGACTGAGCAAAGTGTTTCATGTTAAGTTTGGAAAATATTACCACCAAACTGGATAGATTTCTGAAACCCTGGGCCATTTCTCTCATCTGGCACTGTGGTCAGAAATCTGTTCCAAGTGTAGCACTCAATCGCACTGGCCCACCAACTTTTTGAAAACCACACTTTCTAAAAGGTTCTCGTGAATGAGAGAAGAACCAGACCTTCTGTCAATATGTTGGCCATCGGTATAGCTTCGTGTTATCTGTATCTACTTAAATATTCAGTGTTGCATTAAGCTTACTTCTGTCTGCCTGCATCTTCTTTTTTTTTTATTCTCCACAAAATTATTTAAATATTTTATACACTAGAAGATCAGTTCTAATCCAAAGACTTTTAGCAATGCCTTTAACAATGCCTTTAAAAACAATGCTTTTAACAACAATGCCAGACATTAAATCTCCTCTCATCCGTGGTAGTGGTAAGGGTAATAATAGTGCTCAGATAAGTCAATATGTTCAATATCATATAGATTTTAAAAGATGCTATTATAAACAAGCAAGACTAAAAGGATTAAGTTTCAGATATGTGGACTATTAGACTTTTATGAATCTAGGTCTTTTTAAAAACTTATTTTACTAGCATTTAAAATTTTCCATTCTGTGTTGGTCTAGTGGCTATGAAAATGTCCTGCATGATGAGATAAACTTTAAAGAGATTTAGAAAGACAAAAATGTTGAATTAGATTCACAGTTAAATCTTTAAAGAACTCAATATCTAATGTTTATGTTGTTTGGTGTCAACTGAAATTTAAATGCAAAAACTAACATGAATCTGAGTTTTCTTTGACACTGTAAACTAAGAAATTCCTCCAATAAAGAGTACAAATCATATATAGTTGTTATTTTGATGGAAATAATGATAGTCTTGGGCTAAATTTTAACCTGCAAATAGGTATGTATACGTGTAATACAATGGAGCTTGTCATGGATAGTAGGAAAGAAAAAGTAATGGCAGTTGGACTGTTTTCCAAATTAAATCTCTATGCTTTTAATTACTTTTACTATACAAAGGAAAAAAAATATTCTGTTTATGTGCCATATCAACAAGACTCAAATCAACCCAATGAGACAAGAAAGTAAACTCATTCATATTTGATCCAGTGAAAATAAGACTGAGCAAAGTGTTTCATGTTAAGTTTGGAAAATATTACCACCAAACTGGATAGATTTCTGAAACCCTGGGCCATTTCTCTCATCTGGCACTGTGGTCAGAAATCTGTTCCAAGTGTAGCACTCAATCGCACTGGCCCACCAACTTTTTGAAAACCACACTTTCTAAAAGGTTCTCGTGAATGAGAGAAGAACCAGACCTTCTGTCAATATGTTGGCCATCGGTATAGCTTCGTGTTATCTGTATCTACTTAAATATTCAGTGTTGCATTAAGCTTACTTCTGTCTGCCTGCATCTTCTTTTTTTTTTATTATTCTCCACAAAATTATTTAAATATTTTATACACTAGAAGATCAGTTCTAATCCAAAGACTTTTAGCAATGCCTTTAACAATGCCTTTAAAAACAATGCTTTTAACAACAATGCCAGACATTGCAGTTTCACTTCTTGGCTATTGCATTGACATTTATTTATAACTATAGTGTTGTCCTATATCCAACTATCTCTTTTATTTATTTTTTCAATAGAAGAGCTCTTAGAATAGATTAATTGAATCAAATGTTTTAGAAACATGCTATCACTAAGTTTTCTCCAGTTGTACAAATTCAGTTGACTATGGAATGGACCTTTATAGTAAAATGTATTAAATTTGATTTATGCATTATTTGAAATCAGAAATTTGTTAACTACAATACTGGGCTCCATTTTCCTTTGTTCTAAGCAGTTAAACACTCCAACATTTGGGGAAGACATGAGAGCCAATGGTGAAAACATTTTTTAGCTGACAGTTTTATGCCACATGCCAGGATCCTTTTACAAGTGGGATAGTATTTAAATTCAAAATTAGTTTGAACACAATGTTGTTTTTTTAAACATAGCCATTTAAACATTAACCTGTGAGTATTGGGGGAGAAAAACGGAATATGTCTTCTGCAGACTTCAACCAAAATTACTTTTTCTATCACATTTACTGTTACTGAAATACTCTTAGCAATTAAAGACAAAATATGAAAAATCACTTAAACTGCTCCTTCTACCTTAACCCCAATATCCAATAGTACTCTATTTTTATTTCTGTTTTGTTTCTTAACATTTCACAGTGCATCCTTAGTATATCCATTTAGGACCTCAGTGTCCCTCCTCGTAAATACTGCTTGTAGGATGCAGCAGAACCAGTGGAGTCTCGAGAATGGTACCCCTCAAGCTGGACAAGGCACAACCTAGGGCATATGAGATGATCATAATTACAGCAATAATTACTGGTACCTGCACTCTACACAGCTGTCCTCTAACCCTCCATTAGAGTTTACTTTTTGAGGTAAAAATTATAACATTCCGAGTATCTTTCTCTTAGTGACTTACTGTGTGCTCAGTGACTCAGTTGTACCTCACAGTTGGTGACCCCCTGGACTGTAGCCTGCTGGGCTCCTTTGTCCATGGAACTTTCAAGGCAAAAATACAAGAACAAGTTGTCATTTCCTTTTCCAGGGGATCTTCTTGACCCAGGGGCTAAACTTACATCTCTTGCATTGGCAGGCAGATTCTTTACCACTGCACCACCTGAAAATCCTTGTCACTTCTTATGCAGGGTGATTGCTATCACAATTTATGGATTAACCAATTTCCTCAACAAATGCAGTTTTTGCCATGACCTTACCAAACTACTTTGAGTACTCTGTAAACATGTTTCTTGTCTCTCTCAGGCCATGTTACTTTGTCTGAAATACCAGTTGCACTCCTGTTCAACCAAAATATACAATTCATTCTTCAAAACATTATTCAGTTTCCATCCTCTTTAAGACTTTCCTTTCCTGATTTCACACTAAATCTAATCAATCATTCTTTCCTCTATGCTTAATCCACTGCTTAAGTATACTTTTACTAAATTCCAGTATACTATATACACTATATATAGTGTATTGAAATCACTTAAAGGTTGAAATCGCTTAAAGTTTCTTGAAGGCAGGGCAAATGCATTTCATTTTTGGATGAGGTTTTCACAGGCTAAAGTGATTTCACCTAGAGCACATACTCATCAATTTCAGTTTAAGTAAATCCGATGTATAATAAACCTTAACACAGAAAATTTCTTTTGGTGGAAAAGTCTCTTTGGAAAATTGCACTGCTGAGATTTATGTTTCTTCATAATGTGTTTGAAGATTAAGGAAAATGTATTTGATTGAGTTGAATTTGTGTTGCATATTATAAATATAAGTTAATTTATTGATTCTGAAATTATCCCCCTTGCCTATACCTGCCTATTAAGTCAATGACATATAGATATGTATCTCTTGTATGAAAAACTAAAAGATAAAATCACCATATGAAATAATCTTTTTCAAAAGTTATAAAATTTGCCAAGCCAATTGATTAAGCAAATCCTTAAAATTGCAGTTGTTTTAAATCTAAATTAAATGTTCATTTAATTATTGCATTAGTTTGCTATGCTGCTGCAACAAAGTACTACAAACTGGGTGGCTTAAAGAACAATTGGGTATTGTCTCACAGTTCTGGAGGCTTTCCTTTGTCCATGGGGGATCTTCTTGATTTCCTTTTCCAGGGATCTTCTTGACCCAGGGGCTAAACTTACATCTCTTGCATTGGCAGGCAGATTCTTTACCACTGCACCACCTGAAAATCCTTGTCACTTCTTATGCAGGGTGATTGCTATCACAATTTATGGATTAACCAATTTCCTCAACAAATGCAGTTTTTGCCATGACCTTACCAAACTACTTTGAGTACTCTGTAAACATGTTTCTTGTCTCTCTCAGGCCATGTTACTTTGTCTGAAATACCAGTTGCACTCCTGTTCAACCAAAATATACAATTCATTCTTCAAAACATTATTCAGTTTCCATCCTCTTTAAGACTTTCCTTTCCTGATTTCACACTAAATCTAATCAATCATTCTTTCCTCTATGCTTAATCCACTGCTTAAGTATACTTTTACTAAATTCCAGTATACTATATACACTATATATAGTGTATTGAAATCACTTAAAGGTTGAAATCGCTTAAAGTTTCTTGAAGGCAGGGCAAATGCATTTCATTTTTGGATGAGGTTTTCACAGGCTAAAGTGATTTCACCTAGAGCACATACTCATCAATTTCAGTTTAAGTAAATCCGATGTATAATAAACCTTAACACAGAAAATTTCTTTTGGTGGAAAAGTCTCTTTGGAAAATTGCACTGCTGAGATTTATGTTTCTTCATAATGTGTTTGAAGATTAAGGAAAATGTATTTGATTGAGTTGAATTTGTGTTGCATATTATAAATATAAGTTAATTTATTGATTCTGAAATTATCCCCCTTGCCTATACCTGCCTATTAAGTCAATGACATATAGATATGTATCTCTTGTATGAAAAACTAAAAGATAAAATCACCATATGAAATAATCTTTTTCAAAAGTTATAAAATTTGCCAAGCCAATTGATTAAGCAAATCCTTAAAATTGCAGTTGTTTTAAATCTAAATTAAATGTTCATTTAATTATTGCATTAGTTTGCTATGCTGCTGCAACAAAGTACTACAAACTGGGTGGCTTAAACAACAATTGGGTATTGTCTCACAGTTCTGGAGGCTAGAAGTCCAAGATCAAAATGTTCGCAGAGTTGACTCCTTATGAGGACTGAGGGGAAAGAATCTATTCCATGCCTCACCTCTGGTTTCTGATTGTTTTCTAGATATCTTTTGCATTCCTTGGCTTGTAGAAGCATTACTATTATCCCTACCTTCATCTCCACATGAAATTCTCACTGTGTGTATCCAAATTTCCCCTTTTTATGAGGGCATGTTATATATTAAAGTCTATCCCATTGACCTCATTTTAGCTGAATCACCTCTGTACAAACCCTATCCCTAAATAAGAATATATTCTGAGATACTGGGGATTAGCTCTTAAATATACAAATTTTGGGGGCCCAGTTCAAATCATAACTAAGTCATCATAGAAAAACTTGAATGTGTGTGATGGAAGATTATATACCACACATACACACACACACACACACACACACACACACACGCACACACACACGCACGCACACACAGAGGAAAAGAAAGAAGGACTTAAGAAGGCAATTTATGAATATCAGAGAAAATGTACTTGTTTGACAGAGCCTAGGTATATAAGGTATGTCCAATGGTACAAAATTACAAGTAGAAATATTCTCCTTCATGTTGCAAAAACATTAGATATTTTGTAAACAGATTAAATAAAGTATTACTGGTGCAATAATAGTTATAATTACATATAAGTAAAACATGAGAAAAAGTAATGGGCAAAAGAAAATGAAAAGGATAGACAAACAGACTGACTGACTAACATGGTCCATATCTGTGGTTTTTAGAGGTTTCATTGTTCTCTTACATTGATTCACATTTGATAAAAATTAAAATATATTTAACCTGTATTTTATGCTAACTATATTTTTATTTTCTATTAAAAAGAAATTACTATTTAGAGTGTGTAAGAGAAATACTCCATGATTTTATGTTTCTGTTATCCCACTATCCCCTTATATTTCACAATAGACTACTTTTTCAAAAAATAGTCTACCTTGGCTACATTGATAAGCATAGAATCCTGTTCCTTGTTATTTCCACAAACGTATGGTACTTTCATACAATATGGCAGCCAAGTCATATTCTTTTGAAAAAAGATAAAACATACATTTCAGCACATTCAAAACACATATTAAAAAAAATAAATTCTTATCCCTCAAAGTACATCTATTTATTCTATATTTTTTTGGTATGTTAAAAAGAGAACTTGAGGATTAATGGGGAAAGCCTTGTGTATTATCAGCATACATTTAATCTGACCAGTTTATTAATAAGGATTAATCAAACAATCATTACATGTATAAGGCAACATAGGAAATAGAAGTCATGATTCTTGTGTCAAAGATCTTAGTGTACACTTGGAAAGACATAACTAATATGTTTAGAATATAACTGAAGTAGACTCTAATCCACATCTGCAAAAAGTCTTTAAGCCAAAATAGAAAAATATTAGACTATTACATTGAAGCTAGACTCGTTTATCTTAAATTCAGAATTTTTTCTAAGCTTCAAAGTCCAACATGATAAAAACCCATGCCATACTAGAGATTGAGCCAAAAGGAAAAAATCTGTAATACACTGCTTTTATAATTTTTTAGGTTGTATCATGAAATTTTGACATTGTTATTTTAAAAATATCACATTAGATATTACTTACCTTAGTTGTTGAAAGTTCTGGCATTCTCTTAAATTTTATACTCACACTGAGTATTTTACTAGCTCACTCTAGTCCCAGCCCTGCATATGTATGTTTAATACTCCTTTGTCTTGTATACCTTGGAAATCAGGGATTTCCTAGTTTTAAAAAGAATTGCATATGTAAAAATGCAGTTTGTGTATTTAAAAACAAAATTTTCCTTGCCTTTTATGAACTGCTATACCCCACCAACCCACAGAACAAAGTATTAACTGACAAAGTGGACAGTTTAGCTTAATGCTAACATCTCAGCTTTCACTGATTTTTGTGTAGTCTACTTATTCATGTGAAAACCTTGAACAAAGCCACTAAAGGCATGTTAGTATCTTTCTCAGTTTTGATTGTGAAATGTTTGGAAAATACATTTTCTAAAGCTTGAGTAGGGTATCTTAGGGGGAGAAAGGTGACTTATGAGAAGAAAGTTTATGGATTTGCTGATTGTTAAATTTGTAGTCTGTAAGCCTACAACATACAGTCTTTCAATCAGGAAACTCTTTTTCTTTGATGCACAGTATGAGAATACATGCGGTAGAAAAATATATTATTAACATATTTTGCATATATTTCTGGTGTGAGTCTGAATTGTTGACTTACCGTAATATTTGGAGGGGATTTTATGCTTTGGCTGGAAGTCACCTCAGGAAAAAAAAAAAACTCAAATGATCATATACCCCTGTCTAAGAGAATACTAGTTCTTACCAAACTGCTGTGTGCTGTTTTCTCACCTTGGCTTTCCTGCCAAAGACTGCACTAGCATAAAAGGCAATTATTTCCCATTCTTAGAATCCTTAAAGATTTCCAGAGCCACATCACAAAGAGGCATACAGACCCCCTACCAGCACTGTGCTTATGGGATTATTTCACAGCACAGATTGGACTAATATTATAGCCTGCAGGGCTCCTGGCTTCTTAGTGTAAGGAGAGTTTCCAACAATTAGTACAAGTAAAAGTGTAGTACACTCTACACTTCAAGATCCTTTTTTAAAAATCCTCCAAAAATATTGTTGTCTTAAAAATGTTTTTTGAAATACTTATTGCTAAAACTGTCTATTTTAGCTTTAAAGTAAAGTAACTGCCTTGATACAAAGTATTTTACCAACCATTTCAAGGTACATGCTGCATTTTAAAATCATATTATTATTGCAGAAATCATACCATCGAGAAACCAACATCACACTCCGAGGGTTGGAGAACTCAGGTTTATTACACCGGCCATCCCAGATGAGCCAGCACTCAGAAATTCTGGGCCTCGAGCTCAGAGTGAGCTCTTTTTTTTATAGAGTTAACATATGCAGGTACAGTTAGTGGTTTCTGATTGGATACATTAAAATCAGCAGCTACACAGTGCAGGAGTTGCTAGGAGTTACAGGATAGGATGTGGACAGTTACAGAGCATAGGAGTTGGTAGGGGTTACAGGTAAGATTAATGACATATAGTATCAGGAGTGGAGCATTCTGACCTTTATCAGAACAATGCATATTTCATGAGAGCAAAAGGAAATTTATAGTTAATCATTATTGAGCATGAGCCTCAGTTTTCTTCTTCAGTATCAGAACTGTATAAATGAAGAATTTCTTAGAAGTCATCCAGCTAAATATTCTTATTTTTCCCAGAATTTAATTGCTATGTCCAAAAAATTACTAACAGTTTCTAAATTATACTTTGAGGCTTCAGAAAAAATATTCAGATTCCAAATTATCTGGATATGTAATATTCTGAAAGCAAGATTTGGTGCTTAATTGGTATAGTGTGATAGAGGTTAAACATTTTTGATTTGGACAACTAGATAGAATGTGACTCCTATAAGAAAATTCAGAGCTTGTTTCCATGAAATAAGTGAGTATATATGATTCTGGAACTTAGTGAAGGTAAGGGGATAGAGAAAATACTATAGGATTTTTCAACATACAGATGGTAACTAAAGCCAAAGGAGTAGACAAGATAATAAGGGGAGAGTAGGCAGAGTTAGTAGAGGTGGGTACAGAAGACTATGACCTCAACATCACAAACCTTTAAAGCATGGATGTGAAAAGAGACTAAGGCACCAACAACATAATATACGATGCAGGCAACTGTGATTTCACAAAGTTGAAAAAAAAGCCTATCACAAAAGAAAATCAGGTCAATAATATCAAATGTTACTAAGACATCAAATAAAATATGATCTAAAAGTCTTCTAGAGATTTAGGAGTAAGGCAATACTGTGATGCTTTGTGGAGGGCAGTTATGACAGGGTAATATAAATATGTAAATAGGCTGAGGGTGAATGAAGTGTGTTCACCTTAAAACAGTAAGTGTTTAGACTTTAAATAAAAGAATCCAACAGACTTGTAGTTGAAAGGGAGGAGTTTTCTGAGGGAGTGGTAGATCAAAGTATCTGGATTTGTTTTATGTTTTTAATCCTAATATAGAAATAGTTTATGTCTGTTGAAATACAAATGGAAGATAGCCCAAGGAAAGGGAAAGACTGAAAATCCTAGAAAGAAAAGAAAATCTATGGAGTGAAGTCTCTGGGGGAAAACAGAACCCAGGACACATGCCTTACATAAGGTAGGAAGGTTTCTTCAGACAAGGAGAAAAGGAGAGTTACACTTGCATATCAGTTTGTGAGATTTGCTTCAAGCAATTAAGAGGTTTCCTTTTGATGATTATTTTAAGTTTGTAAATAAAGAAGTATGGCTATTTTTCTAAGAATGAGTTGAGGGGTTATTCAAATGAGGAGTTTGAGCTATATATATATATATATATACATACATATATGCACATATATGTCCTCAGATGTCTTTTCATCATGAAAAACTAATTCTTTCAAAATTATTCTTTACCCCATAGTCTTTTTTGCCTTTACTCTCTCTGTAATATTAAATTCTAGAGGCTTTCTAGCATTTTTAGATTCTTTTTCTTTCACTTTGAGACCATTTCCTGTATACTTTCAGCTCACTCAGAAAGTCACCAGTCTCACTGTTTCTTTTTCCCTAGTGTCTTTCTTGCATTTATTTCATCATCCATTTTTCTTTAACCATAGCGGTATTATATCAATAGTCAGTAAATTCCTGTGTCATCCGTATAGCTCTCCTGACCTTAGCAGCTCTTCTTTTCCCATCATCTCCTGTATTGTTGGCAGATTACTAAAGCACTGCATCAATTTGTTGTAGGCTTGCTAAAACTTTCATTATTTCCCCTGTGCTGACAGGATAAAATCCAGTCTCTTATCATGAAGTACAAAGCTCTTTATTATGGGCCTCAAACTACTTGTAACAATTTATGTTCAAGTAATGCCAACCAGATTGGCAACTTTCACAACAGAAACTGTTCTTTTTATCCATATTCTAATTTGAGAATTCATAACACTGCTTTTATCATACTTTTCTGTAGTTTGGAATGCAGTCTCAGTATGACCAATTCTATTAAAACTGACCTTTCATATACCTTGTATTCTGAGAAATGTACCTAGACTATCTTCCATCCATCTCCTTCTTCAAACTTAAATAATATTTACGTCAAAGATAGACAGATGGCCAAGAGGCACATAAAAAGATGCTCAACATTACTAATTATTAGAGAAAAGCAAGTCAATACTACAGTGAGATATCACCTCACACTGGTCAGAATGGCTATCATCAAAACTTCTACAAACAATGAATAATGAAGAGGGTTTGAGAAAAAAGAAACCTTCCTACACTGTTGATGCAAATGTAGATAAGTGTAGTCATTATAGAGAACAGTATGGAAGTTTCTTAAAAAACTAAAAATAGAGCTACCATATGATCCAGTAATCCCAACTCCTGGGTATACATTTGGAGAAGATCATGGTTTAAAAAGCTGTATGTACCCAAGTATTCATTGGAGCACTTTTTTACCATAGCCAAGACATGGAAATAACCAAAATATCCCATCAATAGGTGAATGGATAAAGCAGATGTGGTACATATACACAATAGAGTATTATTCAGCTATTAAAAAGAATAAAATAATGTTCCTTGCACCAACATGAGTGGACCCAGAGATGATCATACTAAGTAAGTCAGAGAAAGACAAATATCATGTGATGTTGCTTATATGCAGGATTTAGAAAAAAATGATACAAATGAACTTGTTTACAAAATAGAAACAGACTCACAGACTTAGAGAATGAATTTGTGATTACCAGGGGAGGTGAGGGGGAGAAACAGACTGAAACTTTTGGATGGACATGTATACACTGCTATGTTTAAAACAGAAAACCAACAAGGACCTACTATGAATAGCACAGGGAACTTGGCTCAATAATTTTTAATAATCTAAATGGGAAAATAATTTGAAAAAGAATAGATACCTGTGTATGAATAACTAAATCACTTTGTTGTGTACCTGAAATTAACCCAACTTTGTTAACCAACTCTACTTAAATATAAATACAATGTTTTATAAAATAAGATTAAAAATATTTTAAAAATTAAGAGAAAAAATAGCATTTATGTTATTTACCATTGATTTGAAAAATATTCCAACTTCAATTTTTATTATATAGATTATGACCTAATTCTATTAAAACTGACCTTTCTTTTTTAGACTATCTTCCATCCATCTCCTTCTTCAAACTTAAATAATATTTACGTCAAAGATAGACAGATGGCCAAGAGGCACATAAAAAGATGCTCAACATTACTAATTATTAGAGAAAAGCAAGTCAATACTACAGTGAGATATCACCTCACACTGGTCAGAATGGCTATCATCAAAACTTCTACAAACAATGAATAATGAAGAGGGTTTGAGAAAAAAGAAACCTTCCTACACTGTTGATGCAAATGTAGATAAGTGTAGTCATTATAGAGAACAGTATGGAAGTTTCTTAAAAAACTAAAAATAGAGCTACCATATGATCCAGTAATCCCAACTCCTGGGTATACATTTGGAGAAGATCATGGTTTAAAAAGCTGTATGTACCCAAGTATTCATTGGAGCACTTTTTTACCATAGCCAAGACATGGAAATAACCAAAATATCCCATCAATAGGTGAATGGATAAAGCAGATGTGGTACATATACACAATAGAGTATTATTCAGCTATTAAAAAGAATAAAATAATGTTCCTTGCACCAACATGAGTGGACCCAGAGATGATCATACTAAGTAAGTCAGAGAAAGACAAATATCATGTGATGTTGCTTATATGCAGGATTTAGAAAAATGATACAAATGAACTTGTTTACAAAATAGAAACAGACTCACAGACTTAGAGAATGAATTTGTGATTACCAGGGGAGGTGAGGGGGAGAAACAGACTGAAACTTTTGGATGGACATGTATACACTGCTATGTTTAAAACAGAAAACCAACAAGGACCTACTATGAATAGCACAGGGAACTTGGCTCAATAATTTTTAATAATCTAAATGGGAAAATAATTTGAAAAAGAATAGATACCTGTGTATGAATAACTAAATCACTTTGTTGTGTACCTGAAATTAACCCAACTTTGTTAACCAACTCTACTTAAATATAAATACAATGTTTTATAAAATAAGATTAAAAATATTTTAAAAATTAAGAGAAAAAATAGCATTTATGTTATTTACCATTGATTTGAAAAATATTCCAACTTCAATTTTTATTATATGTCCAGTATTATGTGTTAAAGTTTAAGAGCCAGGATTCAGAAGTTAATTTCCATTTAAAACTCAGTTCTATTTCAAATTATTGACTGTGGTAAAATTTTCAAAGTTATTTGTGCCTTAATTTCCTCATCTATGAAAATCAAAGAGAACACTTATATAATTTAATGTATTGCTTACCGAGTATCTTGAACGTGATAAATACTCAATATATGTTAGAATTATTCATTGTTATCACCATTACCACTATTTTATGGTTCAGCTTTTCACTTTTCTTCTCAAATGAAATTTGATGATATTTTTTTGTAGCCCCTAGATGGTAAAGAATCCTCCTGCAATGTGGGAGACCTGGGTTCGGACCCTGGGTTGGGCAGATCACCTGGAGGAGGGGATGGCAATCCACCCCAGTATTCTTGCCTGGAGAATCCCCACAGACAGAGGAGCCTAGATTGATGCATTCCATGGGTCGCAATCAGTCAGACACAACTGAGTGACTAAGCACAGCACTGAATCAGATATAGTCCCTTGCTTAAGCAGGTGTTCAAAAAATACTCATACCAACATATAACGTTAAAAATCATGATACATCATTAATTTGATAGTATTTAATAGTTTTTATATACAAAGTATAATGTTTAATTCAGAGAGAGCTCTCACTTTGACTATACACAAAACACATATTTTCCCATAGATATATATTCCATACATCTAAGTGCAGTTTGTCTAAAAGTGAATCATGGTATTCATTTGCCCATCAAACTTGCTTTTTCTTGATTTTGCCATCATCACCCCAAAGACTAAAAAAAGGGAAATAGAATTTTAGAGATCCCTTAACTTCTGTCTTTTTCATCCCCTGCTTTCTCTGTACCCCTTCCTAACTGCCTGTTCATTCAAATAGCACAGGAACTTGGCTCAATAATTTTAATAATCTAAATGGGAAAATAATTTGAAAAGAATAGATACCTGTGTATGAAT
Source organism: Tragulus kanchil (assembly GCA_022376925.1). Classification (NCBI taxonomy): domain Eukaryota; kingdom Metazoa; phylum Chordata; class Mammalia; order Artiodactyla; family Tragulidae; genus Tragulus; species Tragulus kanchil. Next base: position 94,791,616 of record JAIOJX010000030.1, read on the forward strand.
AACTAAATCACTTTGTTGTGTACCTGAAATTAACCCAACTTTGTTATTACCTTAAATATAAATACAATGTTTTATAAAATAAGATTAAAAATATTTTAAAAATTAAGAGAAAAAATAGCATTTATGTTATTTACCATTGATTTGAAAAATATTCCAACTTCAATTTTTATTATATGTCCAGTATTATGTGTTAAAGTTTAAGAGCCAGGATTCAGAAGTTAATTTCCATTTAAAACTCAGTTCTATTTCAAATTATTGACTGTGGTAAAATTTTCAAAGTTATTTGTGCCTTAATTTCCTCATCTATGAAAATCAAAGAGAACACTTATATAATTTAATGTATTGCTTACCGAGTATCTTGAACGTGATAAATACTCAATATATGTTAGAATTATTCATTGTTATCACCATTACCACTATTTTATGGTTCAGCTTTTCACTTTTCTTCTCAAATGAAATTTGATGATATTTTTTTGTAGCCCCTAGATGGTAAAGAATCCTCCTGCAATGTGGGAGACCTGGGTTCGGACCCTGGGTTGGGCAGATCACCTGGAGGAGGGGATGGCAATCCACCCCAGTATTCTTGCCTGGAGAATCCCCACAGACAGAGGAGCCTAGATTGATGCATTCCATGGGTCGCAATCAGTCAGACACAACTGAGTGACTAAGCACAGCACTGAATCAGATATAGTCCCTTGCTTAAGCAGGTGTTCAAAAAATACTCATACCAACATATAACGTTAAAAATCATGATACATCATTAATTTGATAGTATTTAATAGTTTTTATATACAAAGTATAATGTTTAATTCAGAGAGAGCTCTCACTTTGACTATACACAAAACACATATTTTCCCATAGATATATATTCCATACATCTAAGTGCAGTTTGTCTAAAAGTGAATCATGGTATTCATTTGCCCATCAAACTTGCTTTTTCTTGATTTTGCCATCATCACCCCAAAGACTAAAAAAAGGGAAATAGAATTTTAGAGATCCCTTAACTTCTGTCTTTTTCATCCCCTGCTTTCTCTGTACCCCTTCCTAACTGCCTGTTCATTCAAATAACCATGAAAATCTGTCAAATTTAGCTCTGAGATACCTGGGGAATCTGATTCCCCTTCTTTATTCCAATTTCTTCTTTCCTGTACACCTAGACTCTGTGGTATGCTTTTAACTTCTCTTCCTACATGTTGTAAACCAAATCTTTCACACCATCTCCAAGTTAATTGTTTGAATTTAAAGCAGGCACTTAACACATATATGTGGAAGGTGTTAAAGACCTGAATAATGTTAGCCTCTGATTATTTTATCTGAAAAAAACTTCTAGGCCATTTGTTGCTTTGGTGAGAATAGAGTATAGGTAAATAAATGCAAATATATATATATATATATATATATATATATATATTAAAGTAATTAAACTTAGAATATTATCGCTCAGTGTAATATCCTGCTGCTGGGGAGCTTCTCAGAGCTCATAGTTCCATGTGTGTCCAGACATACATACTCACAGTGCCTCTTCACTGCAGGATCACAAATAGGATCAGCAGCAAACACATTCCACATCCTACTTCCACCCCACATAACATCATATTTACAGCAGGAACAAATAAAAGTAAGCCTGAAGAAATTCAAAGCACGGCCCAGACAGGGAATATCTGCTGTCACTGATAGTGGCGGTAAATCTATGTGTCCGTGCTTTCCTAAGTGTGTGCCTGACCACATGGACAGCACAGGGTCACATAATATAGGGCTACCTCTCACTGTAAGGGCTAGCACTATCCCTGCTAACTCTTAAGCTCTCACACAGAAAGAACATGTCTAGGGTGTGAACATGGCTAAGAAAATGGTATCTGTGGAGTCGTAGGCCCTTGTGCAGGGCACAACTCAAACAGACACAGGATGATTTCTCCCTGTCCTATTTATTAGTCCCTGAATCATCCATGGAATTCTCAAGGCAAGAATACTGGAGTGGGTAGCCACTCTCCTTACTTCTAAAATAAGTCCCTGGAATCATTCCATCATCACCCCAAAGACTAAAAAGGGAAATAGAATTTTAGAGATCCCTTAACTTCTGTCTTTTCATCCCCTGCTTTCTCTGTACCCCTTCCTAACTGCCTGTTCATTCAAATAACCATGAAAATCTGTCAAATTTAGCTCTGAGATACCTGGGGAATCTGATTCCCCTTCTTTATTCCAATTTCTTCTTTCCTGTACACCTAGACTCTGTGGTATGCTTTTAACTTCTCTTCCTACATGTTGTAAACCAAATCTTTCACACCATCTCCAAGTTAATTGTTTGAATTTAAAGCAGGCACTTAACACATATATGTGGAAGGTGTTAAAGACCTGAATAATGTTAGCCTCTGATTATTTTATCTGAAAAAAACTTCTAGGCCATTTGTTGCTTTGGTGAGAATAGAGTATAGGTAAATAAATGCAAATATATATATATATATATATATATATATATATATATATATTAAAGTAATTAAACTTAGAATATTATCGCTCAGTGTAATATCCTGCTGCTGGGGAGCTTCTCAGAGCTCATAGTTCCATGTGTGTCCAGACATACATACTCACAGTGCCTCTTCACTGCAGGATCACAAATAGGATCAGCAGCAAACACATTCCACATCCTACTTCCACCCCACATAACATCATATTTACAGCAGGAACAAATAAAAGTAAGCCTGAAGAAATTCAAAGCACGGCCCAGACAGGGAATATCTGCTGTCACTGATAGTGGCGGTAAATCTATGTGTCCGTGCTTTCCTAAGTGTGTGCCTGACCACATGGACAGCACAGGGTCACATAATATAGGGCTACCTCTCACTGTAAGGGCTAGCACTATCCCTGCTAACTCTTAAGCTCTCACACAGAAAGAACATGTCTAGGGTGTGAACATGGCTAAGAAAATGGTATCTGTGGAGTCGTAGGCCCTTGTGCAGGGCACAACTCAAACAGACACAGGATGATTTCTCCCTGTCCTATTTATTAGTCCCTGAATCATCCATGGAATTCTCAAGGCAAGAATACTGGAGTGGGTAGCCACTCCCTTCTCCAGTTATCTTCCTGACCAAGGGATTGAACCCAGGTCTCCTGCATTGCAGGCAGATTCTTTACTGTCTAAGCAAGCTACTTCAGGATAAAATCTAAACAATTTGTGACATTTAAGTTACTTGTTGATTTGGTCCTTGTATCCACAGCCTAATCCCCTGCTATCCCTATAATTCAAAGAAAATTTTAGTCATAAGCAACTGTTTTCAGATCACCAAAGACTGTTATAATGCAGTATAGTGAAATGGTAGTATAATAATAAAGTACTCACTTCAAGTCACATTCTAACTATGTGATTTTAAACATGTAACATATTTCATCTTAGTTTAATTTCGTAGAATCTCATTTTTATCATATGTTTAAGTTTATGAGATTTCTTCTGGTTAGAATAATGTTGCTTCCTTTGGCTTGTTGAAAATTCCTACATATAATTAAAGTAAGCATACTGAGTGAACATTTATAATACATTGTGAAAAATATAAGGAGCCATCAAACAATTTTACTTAAAATAGAGTGGTAGGTAAAAAACATGAGGGTAATCAGAGAAGACTTTAAGAAGCAGGCATCACTTAAGATGGGCCTGAAAGGAGGATAAACAGTAAGGAGAACGGTCACAAGAAAGGATGTTTATATTTAGACCAAAAAAAAAAAATGGAATAGGATATATTAGGATTTGTAAAAGAAAGATAGTATTGGTTTTTACAGAATCATGAGATATGAAAAAGAAGAAATAAAATAGATTGTTTAGCCCAAAGCTGGCTGGGTTCTAGTTTAACAAGGTTGACCTTTGTTTTCTGGATCATAAAAATTCCTGCTATTTCTTGAGGAGAAAATCGGCCTAACCAGAGTTGTACTTGAGGAAAATTTATCTGAGAGTGCTGAATAAAAGTAGAATTGTGCAAAAAGGGAGTATGTAACTTTCTGTCCTGCTGACACTTACGTGCTCTTTACTTTTTACATTCAGCATATTACTACTCCAAAATTTTCTTCATGGGAATACTGTTCATCAGTCTGTACCATCACCCCCATCTCCTACTACACATACCCACAAACATACAGCAACTTATTAACCAATTCTTAGCATTTCTTCTTATAAACAAACTGCCACAGGTAGTACCTGGCATATATTAAGTATGTTTGCATTAACCGGAACCACTGAGATCTGAGCCATAGCCTTCTTTCTCCAGAATTATTGTAATATGCTCTTAATTTGTCTCTTTGTTTACTTCTCTGATGCGCCTGAGTTGTTCCAGTAAGGGACCTTCTGCATCATTCAGGCCAATGGACCAAGTCCCAGATCAGATCAAAAGCAAAGAAAAGGTTTTTCCTTTGAGAAATGTAGGCCCTAGAATACATGCTATCTGGAGAGGCCAGTAGCAGGGCTGCTTTTAAAAAAATTAATTGGAGAATAATTGCTTTATAATGTATTGATTTCTGCCATACAACGATGGGAATCGCCCATAAGTATGCATATGTCCCCTCCCCTTTGAGCTTCCCATTCAACACCACCCCGATCCACCTTCTAGTTGTTACAGAGCACCAGCTTGAGCTCACTTTGTTACACAAGCAACTTTCCACTAGCTATTTTTGGAGACGCCCATGTAGTTCTTCCCTTAGAAAGATCTCCTGGAGAAGGGATAGGCTACTCATTCGAGTATTCTTGGTGACTCAGATGGTAAAGAATCTGCCTACAGTGCTGGAGATCTGAATTTGATCCCTGGGTTGGGAAGAGTCCCTGAAGGAGGGCATGGCTACCCACTCCAGTATTCTTGCCTGGAGAATCCCGGTGAACAGAAGAGCCCAGCGGGGTGCAATCCACCGGGGCAGGAAGAGTTGGACACAAATGAGCGACTTTCTGAGCAACTTTGTTTTCTTTTCAGTGTTCGTGTTTCAGTGCTGCTCTCTCGATTAGTTCACCCTCTCTTTCACTGCTCTGTCCACATCTGTTCTCTACTTCTGCATCTGGAGTTCGGGGCAAGGCTGCTTTAAGGGGATCTGGTCAGCGGGAGGGGCCAGAGTTCCCACAGGGCAGCACAGGTGCAGCTCTACTCTCTGCTGAGGATCCTGCCATGCGCAGCTTCTCTGCACACGGCCTGCCCCTGGCCATCTTGACTCTCCTATCAGAGGAGCTTCTTCACACGGCTGGGCGAGCCGAGGTGTTGCCCCAGCCATTTCTCACCAGGAACTCTGGTCTGAAGTGCAAGATTAAAGTTCTCTATGTAGAGCCCTCTGTGAGCAAGTCAAACTAGATTGACCACAACGGAAAAAAACAGGTTAGACTTTATTCTATTACGCAGATTCTGTTTTTGTTCCTCTGGAATTTGTTTTTAGTATTCATTTTTGGCTGCGCTGAGTCTTCCTTGCTGCACATGTGCTTTCTTCAGTTGGGGCTAGCGGCAGCTACTATCTAGTTGCAGTGGGCAGGCTTCTCATTGTGGTGGCTTCTCTTATTGCGGAGCTCAGGCTCTGGGTACTCGGACTTCAGTAGTTGCGGTTACCAGACTCTAAAGCACAGGCTTAATACTGTAGTGCATGGGCTTAGCTGCTCTGTGGCAGGTAGACTCTTACCGGACCACAGATCAAACCCATGTCCCCTGACTTGGCAGGCAGATTCTTAACAACTGGACCACCAGGAAGCCCTCCCCAAGAATTATTAAAGGGTTTTACTGGTGGCAAACCTCTCCTCTGCCTTTTGTCCTGTTCTTTATTGTTTTGCGGAGAGGGATGGGTAAGAGAGGGCGTTTCATATTTCTTTTTATTTTTGTTTAAGTTAGAGTATAATTGCTTTAAAACATTATGTTAGTTTCAGCTGTATAGCAATGTGTATCAGCTGTAGGTGTACATACATGCCCTCCCTGAAGAGCCTCCTTCCCCATGAACCTATTTGCAGGGCTGAAACAGACACACAGACATAGAGAACAGACATGTGCTCCTTATTCTTGAGGGGTGCTGAGGGGTACAGTTTTGAGGTCCATAAATACTTCTGGCTGAGTGCTAGTGTTGTCATAACCCAGGCAGAAGAACTTTCCCCAGCCATCCGTAAATGTGTTTGACAGTCACCAGGACTCAGCCCTAAATGTATCCCTGAGTGACCACAATTGGTCTAACCTTTTCGAGGCAAAGGATATCAGAAAATTTAAGATGCATGCCCAAATATTAGCCAGGGAATAATGGTCACATGTCAAATTTCTGAAAATGAAGTTATCTAGACTTTTTTTGCCTGTAGGCAAGTGCGCCCTGAGGTTGAGATCACTGCTATGGCTTGAATATCCCTGGTTACACTTTGGTTGTTTTTCAAAAGAGAAACTTAAGTCAGAGAGAGATTCACATGAGTAGTCAACGATATCCATTGCCAATGGTTGTCTCTCTGAAAGTAGAGGCTTGGAGGGCCTCTTCAATCCAGTGTGTACTCCCCTGCAACTTCAGAGGAGAATTGGTGGTTAGGGTCACTAAATGGGATCTGTTCCACTTAGAAGTGAGCTATCTTTGTAGGTGACTTTTTTTTCCAGGTTTTTAGGTACCCTCCTCTCCTGACTGGAAGGGGTGGAGGGCCAGGTGTACTGCTGTACTGCTTCTAAGAGCTTTAGTATGCTTCAAGCCATGCTTCATCTGTTAATTCTCCACAGTAACTGTTGACTTCTGCAGTGGCTCAGAGGTGAAGAATCTACCTGCAGTGCAGGAGACACAGGTTCAATCCCTAGTTCAGGAAGATCCCCGGAGGAGGTCATGGCAACTCACTCCAGTATTCTTGATTGGTGAATCCCATGGACAGAGGAACCCAGTGGCTACAGTCCATGGGGTTGCACAGTCAGACACGACAGAAGTGACTTAGCATGCACGCACACACATTTATGATGCCTCATGCATATGGGAAGTCTGGGTAAACATTTAAGATCTTCCTTAGCCCAGGTTCTAAAGCCCAGGTGATAGCTATGAGCTCCACTTCAATTCAGAAATCCCTGAGAGTTCTTGCTTTTATGACTTGCACCTGGGAGGTCACTATGTATACCACCAGGCTTTTTCCCTGGTGAAAACTTCTCCCTTCTCTGAACCATTCCTCTTCAGCATTTAGGAAAGGTTCACTTCCTTGGTCAGGTCAGGACATCTGTAATAGATATGCCTGTGGTTCCTAGACAATCGTGCTTCAGGGCCCCTGCAGGATTTAGTGTGTGACAAGTTTTTATGGTAGCCACTGGGTTGTCTAAAAGCATAGCCTGAGTTTGAATGAACCTCCTGGGGGATAGCCATTCTAGAACTGTCTACACCTGAACCTGTTGTGAAGTCCATATGGTAACTGGATGACCCATAATTAATTTTTCAGCTTCCTTTAGCAGGATTGTATGTCTGTTGGCAAGGAGGGCATCCATTAGTAGTTGATCTAATTGTTTAGAGAAAGAAACAACCACCAAGTAAAGTGGTCCCAAATTTTGAGCTAACACACCAAGGCTAATTTCCCTTCTCTCTTGAATGTAAAGTAAAAGGGTTTAAGATACCTATGTTTGAGCCCTATCAGCATAGAATATTTTTAATGTGCATATCTAAATTCTGTTCCGTTAGAAGCAATTGGCATACCATAATACCAATTTTTCTCTAGTAATACAAGTTTGCTTTTAAAAGTTAATTGCTGCATTAAAAGAAATCTTTTCACTAACAACAACAAAAAAAAAGATCAAAGGGTTTAGCTAAAAATCTGGGAGGGCCAGGGCAGAAGCCTGAAGGAATTGCTTTTTCAATGTTTGAAAAGCCCCTTAACATCTGAATTTCATTCAAAAGGATCATCATTCTTTCCTTTTAACTTTTCATATAGTGATCTAACTTCTAGACCATAGATAGGAATTTAGATACAGCAAAACCTGGTTATTCCCAGGAATAGGTGTCTTCTAGTTTTAGGAAAGCAAGGCTGCAAGTGGCTTCTTTCCTTTTCTGGGGCAGGCTTCTCTGACTTTATGTGAGAGGCCTCCTTAGGTCTGGTTATCAGAATGTTGTTGACATACTGGAGGAGGGTTAGGTCTTTAACTAAAGCTTCTCAGAATATGGTGGAGAAATTCTTAAATCCTTAGAGCAAGACTGCCTAGCAGTTGTCTATGTTGCATTTTTAGGTACTTCCCAGTGGGTTCTTTACAGGAAAAAATGAGGTTATTACAGGCTAATTGACTAGCACCTGGGAGGTCACTATGTATACCACCAGGTTTTTCCTCCTTCTCTGAACCATTCCTCTTCAGCATTTAGGAAAGGTTCACTTCCTTGGTCAGGTCAGGACATCTGTAATAGATATGCCTGTGGTTCCTAGACAATCGTGCTTCAGGGCCCCTGCAGGATTTAGTGTGTGACAAGTTTTTATGGTAGCCACTGGGTTGTCTAAAAGCATAGCCTGAGTTTGAATGAACCTCCTGGGGGATAGCCATTCTAGAACTGTCTACACCTGAACCTGTTGTGAAGTCCATATGGTAACTGGATGACCCAAAATTTAAATTTTTTCAGCTTCCTTTAGCAGGATTGTATGTCTGTTGGCAAGGAGGGCATCCATTAGTAGTTGATCTAATTGTTTAGAGAAAGAAACAACCACCAAGTAAAGTGGTCCCAAATTTTGAGCTAACACACCAAGGCTAATTTCCCTTCTCTCTTGAATGTAAAGTAAAAGGGTTTAAGATACCTATGTTTGAGCCCTATCAGCATAGAATATTTTTAATGTGCATATCTAAATTCTGTTCCGTTAGAAGCAATTGGCATACCATAATACCAATTTTTCTCTAGTAATACAAGTTTGCTTTTAAAAGTTAATTGCTGCATTAAAAGAAATCTTTTCACTAACAACAACAAAAAAAAAGATCAAAGGGTTTAGCTAAAAATCTGGGAGGGCCAGGGCAGAAGCCTGAAGGAATTGCTTTTTCAATGTTTGAAAAGCCCCTTAACATCTGAATTTCATTCAAAAGGATCATCATTCTTTCCTTTTAACTTTTCATATAGTGATCTAACTTCTAGACCATAGATAGGAATTTAGATACAGCAAAACCTGGTTATTCCCAGGAATAGGTGTCTTCTAGTTTTAGGAAAGCAAGGCTGCAAGTGGCTTCTTTCCTTTTCTGGGGCAGGCTTCTCTGACTTTATGTGAGAGGCCTCCTTAGGTCTGGTTATCAGAATGTTGTTGACATACTGGAGGAGGGTTAGGTCTTTAACTAAAGCTTCTCAGAATATGGTGGAGAAATTCTTAAATCCTTAGAGCAAGACTGCCTAGCAGTTGTCTATGTTGCATTTTTAGGTACTTCCCAGTGGGTTCTTTACAGGAAAAAATGAGGTTATTACAGGCTAATTGACTATTTGCTTATAGTGAATAATGCTATTTATTGTAGTCTAAAACGGCCAGAGTCAGTTAGGCCTAATGAATCTATGAATGCCCATTCTTGGGCTTTCCCTGAAACCCCCATAGTTTTACAACTCTTGTGACCAAGTTTGCTTGAGCTGGTGTTCAGAACTGAGTAAGTGGCATCAGTGTCAACTAGGAATTCAGCAGGTTTTCCCCCATGTCCAGTGTTAGCCAGGGCTTCTTGCAGGTCAGTTGGAGTGCTAACTGAGGGTTAAATGGAGCTGACTAGCCCCATGGTTTTTTGTCTGTTCAGACCAACTGCCTTTTAGGATAGTGTCCAGGATCTGCCATTTCCATCCACCTTCAGGTGGGGCTAGGTAATTTTCTCTTCCAAGTGTCCCTCTTGTTTATGTATGGTGCACTGATTGCCTTCTAGTTTCCTCGGCTTCTTATCCCTTAGTGGTGGCTGGGAATTGCTCTCCACAGTTAAGAGTCTCTGTAGGTGGCCAATCCAAATTCCCAAGTTGATTGGTTGACCTTGGAGGGCAACTGGCCTATACCCACCCTTGGGTGCATTTGCACCTGGGTATCCTGGATACCTTTCATTGAACTTGGATCAAGAATGCTTGTTTCATTTTGTCAGACCATCCTTATTACCTAGACCTTTTCCTAGTCTTGCCCTCTGGCTTATGGGGCTGGCCATTTTCCTTTACCAAACCAAAAGTGACTACGCAGGATGTTATGCCAACCCCTAGAGGTTGTTGAGCAGGGCAAAAAAAACCCTGATGCAGCCACTACTACATTGTCCAGGGGTCAAGACTGCTGTGGTCCCCTCTACTCCACAAATCCTCATCCCTGGGGTGTCTGATTGAGAGAATGCATCCAGAGGCAGTGGGCAGATGTGTGAGGTTCAGTCTCTGATCCCCAGGATGCCATGGTATGATCCCCACAAAAAGGCTCAGTTCAGATGCCCTGGGGGCTAGGATGTGTATGTGCCACACCTGGGTTCAAATTGCTGGCCTCAGTTATCAAAGCTGCCAAAGGCTGCTGCCTTTCTACCCTATCAGACTATATTCAAAGATCATTCATTCTCATATACACCTTCTTACTTTGTAGGGTTCTTGGCAGCAGGAGGGGAGCAAGAGTTCTCACAGTTTGCGTGCAGCTATGTTTCTCATGGTGCTCCAGGTCACAGCACCAACGGCAGCATTTATGCCCATGGTACACTGTCACCACCTTGAACTGAGCTGCCATGTGGCCTCTGCACTTGGTCCATCAAACTGAGGTGTCAGGTACGGTCATTTCTCAAAAGGAACTCTGACTGGCAGTGCCATCTGGGTGCTAGGCCTCTGTACTTGGACAATTTTTTTAAAACTTTTATTTTACTTTTAACTTTTACAGAGTTTTGTTGTTTATAGATATGTATGTTCCCAGATTAGTCATATGTATATTTCCCACACCCCACCCTTCCAGACTGTCACACAGCACCCCTGCAGGATCCCTTTTACTCACAGAGCCATGACTATAGCTATTTTCTTCACATATGATAGTACAGGCCTTCATGCTACTTCCTTTACACCTCCCACCCACTGTTCCTTCCCCACAATGTCCATATGTCCACTGTCCATATCTGTCTTTCCGTTGCTTCACTGCATGTGCCATCATCACCATCCTACTAGATTCCATATATATATGTGTTAGTATATTGTACTTGGACCTATATATTGACACTTCTTTCTGCCTGGAATGGCTCCTGCATTTCCCTACATATGTCTCTCACCTTTATACGCCCTGCTTTGAACATTCTCCTTAAATTTTCAACCTGTCCTGACCCTGAAACTATTTATTACACTCATCTATGTCACCTTGCCATGCACCCTAACAGTTATAAACTTATTTTAATCTAATTATTTATCTCTCTTTCTAAAATAGTAGGTTGAGAGAACAAGAAGATTTTATTGCTGATATTATGCACAATGTTATATCCCAATCCATAGAGCTCTTTAGTCATATAATAGGTATTAGGTAAATATATAAATATATATTTGTTGAATTAATAAATTAATTTAGGTTTACTCTGTGAAATAACTTTATAATAATATTAAAAGACTTCTATCAAAGCTGCCAAAGGCTGCTGCCTTTCTACCCTATCAGACTATATTCAAAGATCATTCATTCTCATATACACCTTCTTACTTTGTAGGGTTCTTGGCAGCAGGAGGGGAGCAAGAGTTCTCACAGTTTGCGTGCAGCTATGTTTCTCATGGTGCTCCAGGTCACAGCACCAACGGCAGCATTTATGCCCATGGTACACTGTCACCACCTTGAACTGAGCTGCCATGTGGCCTCTGCACTTGGTCCATCAAACTGAGGTGTCAGGTACGGTCATTTCTCAAAAGGAACTCTGACTGGCAGTGCCATCTGGGTGCTAGGCCTCTGTACTTGGACAATTTTTTTAAAACTTTTATTTTACTTTTAACTTTTACAGAGTTTTGTTGTTTATAGATATGTATGTTCCCAGATTAGTCATATGTATATTTCCCACACCCCACCCTTCCAGACTGTCACACAGCACCCCTGCAGGATCCCTTTTACTCACAGAGCCATGACTATAGCTATTTTCTTCACATATGATAGTACAGGCCTTCATGCTACTTCCTTTACACCTCCCACCCACTGTTCCTTCCCCACAATGTCCATATGTCCACTGTCCATATCTGTCTTTCCGTTGCTTCACTGCATGTGCCATCATCACCATCCTACTAGATTCCATATATATATGTGTTAGTATATTGTACTTGGACCTATATATTGACACTTCTTTCTGCCTGGAATGGCTCCTGCATTTCCCTACATATGTCTCTCACCTTTATACGCCCTGCTTTGAACATTCTCCTTAAATTTTCAACCTGTCCTGACCCTGAAACTATTTATTACACTCATCTATGTCACCTTGCCATGCACCCTAACAGTTATAAACTTATTTTAATCTAATTATTTATCTCTCTTTCTAAAATAGTAGGTTGAGAGAACAAGAAGATTTTATTGCTGATATTATGCACAATGTTATATCCCAATCCATAGAGCTCTTTAGTCATATAATAGGTATTAGGTAAATATATAAATATATATTTGTTGAATTAATAAATTAATTTAGGTTTACTCTGTGAAATAACTTTATAATAATATTAAAAAGACCTTCATTAAAAGGCACTGGTTCATCATAATAGGAAATTCAACCTAGACACTATTCAAATTAGATACTTAGCTTACTGGTGATGCTAATATTAAAAAGATATTTGTGCTCCAGAAAGAGAAAGTCCTTCAATCTGCTGTGTCCAGTCAAGGGAAACTGCTGTTGTTATCATGCTAGAAGCATTATGGGGTTAAATAATGATTAAAATATTTATTCAATAACTGTTATGTCACATTTGGTTTTGGGGGATTGGACTACACAAAATAAAATAAACAAAAATATCTCACTGGCATAAAGGTTAAATCTAGAGAGAATACAGGCAAAAGACAGATAAATGATCATGAAAATTTGGAGGAAGTGCTAATTACTATTAAAACAGTCAAAGTAAAATGATAGAGAACCCATCAATTCTAAGGAAGCTAATTAAAGAATACAGTTGGGAAATGAAATTTGAGCTAAATCCTGAGTGGTGAGATGTCATTAGTGGAGAAATCTGGGGAAGGAAAGTCACAGAAGAAGGGGACAGCAGCACCCAGAGCTCCTGAGACTGGCTGGCAGCTCTGAGGTACAGACAGAATGACTGTGGGCAAGAGTGAAGTGTGCTGTGGAGTCAAGAGGCAAACGTGACTGGTGACACAAAAGTCACTGTAGACGTATAATCATTTTTGGATAATCATATTTTGCATTTATGAAAAAGAACAGCTTGAAACACCTTATTTGGACAACTATATATGTTCAGTAATATGCTTGGAATCATTATGAAACAGATATAACTAATGTTTTTTTGTTAGACTTTTTGACATGTTTTTCTTAATTTATGAAATTAAATAGACTCTCCACTTTAAATATTTTTTCTTAAGCTAAATTTACTTTTCTGTGGCTAAAATGTTCTCCTTTATTTGATTTTTTCTTCCCAAATGTAGTAAGAAAGCCAGTCCTTTACTGTATATTATGCACAATGTTATATCCCAATCCATAGAGCTCTTTAGTCATATAATAGGTATTAGGTAAATATATAAATATATATTTGTTGAATTAATAAATTAATTTAGGTTTACTCTGTGAAATAACTTTATAATAATATTAAAAAGACCTTCATTAAAAGGCACTGGTTCATCATAATAGGAAATTCAACCTAGACACTATTCAAATTAGATACTTAGCTTACTGGTGATGCTAATATTAAAAAGATATTTGTGCTCCAGAAAGAGAAAGTCCTTCAATCTGCTGTGTCCAGTCAAGGGAAACTGCTGTTGTTATCATGCTAGAAGCATTATGGGGTTAAATAATGATTAAAATATTTATTCAATAACTGTTATGTCACATTTGGTTTTGGGGGATTGGACTACACAAAATAAAATAAACAAAAATATCTCACTGGCATAAAGGTTAAATCTAGAGAGAATACAGGCAAAAGACAGATAAATGATCATGAAAATTTGGAGGAAGTGCTAATTACTATTAAAACAGTCAAAGTAAAATGATAGAGAACCCATCAATTCTAAGGAAGCTAATTAAAGAATACAGTTGGGAAATGAAATTTGAGCTAAATCCTGAGTGGTGAGATGTCATTAGTGGAGAAATCTGGGGAAGGAAAGTCACAGAAGAAGGGGACAGCAGCACCCAGAGCTCCTGAGACTGGCTGGCAGCTCTGAGGTACAGACAGAATGACTGTGGGCAAGAGTGAAGTGTGCTGTGGAGTCAAGAGGCAAACGTGACTGGTGACACAAAAGTCACTGTAGACGTATAATCATTTTTGGATAATCATATTTTGCATTTATGAAAAAGAACAGCTTGAAACACCTTATTTGGACAACTATATATGTTCAGTAATATGCTTGGAATCATTATGAAACAGATATAACTAATGTTTTTTTGTTAGACTTTTTGACATGTTTTTCTTAATTTATGAAATTAAATAGACTCTCCACTTTAAATATTTTTTCTTAAGCTAAATTTACTTTTCTGTGGCTAAAATGTTCTCCTTTATTTGATTTTTTCTTCCCAAATGTAGTAAGAAAGCCAGTCCTTTACTGTATATAACTATTTTTCTGAGGTTTCAAAAAGAAGACATTATGCTTTAATACCCTGAAGATTTATTTGTAAAACTTCTACAAGGAAAGAAGGGAAACCACAGAAAATTTTGAAGCAGGAGATGAAAAGTAAACACAGTAGCTTGTTGAAATATAGTCAGCAAATGATGAGGTGAACTGTAGAATAAGAACTAAGAATTCTCTTCAGGCCTGGAAAGTTGTTGGAGTTAAGAACCCATGAACTGATAAGTCAGGGAGGGAATGTTTCTGTTGAAGTAAAATAAATTGACTTCAAGAGAAAAGGAAAATTATAAATATATTCCATCATTTACTATATAAAAAAATACAGTTCTGTTCACCTCTTCTTTTAAAACATTACTCAAATGTTTTAAAACTTAACTTTAAAAATGAGCTTTAATCCTCAATATTACTAAATTATAAAAGGTGATTAGAATATTTTAAAAAATACATGTTTTGTAGATGACCCCTGGTTTCCTAACAGCATTGTCTTAGGTTATAAAACATCGTGTTTTTTTTTTTATTTAAAAGGTAGAAGGAATGAGACTCTTTTTAAGAAAATATTAATAATACGTTAGTGTCTAGCTATTTTAAACCTGTTATTTAAAAAATAAAACTGACCCAGGTAGTTTTGCTAAGAAAAAATCTACTTATGATCTTACTTTCTTATTAAGTATTTTTTTAGAACATATCTATAAAAAATATATTAGACAGACTATATATGTCCAAACAGCATATCTTGAAAACTCACATATTTTCTAGGATATGTGTATTTAACTAGAATACAAGTAAAGTACATCTAACTGCAAAATATACCTAGGCATTTTATGTATTGTATTTTTTTGCTATTGTTCTTTAGTTGAGACAGTTAAAATACATTTATTTTCCACATTGAAAGAAATTCTTAAGATCTCAGTGTCTTTTTCTCATTTGTTCTTGAATTGCCCTGCTACTCTAAAAATATCTTTGCTTATGTTTGGCTCATATATAATGCAAATGTTAAGAGTAGCTAACTACAGTGCTGTAGAACTAAGGATAAAGGACAGATGGGAGGGTGGAAAGGTTGTCATATTTTGCCCTCTATACTTAAAGATTGATTGAATCTATGATAGATATATATTGTTATCTTTTTAAGATGAGTACAAATATTTCTGTTTAAAAATATACAGAATCTGTACACAGATGTTTATAGCAATTTTATTCATTAATTGCCAAAACTTGGAAGCAACCAACATGCCCTAAAGTAAGTGAATGGATAAACTGTGAATGGAATATTATTCAGTGCTAAATATAAATGAGCTATCAAGCCATGGAAAGACATGGAGGAAATTTAAATGCATATTAATATGCAAAAGAAGCCAATCTGGAAAGGCTACATGTTATATGATTCCAATTATATGACATTCTGTAAAAAACAAAACCATGGAGACAGTAAAAAGATCAGTAGTTGCCAGACTTGGGAATTGGTAGAGGAAAGGAATGAATAGGCAGAGTAGAGAGAATTTTTAGGTCAGTGAAAGTATTTTGTATGATACTACAGTGGTGGATACATGTCAGTATACATTGGTTCAAACCCATCAAATGTTCATCATCAAAACTTAACCCTAAGTTAAAGTATGGGTAATTATGATATATTCATGCAGGTTCATCAGTTATAACAAGTGTACCACTCTCGTGGGGAATATTAATAATGGGGAAACTATGCATGCATGGGGAAGGGAGTTTATGGAAAATCACTGGAATTCTTTTTAAAATTTTGCTGTAAATCTAAAATGGCTCTTAAAATGTAAGCAGAAGTAATTCTGCAAAAAGAGATTTGTGAGATATAAAAAGCATTTAATCATTGTGTCTGAATATAAAAAGCTTCTTAAAGATTTTAATTTGAAGACTGAGAAAAGCAGTCTAACTTGCAGGGCGAAGAGAAATCATAATTTAGAAGCTCTTAGAATGACTTGTGTAAGAACATTCACTTTTTTCAACTACACAATGATTAAATCCCCAAAGAAAAGAAACCTCTTTACTGGGACTAATTCTTGTTGGAATGTGTAGAAGTACATTATGAGGGCTTCATGGTGATTTTGTGACAATCATGATGGGAGAATTAAATGAAACTCAAGATTATTACAACAAAACAGTAGGTCTGGCCTTTGTACAGAAAATAAAACATCTCTGACACCTACAACTAGAAAACCCTTTTTTTAAAAAAATAGAATCGGATCCTGATGTGCAGCCATGACTGATCTGATAAACTATATACACAGTGATTTTTGCAATAATGGAAAATAATTTCGCATCTCTGAAATCAATATGTGTATTAGAATGCTTGGTATATATTTACATGTTGAATTAAAGGAAGTTTTATATTTTTAAATATTCTACTATAATTCTAATCCTGATATTACAAATCTCTTAGCAATTAAAAACTTTCTACTTTAATTTTTCTACCCAACAGAATTAAACACTGAAAATTATTTAAATTGTAATTCATTGTTATGGATGCACATAATGTTTTACATTCTTTAAGTAAATGTGGCTTGATACTTAGGTTCCAAGCCTTGCCCAATTCCATCCCTGTAGTCAAGAGCTTTACTTCATGCTGGTAATGTACCCTAATCCTATTTACTTATGCTTCACCATCCTGAAAAACTAGTGGATACATGTCAGTATACATTGGTTCAAACCCATCAAATGTTCATCATCAAAACTTAACCCTAAGTTAAAGTATGGGTAATTATGATATATTCATGCAGGTTCATCAGTTATAACAAGTGTACCACTCTCGTGGGGAATATTAATAATGGGGAAACTATGCATGCATGGGGAAGGGAGTTTATGGAAAATCACTGGAATTCTTTTTAAAATTTTGCTGTAAATCTAAAATGGCTCTTAAAATGTAAGCAGAAGTAATTCTGCAAAAAGAGATTTGTGAGATATAAAAAGCATTTAATCATTGTGTCTGAATATAAAAAGCTTCTTAAAGATTTTAATTTGAAGACTGAGAAAAGCAGTCTAACTTGCAGGGCGAAGAGAAATCATAATTTAGAAGCTCTTAGAATGACTTGTGTAAGAACATTCACTTTTTTCAACTACACAATGATTAAATCCCCAAAGAAAAGAAACCTCTTTACTGGGACTAATTCTTGTTGGAATGTGTAGAAGTACATTATGAGGGCTTCATGGTGATTTTGTGACAATCATGATGGGAGAATTAAATGAAACTCAAGATTATTACAACAAAACAGTAGGTCTGGCCTTTGTACAGAAAATAAAACATCTCTGACACCTACAACTATAATACCCTTTTTTTAAAAAAATAGAATCGGATCCTGATGTGCAGCCATGACTGATCTGATAAACTATATACACAGTGATTTTTGCAATAATGGAAAATAATTTCGCATCTCTGAAATCAATATGTGTATTAGAATGCTTGGTATATATTTACATGTTGAATTAAAGGAAGTTTTATATTTTTAAATATTCTACTATAATTCTAATCCTGATATTACAAATCTCTTAGCAATTAAAAACTTTCTACTTTAATTTTTCTACCCAACAGAATTAAACACTGAAAATTATTTAAATTGTAATTCATTGTTATGGATGCACATAATGTTTTACATTCTTTAAGTAAATGTGGCTTGATACTTAGGTTCCAAGCCTTGCCCAATTCCATCCCTGTAGTCAAGAGCTTTACTTCATGCTGGTAATGTACCCTAATCCTATTTACTTATGCTTCACCATCCCGTAGAACTCCGAAGGCAAGAACTGTCTGAATATGGACACTGGCCCCTTCCTCAGAGACCCCCAAAGTAAAATTCAAAATCCTTCTTTCTACTTCCTCTGACAGTCCCAGCTCTTTTCATCACTCTCTCTTTAGCCAGTAGTAGATCTCCTCAATCTTCTCAAGATCACTGGAGGTATCCTAAGGGACTTCACATTGATAGAAGACCTTAAATCTATGTGTATGCAACTGTTCAAACTCAGTTTCTGTTTCCCTGAACATAAGGTGGGATTAACCTTAACAATTTCCCCAGATCAGGAGCATGTTTCTCCTAAATTTGTGTGTGTCTCTTTGTGTGTGTGTGTGTGTGTGTGTGTGTGTGTGTGTGTGTGTGTGATGACATTGTTCTAATGAAGAGAATAAAGGAAAAATAAAATAGCTGAATTATGTTGAAAAAGCCTATTTTCAGTAGGTGGTACCTAGAACATGAACAATTTCAAATTTATAAATATTCTTAAAAGAGTATTTTTTGTGGACAAAGTGGGAGGGAAGAAATTTATAATATAGCTTGGTATATTTATTATACCAAGCTATAATAATGATGTAAAGATAAGACATGATGAAAGCATGTAAGCATGATAGGAATAATTTAAAAAGAGCATGTGGTCACTAGTTTTTAACCAGTTAAAATTAAGAGACAATGTGATTGCTCCACTTGGACAGGATCTGTGTATTTTATATCTATGAAGATTTAGTCATTCATTTAACAAATATTTGTTGAAGATCCCTAGCACTTAGAATGAATAAAGAAGACAGTAATGGTCTTTTATGCATAAAAGATCTTAGAGTTTAGGGGGACCATAAAGTTCCTGGAGGGTTAATTTAATAATATCATTTTCAGCAGTAACTGCTTACATTTAGGTGATTCATTTCTAAGGCCCTGAAGTAACCTCTGTTCATTAAAGGAACATCTCTTAGGAGAAAACAAGCTTACTTTTAAAATATGGCAAGCTGTGGTATAATCGTGAGTGGAAGCCTTCTTTCATCTTCCCTTGGGTTCACTTCCAAGGTAAGAGTCTGATATTATCAAAAGGGCAGGAAACGCGAGTTGTATACTGAGCGCCTTTCTTGAGATACTTTCTTTGGTTATAAATGGAAAGAAGTAGAAGGAATGCGGGACACTGGCAAGTCTCTCACCTTGCAATTCACTAGTAACATCATCACCCACTTTTATTTAAATGATTTTATCAGATACGTTAGGGTGGAACTTTTTTGTTTGTTTTCTTTAGTGTTCCAAATTATATTCAATTTCTATTTAGAAATTCACTCTGAGTCACTGTCGGATGAGTCACAGTGTTTGCTCCAAATTCTTGGCTTGGTGGAGGGGATTCAAGAAATGAGCAACTTGTTTCTGTTTTCCTGGAAATGTCTCTGGTTCTATGATTTCATGATTTTCTTTTCAAATTGCTGGTGAACTGAAATTTGAGACCTATGGATGGTCTCTCCATCTAGCTTTCCATAAGCCTCTCCTGATTTGCCTGTTCTACTTGGCACCCCACAATCTTTCTTCCTTGGACTGTATCTTTATGATATCAACTAAATGAGATTGAAAACAAGTAATAAAATTTAACAAGAACTCTAAATTGAATAGATAAGAGTCTACTTTCTCTTATCAGTGATGTTTATCCAACTCATAGTTGAAACTGATAAGCAGGGTAAATGTCCAGCTACTTACTTTTCAATAGTCATTTGTATTTTAGAGCTTTAATCTGATCGGTTCATAAGCAGCTTTCACATTAGAGTAGCTGACATTCTCATCTAAAATCCAGAAAGCCCCTGAGAGAGTGAAGGTTAGGGAAAG
The DNA here is from genome assembly GCA_022376925.1 of Tragulus kanchil. Lineage (NCBI taxonomy): Eukaryota > Metazoa > Chordata > Mammalia > Artiodactyla > Tragulidae > Tragulus > Tragulus kanchil. The sequence continues at coordinate 94,811,818 of JAIOJX010000030.1, forward strand.
TCATTTTGAGGAGACCATATCTTTCTCTTGAATGTGATGAAACCTCAGAAAGATTTTATGCAGGTAACTTAGTGAAAATGTCACCTGTTTGTTCATTGTGTTTGTTTGTTTCTCTTAATCCCAAGTCCAAAGGTTAATTTTTTATTTCTTTAGAGTAAGTTAGTTTGGTTTATGTGTTTTTATTTGCTAGTTTACCTCTTAATCCCAGTCATTCAGCTTGATCTTTCAAAGCCCTGTTCTTTGGTAAAAAATAAATATGGCAAGCTGTGGTATAATCGTGAGTGGAAGCCTTCTTTCAGCTTCCCTTGGGTTCACTTCCAAGGTAAGAGTCTGATATTATCAAAAGGGCAGGAAACGCGAGTTGTATACTGAGCGCCTTTCTTGAGATACTTTCTTTGGTTATAAATGGAAAGAAGTAGAAGGAATGCGGGACACTGGCAAGTCTCTCACCTTGCAATTCACTAGTAACATCATCACCCACTTTTATTTAAATGATTTTATCAGATACGTTAGGGTGGAACTTTTTTGTTTGTTTTCTTTAGTGTTCCAAATTATATTCAATTTCTATTTAGAAATTCACTCTGAGTCACTGTCGGATGAGTCACAGTGTTTGCTCCAAATTCTTGGCTTGGTGGAGGGGATTCAAGAAATGAGCAACTTGTTTCTGTTTTCCTGGAAATGTCTCTGGTTCTATGATTTCATGATTTTCTTTTCAAATTGCTGGTGAACTGAAATTTGAGACCTATGGATGGTCTCTCCATCTAGCTTTCCATAAGCCTCTCCTGATTTGCCTGTTCTACTTGGCACCCCACAATCTTTCTTCCTTGGACTGTATCTTTATGATATCAACTAAATGAGATTGAAAACAAGTAATAAAATTTAACAAGAACTCTAAATTGAATAGATAAGAGTCTACTTTCTCTTATCAGTGATGTTTATCCAACTCATAGTTGAAACTGATAAGCAGGGTAAATGTCCAGCTACTTACTTTTCAATAGTCATTTGTATTTTAGAGCTTTAATCTGATCGGTTCATAAGCAGCTTTCACATTAGAGTAGCTGACATTCTCATCTAAAATCCAGAAAGCCCCTGAGAGAGTGAAGGTTAGGGAAAGTCATTTTGAGGAGACCATATCTTTCTCTTGAATGTGATGAAACCTCAGAAAGATTTTATGCAGGTAACTTAGTGAAAATGTCACCTGTTTGTTCATTGTGTTTGTTTGTTTCTCTTAATCCCAAGTCCAAAGGTTAATTTTTTATTTCTTTAGAGTAAGTTAGTTTGGTTTATGTGTTTTTATTTGCTAGTTTACCTCAAGTATTCTAAGTGTCCCCAGTACATTCAGCTTTCATAGCTTTATGCTTTCTGGACACATGGATGTACAGGAAAATAGAATATTAAATACATTTGTATCTAAATGTAATTGGTTCTCAGCTCTTTGCAAATGCATAGTTGGCAGCAGTGTCTTCTAAGTATATGTAATTAGTGAAAAGGCCAAAAAAATTTCAGACATGTCTCTTATCTGAATGAATTTTTAGTACATTTACTAATGGATGGATTGAGGCAAAAGTGAATAGCTGGAACTTATTTTAAAGTTTCTAGTTAGTCATATTTAAAATAATCTTCCAAAGAATAATAATATAGTCATTAGCCAAATATTACTTAGTAGATTCTTTGACTCTTTGAGTTTTTAAAAAAGATTATAGACAATATAAACCAAAGGATTAAGATGAAAGACTCTACATATTTACACTGAATAGCATACCTGGCCCAGAGAAAGAAGACGAAAGCTACTTGAAGTTCTTTAAGCAGGTGAGCAGATCCCATGTTTCAGGATGGTTATGTTTGAACTTGTTCTTTCTTGGGATACAGAGCTTCTTGAGACTTACACAGGTACTGTTGTTCCCCCTTCTTAAGAAAGTAGGACACACACACACACACACACACACACACACGTATACATAAAACGCTGACCTCATGAAACTCATTATTTGATTTTGAAAGAAAAAGAAATCAAAATCATATACGCAATACTTTCTGATGCACATGGATAGTTTTTGCATTCAAAGAAAATGTGAATTCCAGTGACTTTCAAAGCCACGCCCTCCTCAAGGGGATCTTCCTGATCCAGGGATCGAACCCAGGTTTCTTATTTCCCCTGCATTGGCAGGCAGGCTCTTTACCACTAGCACCACCTGGGATTATATTCTAATATAAGCTAATATGTCCTAATACTTTCTATATTTTGTATGAGTTTCTGCTTTTGTATGAGTTTTAAGTCACTTAGTCCTAACAGCAATTGCCATTAGATACTGTTTATTATCCATCATTTTAAGAATGAAAAAGAGGAAAAAAAGTAGGTTAAAACTATTAGTTACTAACCCCACATTGCAGGTAGTAAATGGCATACTTGAAACATGGTCCAGGTCTGCCTACGCTTATGCTTTTATTAATGAACTTTTCAAAGTATAGATTATATTAATGGAAAATCAAAGGCAGTCTAAATGTCCAATAATAAGGGAAAATTTAAGCATCACTTAATTATAGCTTTAAGATGAAATATAAGAAAGGCAAAAATTGAATTTAATCAAATATACTAATGTGAAAATGCTTACAATAGGAAATCAAGTTTATGAAAGTAGCATCAGAAATGCTCATTGGAAAAATATATGTGCAATATCAAAACAATGTTGTATGCTATGTGACAGAATTTGCTTAGTATTAGCAAGAAAATTTTTTGGACTTTGTATCATTTATAGTGCATTTCTTGTCTATAAAAAAATATATATTTCTCTTTTAATAGTAAAAATAAACCTTTTAGTTATTTTTTTTAGCTGTTACTAGTTTCAAAGTTCATCACCTCTTACTAGGGCTGCTTAAAATTAGAAAAGAGAGGGCTTCCCCGGGCTTCCCCTGGTGGTCCAGTGGGTAAGGACACCGCCTTGCAGTGCAAGGGGCGCCAGTTCGATCCCTGGCCTGGGAAGATCCCACGTGCCGCGGAGTGGCTGGACTAATGTGTCCAATTACTGAACCGGAGCTCTGGCGCGCGTGCGCCCAGAGCCGCCGCTCTGCAGCGACAGACGCCACCGCGATGGGAGGCCCACAGGAGCCAAGAAACAAAGACGTATAGAGAAATGTAAGACCAATGCCATTTTCGAAAATGTGAATTCCAGTGACTTTCAAAGCCACGCCCTCCTCAAGGGATCTTCCTGATCCAGGGATCGAACCCAGGGTTCTGATTTCCCCTGCATTGGCAGGCAGGCGCTTTACCACTAGCACCACCTGGGATTATATTCTAATATAAGCTAATATGTCCTAATACTTTCTATATTTTGTATGAGTTTCTGCTTTTGTATGAGTTTTAAGTCACTTAGTCCTAACAGCAATTGCCATTAGATACTGTTTATTATCCATCATTTTAAGAATGAAAAAGAGGAAAAAAAGTAGGTTAAAACTATTAGTTACTAACCCCACATTGCAGGTAGTAAATGGCATACTTGAAACATGGTCCAGGTCTGCCTACGCTTATGCTTTTATTAATGAACTTTTCAAAGTATAGATTATATTAATGGAAAATCAAAGGCAGTCTAAATGTCCAATAATAAGGGAAAATTTAAGCATCACTTAATTATAGCTTTAAGATGAAATATAAGAAAGGCAAAAATTGAATTTAATCAAATATACTAATGTGAAAATGCTTACAATAGGAAATCAAGTTTATGAAAGTAGCATCAGAAATGCTCATTGGAAAAATATATGTGCAATATCAAAACAATGTTGTATGCTATGTGACAGAATTTGCTTAGTATTAGCAAGAAAATTTTTTGGACTTTGTATCATTTATAGTGCATTTCTTGTCTATAAAAAAATATATATTCCTCTTTTAATAGTAAAAATAAACCTTTTAGTTATTTTTTTTAGCTGTTACTAGTTTCAAAGTTCATCACCTCTTACTAGGGCTGCTTAAAATTAGAAAAGAGAGGGCTTCCCCGGGCTTCCCCTGGTGGTCCAGTGGGTAAGGACACCGCCTTGCAGTGCAAGGGGCGCCAGTTCGATCCCTGGCCTGGGAAGATCCCACGTGCCGCGGAGTGGCTGGACTAATGTGTCCAATTACTGAACCGGGGCTCTGGCGCGCGTGCCCAGAGCCGCCGCTCTGCAGCGACAGACGCCACCGCGATGGGAGGCCCACAGGAGCCAAGAAACAAAGACGTATAGAGAAATGTAAGACCAGTGGAAGTGGCCCGCCCATCCCCCTCCCTCCCCACTCACCCCCTAAATAAATAAATCTTTAAAAAAAAAAAATTAGAAAAGAGAATTTAGTGAAATCGCTATGATAAGATAGCGAAGACTGCCCCCTAGTGGTCGCCATGTTTCGTACCGGGTTTGTTTTTTTTACCTGTGAAGAATTCTAGTTTACATTTATCTGCAGCTTAATGGTGGTGGAAAGAGTTGGGCATCAGAATACCACGATGAATGTCAGTGGTTTCTAATCAGGATCTCAGTTGTTTGGAACACTTTTATTTGTATTCCACATTGGAGAAATATTTAAATCAAATTAATCGGCTTGGATTTTTAGCAATATAAAAAAAGTACTCATTTTTCTGTTTGCCTGCTAACATTTTGAACACATATTTATTTTTTAGGACTTTATAGAGTATTTTTACACAAGCTAACTTCCCTGCCATTTAACTAAACTGCTTTATTTCTGGAACCAATTTACTCACTTTTTATGTATCAACACACACACACACCCCGAAATATTGCTCAGCCATGAAAGACAATGAAATCTTACCACTTGCAATAACAATGGAGGCACCAAGAGTGTATTGTACTAAGTGAAGTAAACCATACAGAGAAATTTCGATAAAAACAGTGCGATTTCATTTGTATGAGATAAAAAATACATATATATATATGTATATATAACAAAACAGAAACTGTCGCAGATACAGAGTGTAAACAGGTGGTTGCCAGAGAGAGGAGGGGGTCAGGGAGAAAAAACAGATGAGAATGGTTTCAGGGTCCCTCTTTTAATAGTAAAATAAACCTTTTAGTTATTTTTTTAGCTGTTACTAGTTTCAAAGTTCATCACCTCTTACTAGGGCTGCTTAAAATTAGAAAAGAGAGGGCTTCCCCGGGCTTCCCCTGGTGGTCCAGTGGGTAAGGACACCGCCTTGCAGTGCAAGGGGCGCCAGTTCGATCCCTGGCCTGGGAAGATCCCACGTGCCGCGGAGTGGCTGGACTAATGTGTCCAATTACTGAACCGGAGCTCTGGCGCGCGTGCGCCCAGAGCCGCCGCTCTGCAGCGACAGACGCCACCGCGATGGGAGGCCCACAGGAGCCAAGAAACAAAGACGTATAGAGAAATGTAAGACCAGTGGAAGTGGCCCGCCCATCCCCCTCCCTCCCCACTCACCCCCCCCTAAATAAATAAATCTTTAAAAAAAAAAAATTAGAAAAGAGAATTTAGTGAAATCGCTATGATAAGATAGCGAAGACTGCCCCCTAGTGGTCGCCATGTTTCGTACCGGGTTTGTTTTTTTTACCTGTGAAGAATTCTAGTTTACATTTATCTGCAGCTTAATGGTGGTGGAAAGAGTTGGGCATCAGAATACCACGATGAATGTCAGTGGTTTCTAATCAGGATCTCAGTTGTTTGGAACACTTTTATTTGTATTCCACATTGGAGAAATATTTAAATCAAATTAATCGGCTTGGATTTTTAGCAATATAAAAAAAGTACTCATTTTTCTGTTTGCCTGCTAACATTTTGAACACATATTTATTTTTTAGGACTTTATAGAGTATTTTTACACAAGCTAACTTCCCTGCCATTTAACTAAACTGCTTTATTTCTGGAACCAATTTACTCACTTTTTATGTATCAACACACACACACACCCCGAAATATTGCTCAGCCATGAAAGACAATGAAATCTTACCACTTGCAATAACAATGGAGGCACCAAGAGTGTATTGTACTAAGTGAAGTAAACCATACAGAGAAATTTCGATAAAAACAGTGCGATTTCATTTGTATGAGATAAAAAATACATATATATATATGTATATATAACAAAACAGAAACTGTCGCAGATACAGAGTGTAAACAGGTGGTTGCCAGAGAGAGGAGGGGGTCAGGGAGAGAAAAGAAACAGATGAGGCAGTTTAAGAGGTATAAATCTCTAGTTGCAACATAAATGAGTCTGGGATATGATGTGTACAGTGTGGGCAACATAGTGAATAACTATGTAATACCTTTGTATGGGCCCTATATCATAACTAGACTTAATTTGAAGTGTGCAGAAATATTGAATCACTGTGTTATATAATAGGAACTAGCAAAATATCACATGTCAATTATATCTCAAAACTGGAAGAAAACAATTATGTGAAGAAAAGAATTAAATGATACATAAAACAGTGTAATATATATTTATATATTTAAGGAGTTACACATTTACAGAAGATAATTTGAAAAAATATAAATCTAGTTGTTAATTGTATTTATTTCTGTGAAATATAATCAGGTAGAGAATTTTCTAGATATATCTTTGGATGTTCAGGGCACATGTTAATTTTGTAACATGTTAATTTATTTCTCATATGCATGGACAATAAATGGAATGAAGAGGCGAACTGACAATTTCAAAAAGATATGACATGAAACAAATTAGGGAGTAAGTAAAGATGGAACAAAAAGATAGGATTCCCACAACTCAAGCAAATGATGGCATTGTTTTTATACATGTGTAAAATATTTTATTATGTTTTTATATAAAAATGTTTTTATTGTTTTATTTTTGTTATTTTATTAATTTTTATTGTTGTTTCTATATTATATTGTTCATTTTTGTCTCTATAAATGTATATTTCTGTGTGTGTGTATCACAGTTATTAATTCCTATCCAAACTGCTTCCCTGTTGTTTCTGGAACCCACCACCACCTTTCCATCATCACTATTCTTGCCCTAGCTGAGTCAAGACAGGCTGATTGTCTCTGGGACAGACCAGGTGCACAGGCAAAATTTGTTCACACCAGATATTTTAGTTAAAATATTAAACAAATCATAAAATTACAGGATTTTTTTTGCATTTCTGTATAGGATTAAAAGATCTCAAATATCTAATCTATATTTGCACATGGCAATTACCTTCTGGAACTGAGTAGATGATATCTCCCTTGGATACACTGTGTGCTCTCAGTTTTCCATAGTTTTAACAAAGCCCTGTTTCACTCATTTAAGTTACCTGCTTGACCTTTGATACTGTCATTAATGGGTCTCTTCAAAGTAATGTTGTAGCCTCAAAACTGGTCTGCTCCAAGGTGCCAGTCTTATCCTGTTTGCCAAGATAATTTGTCACTCTTGAATTTAGATGTTGGTGGTGTTCGGTCCCCTCATCACCTCATGTATTTGTGACTCCATAGACTGCAACACCCCAGGCTTCCCTGTCCTTCACTATCTCCTGGAGTTTTCTTAAAGTCAGACAAGACCCTTAAAGATCTGCCACCATTCCTTCTCCATCACTGATTTTTCTTGTACATCCTTTGTTTTGTCCAGTGTCTGGTTTTTGTTTTTCTTTTTCCCATTTCCTCCATGCTTCAAATACACATCTCCTAAACTAGAGCTCCATCTTCTGCTTTGTCTTATTATTGCATGTCGCTTTTTATAAATCCTATAAATTAAACAAGATTTCAGTCTTTGGAGGAAAAAAGTGGGAATCATACTAAACGCACCATTGTAAGTTTAATATCTTTGTAGTGTTGTGTAATTAAATTAATATTCTCAATAACATATATAATCTTAAATCTATGTGGTTTTAAAAGATTTTTAATCCAAAAATTAAGGGTAAATCAACAAAGTTGGCTCTCTGTTTATCAGAACAAACCTCACATATAAAATGTAGTTTTAAAAATATATCATGATTATATATTTATCACATATGTTTATACAGATGCATGCAAGTTTTCTTTCCTAAGTCAGTATATGTGTGTGTGCTCAGTCACGGTTCTTTGTGACCCTTTGGACTGTAGACCACCAGGATCCTCTGTCTCTGGGATTTGGAGTAAGAATAATGGAGTGGCTTGCCAATTCCTTCTCCACAAGATCTACAGGGATAGAACCTGTGCCTCCTGCATTGCAAGAGGAGTCTTTAATGATGAGCCATCTGGGAAACCCAAGTCAATGTATGTTTTGCTTGGTTTTCATTGCATTTTAAGTCGTACTTTCCAGTAAAAGAACAGCTCAAAGAAGAATGGAGAGGGATTTTCGCATTAACTACTCTAAAACTTTTTAGAGGATCAACAGTAGCCTCAGAGGCAAAAATAGAAGAAAATGTATTATGAAGAAAAAAAAAGGAATTGAATATGTTCTCTGGCTTTTCCAAGTCTTTATATTTTTTTCCTGTATGCATAAGTAACTGTTTGACAAATTTCGTCACATACCTGAACTCTCCACTGATCTTGTTAACAGAAGTTTTAACTTTCCACCATCTCCTATACCTCCTCTTCTAGTATAAGGATCCTCTACCTCTCTGTTGTCACCAACCCCTGTGTCAGGATGAGCTCTGTATGTCCAGTTGAAGGCTAACCTACTCCTCAGAAATCCCTGTTCTACATTCTCTGCCTTCACCTGTGTAGTCATTCCTTCTCTTCTGTACTTCTCTTTTTGGGGGGGGGGCAGGTTGGGAGGGAGGGTGGGCTGGCCACTTCTATTGGTCTTTCAGTTTTCTATTTTCATCCATCTTTGTTCTTTGGCCCATGTGGGCCTCCCATCGTAGTGGCCTCTGTTGTCGCAGAGCACCAGCCCTTTTCCCATTTCCTCCATGCTTCAAATACACATCTCCTAAACTAGAGCTCCATCTTCTGCTTTGTCTTATTATTGCATGTCGCTTTTTATAAATCCTATAAATTAAACAAGATTTCAGTCTTTGGAGGAAAAAAGTGGGAATCATACTAAACGCACCATTGTAAGTTTAATATCTTTGTAGTGTTGTGTAATTAAATTAATATTCTCAATAACATATATAATCTTAAATCTATGTGGTTTTAAAAGATTTTTAATCCAAAAATTAAGGGTAAATCAACAAAGTTGGCTCTCTGTTTATCAGAACAAACCTCACATATAAAATGTAGTTTTAAAAATATATCATGATTATATATTTATCACATATGTTTATACAGATGCATGCAAGTTTTCTTTCCTAAGTCAGTATATGTGTGTGTGCTCAGTCACGGTTCTTTGTGACCCTTTGGACTGTAGACCACCAGGATCCTCTGTCTCTGGGATTTGGAGTAAGAATAATGGAGTGGCTTGCCAATTCCTTCTCCACAAGATCTACAGGGATAGAACCTGTGCCTCCTGCATTGCAAGAGGAGTCTTTAATGATGAGCCATCTGGGAAACCCAAGTCAATGTATGTTTTGCTTGGTTTTCATTGCATTTTAAGTCGTACTTTCCAGTAAAAGAACAGCTCAAAGAAGAATGGAGAGGGATTTTCGCATTAACTACTCTAAAACTTTTTAGAGGATCAACAGTAGCCTCAGAGGCAAAAATAGAAGAAAATGTATTATGAAGAAAAAAAAAGGAATTGAATATGTTCTCTGGCTTTTCCAAGTCTTTATATTTTTTTCCTGTATGCATAAGTAACTGTTTGACAAATTTCGTCACATACCTGAACTCTCCACTGATCTTGTTAACAGAAGTTTTAACTTTCCACCATCTCCCTATACCTCCTCTTCAAGTTTAAGGTTTCTATACCTCTCTGTTGTCACCAACCCCTGTGTCAGGATGAGCTCTGTATGTCCAGTTGAAGGCTAACCTACTCCTCAGAAATCCCTGTTCTACATTCTCTGCCTTCACCTGTGTAGTCATTCCTTCTCTCTTCTGTACTTCTCTTTTTTGGGGGCGGGGGGGCAGGTTGGGGAGGGAGGGGGTGGGCTGGCCACTTCTATTGGTCTTTCAGTTTTCTGTTTTCATCCATCTTTGTTCTTTAGCCCATGTGGGCCTCCCATCGTAGTGGCCTCTGTTGTCGCAGAGCACCAGCCCTGGGTGCATGCACTCCAGAGCTTCGGCTCAGTAATTGGACACATTAGTCCAGCCGCTCCGCGGCAAGTGGGATCCTCCCAGGCCAGGGATCGAACCGGCAGCCCTTTCACTGCAAGGCGGTGTCCTTACCCACTGGACCACCAGGGAAGCCCCTGTACTTCTCTTTCTTATACACAGTTTATTCTTACCTAAATATTTCCAAGCTTATGACAAAGTCAGTGCACCATGTTTCCAAAAACATGAATATCTGATTTTTGTCATAGCTGACCCAGTCGTTTTCTAATAAGAATTTCAACTGCCATATAAACATTTGCACCATCAGTATTTATTTTTCTTTCTTCCAGTGAGCCTGTTGACATGAAAGCTCAACTCCCTGCAAACACTTTATGCTTAGAAAATAAATGTTTGTTATAGTACAACTTTTATCCAGAGCTTTCTTTTTTTTTTTCTTTTTTAATTTATTTATTTATTTTGGGCGGGGGTCGGGTTCGGGAGGGAGGGGAGCGGGCGGGCCACTTCTATTGGTCTTCCATTTCTCTATTTTTTCATCTCCTTTGTTCTTTGGCTCCTGCGGGCCTCCCATCGCGGTGGCGTCTGTCGTTGCAGAGCGCCAGCTCTGGGTGCATGCGCTCCAGAGCTCCGGCTCGGTGATTGGACACATCAGTCCAGCCGCTCCACGGCACGTGGGATCTTCCCAGGCCAGGGATCGAACCGGCGCCCCTTGCACTGCAAGGCGGTGTCCTTATCCGCTGGACCACCAGGGGAAGCCCCAGACCTTTCTTTTAAATTCTGCATTTTGATTCATCATTTCCAACGTGGTGTATAGACATGTTTAAATCCCTCCTATCTAAATTTTTAGGTATAAGTAAATAATCCACAGCCACAACTTGAACGACTCTTTGAACCCTCTCATGATCAAATAGTGGTCATGTATACTTTTCTCCAATTTTGAACCTAGGTTTTTTTGGTTTTTTGTTTGTTTATTTGTGTGTTTTTTTCTTGACTCAACTTTTAAAAGCAGCTGTCTATTGTCTCTTTTTTTTTTTCTTTTCCACTTCTTTACATTTTGCTTCCACTCCTGCTTCAGTGCTCATACTTTTCACGAACTTCTTTGGCATATCACCAACAACTTCTGTATCCTAATTCAATAGGTGTTCAGTTTGAATCCACTCTGGATCTCTGGTTCTTTTGGAGTAGCCAGTCCTTCAGACCTTTACACTCTCAAATCTTTTGATTAGACATTGTTTTTTCTGTTAATCATCCTACATTTCAAGTCTGGATTTATATTTTGCTTCCAACCTGTACTCACAGTTTTAGGCAAATAAGCTACTTGATCCTTCTAAAGTTTAGTTTTTTTAATATGAGAAATGAAAATAATGATGCCTATTTTTCATAGCTATTGAGAAAAGTAAGTGGCAATGTACATCTAGTGGCATTTAAAGGAAACTCTTTTCACTATTTGTTTTTCTTCGACTCACATCTGAATAGAGAATAATTAAGTATTCCAAACCAAATGTGAATTAGAAAAATAGACTAAACATAATTTGAATTTCTTTGAAATTTGAACCCAGGATAAGGAATGCAAATGATTTTTTATCTTAGAATATATATTTGGTTGTTATAATGACCTGTATAGCTTTTAACTGTTTCGATAATGTTTTTATTTAATTAATTATGGCATTTTCAGAATCTTGGAATAATGTACAAAGGAAACTAAATACGATTAAGATCTCAAGTTTTTGTTTTGTTTTTTTTTTAATGATCTTACTACTAATGCTAAGAGAAATCTGCATGGTTCACTTCTTTTTTGCGGGGGGTGGGGGTGGTTCAGGAGAGAGCGGGGTGGGCAGGCCACTTCTATTGGTTGTTCATTTATCTGTTTTCATCCATCTTTGTTCTTTGGCCCATGTGGGCCTCCCATAGCAGTGGCCTCTGTTGTCACAGAGCACCGGCTCTGGGCACATGCGCTCCAGAGCTCCAGCTCAGTAATTGGACACATCGGTCCAGCTGTTCCACGGCACGTGGGATCTTCCTAGGCCAGGGATCCAACCGGTGTCCCTTGCACTGCAAGGCGGTGTCCTTACCCACTGGACCACCAGGGAAGCCCTGCATAGTTCACTTCTATCGGAATCTTTCTACTGGGGTCCTTTCTTGTGTCAAAATGAGGATGTCCAATTGTGTACTCTAGTAAGATTGTAATGTAAGCTGTTTTTCGTTAGCTTGATAGGTTTAAACAGATTTCCTTACATGATCTAATCTTCACCTTGACTTCTGCTCTAGAACAGTAGGTTGTTAATACTGATGATAGGACTTAGTGATAAAATGTTGCCACCTCTGGCCATCATGTGGTTTTTCCTCCTACCCTTACCTGCCAGGATCACATGGTTGTCTCGCTTCTATTTTTATAGTCTCCTGGAAAAAGATCATCCCTTTCTATGTCTGCAACGGGCCTATTAGAGCCCTTCAATAAACTATTATGTAAAGAAAAGGGGAAAATAAGTGGCAATGTACATCTAGTGGCATTTAAAGGAAACTCTTTTCACTATTTGTTTTTCTTCGACTCACATCTGAATAGAGAATAATTAAGTATTCCAAACCAAATGTGAATTAGAAAAATAGACTAAACATAATTTGAATTTCTTTGAAATTTGAACCCAGGATAAGGAATGCAAATGATTTTTTATCTTAGAATATATATTTGGTTGTTATAATGACCTGTATAGCTTTTAACTGTTTCGATAATGTTTTTATTTAATTAATTATGGCATTTTCAGAATCTTGGAATAATGTACAAAGGAAACTAAATACGATTAAGATCTCAAGTTTTTGTTTTGTTTTTTTTTTAATGATCTTACTACTAATGCTAAGAGAAATCTGCATGGTTCACTTCTTTTTTGCGGGGGGTGGGGGTGGTTCAGGAGAGAGCGGGGTGGGCAGGCCACTTCTATTGGTTGTTCATTTATCTGTTTTCATCCATCTTTGTTCTTTGGCCCATGTGGGCCTCCCATAGCAGTGGCCTCTGTTGTCACAGAGCACCGGCTCTGGGCACATGCGCTCCAGAGCTCCAGCTCAGTAATTGGACACATCGGTCCAGCTGTTCCACGGCACGTGGGATCTTCCTAGGCCAGGGATCCAACCGGTGTCCCTTGCACTGCAAGGCGGTGTCCTTACCCACTGGACCACCAGGGAAGCCCTGCATAGTTCACTTCTATCGGAATCTTTCTACTGGGGTCCTTTCTTGTGTCAAAATGAGGATGTCCAATTGTGTACTCTAGTAAGATTGTAATGTAAGCTGTTTTTCGTTAGCTTGATAGGTTTAAACAGATTTCCTTACATGATCTAATCTTCACCTTGACTTCTGCTCTAGAACAGTAGGTTGTTAATACTGATGATAGGACTTAGTGATAAAATGTTGCCACCTCTGGCCATCATGTGGTTTTTCCTCCTACCCTTACCTGCCAGGATCACATGGTTGTCTCGCTTCTATTTTTATAGTCTCCTGGAAAAAGATCATCCCTTTCTATGTCTGCAACGGGCCTATTAGAGCCCTTCAATAAACTATTATGTAAAGAAAAGGGGGAAAATAAAATATAACTCTGATGAAAGTGCTCTGACATTTTCAAACTATCATTATATTACATTGCAATAAAATTATGCAGTAGTTTAATGAGCTTGAAGGACTCTTCAATTGAACATATTTTTCTGTATTGGATTAGTTTAAGAAAAGGGTGTTCAGCTCAGCCTTTTCTTTGCTGTCCTCTATTTTCTGATACTCATCCCTGTGAATTCTAGCCAAGGTGAGCTTCCTGAATTCTCAACTCTGTCTTGTCACTTTAACTCAGATCACCAGGCTCTGTTTGGGTTCTACCTCTTGGCTCTGTGGACTAAAATTCCAGAAAATGAGCTGACAGTTGATCAAAGGGCTGACCTTTGTTTCCCTTCCCTTAGGCATCACTGTTCTGTGCTGTCTGTTCTCCAGTGTGTCAGACATTTTGTCTTGTTTTTTCAGTTGTTTTTTTTTTTAAAGCAGGTGTGTAAAACCAGTCATGGCTACTACATTTTGAACAGAAATGAATTGAGGTTGACATTTTAAAAACTTACTTTTTCTATTTTTGGCTGTGCTGGATTTTGGTTGCTGTGCACAGGCTTTTTCTAGTTGTAGAGAGCAGGGGTGACTCTGTAGTTGTGGTTCACGGCCTTCTCATTGCACTGGCTTCTCTTGCTGTGGAGCTCAGGCTGTAGGGTGCATGGACTTCAGTAGTTGCAGCTTGTGGTCTCAGTAGATGTGGCTCCCGGCTCTAGAGCACAGACTAGTTCTAGTTAGTATTACTAAGTATAGTAATTGGTCTAATATAACTGAGGGTTCCAAAACAGAACAAACTTGCCTATTGATTTTAAGCTGTTTTTCGTTAGCATGAAATCTAATCTTCACCTTGACTTCTGCTCTAGAACAGTAGGTTGTTAATACTGATGATAGGACTTAGTGATAAAATGTTGCCACCTCTGGCCATCATGTGGTTTTTCCTCCTACCCTTACCTGCCAGGATCACATGGTTGTCTCGCTTCTATTTTTATAGTCTCCTGGAAAAAGATCATCCCTTTCTATGTCTGCAACGGGCCTATTAGAGCCCTTCAATAAACTATTATGTAAAGAAAAGGGGGAAAATAAAATATAACTCTGATGAAAGTGCTCTGACATTTTCAAACTATCATTATATTACATTGCAATAAAATTATGCAGTAGTTTAATGAGCTTGAAGGACTCTTCAATTGAACATATTTTTCTGTATTGGATTAGTTTAAGAAAAGGGTGTTCAGCTCAGCCTTTTCTTTGCTGTCCTCTATTTTCTGATACTCATCCCTGTGAATTCTAGCCAAGGTGAGCTTCCTGAATTCTCAACTCTGTCTTGTCACTTTAACTCAGATCACCAGGCTCTGTTTGGGTTCTACCTCTTGGCTCTGTGGACTAAAATTCCAGAAAATGAGCTGACAGTTGATCAAAGGGCTGACCTTTGTTTCCCTTCCCTTAGGCATCACTGTTCTGTGCTGTCTGTTCTCCAGTGTGTCAGACATTTTGTCTTGTTTTTTCAGTTGTTTTTTTTTTTAAAGCAGGTGTGTAAAACCAGTCATGGCTACTACATTTTGAACAGAAATGAATTGAGGTTGACATTTTAAAAACTTACTTTTTCTATTTTTGGCTGTGCTGGATTTTGGTTGCTGTGCACAGGCTTTTTCTAGTTGTAGAGAGCAGGGGTGACTCTGTAGTTGTGGTTCACGGCCTTCTCATTGCACTGGCTTCTCTTGCTGTGGAGCTCAGGCTGTAGGGTGCATGGACTTCAGTAGTTGCAGCTTGTGGTCTCAGTAGATGTGGCTCCCCGGCTCTAGAGCACAGACTAGTTCTAGTTAGTATTACTAAGTATAGTAATTGGTCTAATATAACTGAGGGTTCCAAAACAGAACAAACTGCAAATATTATAAGCCCTGATTATGTAGAAATGATATAAATAAGAAAAGAAGATAGGAAAAGTAGAAGTGTTGTTTGAAAGCTGTTTCCTTGATGTTTTATTGTAGGGAGTGCATGCTAATTATATATCAAATAATAAAGGTTACAAAGATAACCACAAAATATCAGCGCAATTCGATTATGTGATGAGAAGGTACAGATGAGGAAAAAGAGAAGGAAAAGTAGAATATATTAGTTTCATCATTGCTTACAGTAGGGAGTCAATCAATGTATAAATAAATAGAAATTTAAGTGCATTATACCTTATAGTTGTAATACTATTTAACCTCCTGAAATCATGTTATTTTGTTTGATGATTCCTCCTCAAAAACTCATAGTACTTTGTTATTCCCTTGTGGCTTGTTTCATACTTGTTTTAATGTTTATAATTACATAAATTAATAAATTTGCTTGATATTTGTCATTAGCTAATTAAATTATCACAGACAAATAACCAAAGCAGTCAACATATAAAAAGGGAGGCTTTGATTTTATTGGAGAATGGAGGAGGGATCAAAATTAATGTGTATTACAGCTTTTTTGCTATATTCCTTGGTCTTTCAACAATGTTACATGAGAAAAATGAAAGTTAAAAAAAATTGCAAAAGAAAATTGTTAGAAATCAGGAGAAATTGAATGTAGCAAAAGTAATGCTGTATAAATTTTTTAGAAAATCATATGCTTAATTGTCTTTCTAACCAGCAAAATATACTACCACATACAATGGAACACTGAACCACTATTTTCCTTTATGGGATAGAGAAATGAAAACTCATATTCCAAATATTACAAATAGATAAGTGTTTATGTAACAGTAATTTAACTAAGATATTACAGAGTGGGCTAGTAATACACCACAGAATCTGGGAATGAAATGCATTATGATTTTTTATTTCTATAATAGGTGTTTTAGCCAAAATATTTTTTAAAAATTCACAGAAATTCAAAACAAAACAAAGTCAAATGAGACTTCATATATCATATCAATATTGAATATAAATCAAATTTCAATACCATCTACATGGCTTCTACAAAAGCTAAGTTTATCTTCTTAACTCTTCACTGTTTGACGTAGTCTTTGAATGAACACCAAGGAGAATTCTTCATGGGGTTGATAAATCATCATTGTCTTTGAAAGAAGTTAATCTTTTCTTATAGATGCTTCCTGTATGTGCAATGGCATGTCTGTCTTCACATTCAGTCTTTCATAGCATTTGCTATATTATATCCTACTAACATTAACAGCTTTCATATACTTGCATATACTCTGTAGTCATCAACTGTTGCTTCAAAGGCTGGTTAGAGTATCTGGTCTAAGAGGATCAGATCACTTTTGTCTCTGCTATGAATTCAATGTAATTAGCTATCCTTTTCATTTGTTTCGTTCTTGCTGTTGTTATTTTGTTTTTCATCTTTTCATACTGGCCAGTATCATCCTTAAATAATGAATGTTTACAGAAAGGAATCAAAACATTAAATAAGTGGATATGGTTGTTTAGAGTTTTGAAGTTTTCTGCATTACCAGACTTAGTGATCAGCTGCAGAACTGCTTGTCAAGTTGTGCTTTTAGTGTATTTAAAATGTCACTGTTGCATTATAGTGTCCTGGATTTTGGAAACTCCTGATTAATTTCTATTTTCTCATCTTACAGAAGCTTAATAGTAGGAGTAGTTTATGGTACCACATCTGCAACTTAGATGAACCTGATCACACCCAGGCTTTGATTTTTAATTAAGCTGCTTTCACTGTCCTGAAAGCTCTTAGGTACTGGGTGTTGGTGCAAAAGTTAATTTTGGTTGTGCATTGTTGAACGTTGTCATTTGATATTGGAATACATCTTTAAATAAATGCACCTTTCTTTCTTTATGCATTTTTGCTAATGATTTGTTATTTCCTATTTATTTTAAATGTATTTAGACTATGGAAATGATATTAGACAAAAAGCAAATTTTAGTGATTTTCTTGTTCGAGTTCAAGTTCAAAATGGATCATAAAGCAGCAGAGTCAACTCGCAACCTCAACAGTGCATTTTGCTCAGAAACTGCTAGTGAGCATCCAGTACAGTGGTGGTTCCAAAGGATTTGCAAAGGAAATGAGAGCCATAAAGATCAGTGTAGTGGCCGGCCATTGAAAGTTGACAATGACCAATTGAGAGCATCCACTTTACAGCTACATGAGAAGCTGCCCAAGAACTCATTGTGTACATTCTACAGTAACTTGCCATTTGAAGCAAATTGGAAAGATGAAAAAGCTCAATAAATTACAGTCTGTCTTCACATTCAGTCTTTCATAGCATTTGCTATTTTACCTACTAACATTAACAGCTTTCATATACTTGCATATACTCTGTAGTCATCAACTGTTGCTTCAAAGGCTGGTTAGAGTATCTGGTCTAAGAGGATCAGATCACTTTTGTCTCTGCTATGAATTCAATGTAATTAGCTATCCTTTTCATTTGTTTCGTTCTTGCTGTTGTTATTTTGTTTTTCATCTTTTCATACTGGCCAGTATCATCCTTAAATAATGAATGTTTACAGAAAGGAATCAAAACATTAAATAAGTGGATATGGTTGTTTAGAGTTTTGAAGTTTTCTGCATTACCAGACTTAGTGATCAGCTGCAGAACTGCTTGTCAAGTTGTGCTTTTAGTGTATTTAAAATGTCACTGTTGCATTATAGTGTCCTGGATTTTGGAAACTCCTGATTAATTTCTATTTTCTCATCTTACAGAAGCTTAATAGTAGGAGTAGTTTATGGTACCACATCTGCAACTTAGATGAACCTGATCACACCCAGGCTTTGATTTTTAATTAAGCTGCTTTCACTGTCCTGAAAGCTCTTAGGTACTGGGTGTTGGTGCAAAAGTTAATTTTGGTTGTGCATTGTTGAACGTTGTCATTTGATATTGGAATACATCTTTAAATAAATGCACCTTTCTTTCTTTATGCATTTTTGCTAATGATTTGTTATTTCCTATTTATTTTAAATGTATTTAGACTATGGAAATGATATTAGACAAAAAGCAAATTTTAGTGATTTTCTTGTTCGAGTTCAAGTTCAAAATGGATCATAAAGCAGCAGAGTCAACTCGCAACCTCAACAGTGCATTTTGCTCAGAAACTGCTAGTGAGCATCCAGTACAGTGGTGGTTCCAAAGGATTTGCAAAGGAAATGAGAGCCATAAAGATCAGTGTAGTGGCCGGCCATTGAAAGTTGACAATGACCAATTGAGAGCATCCACTTTACAGCTACATGAGAAGCTGCCCAAGAACTCATTGTGTACATTCTACAGTAACTTGCCATTTGAAGCAAATTGGAAAGATGAAAAAGCTCAATAAGTGGATGGCTCATGAGTTAACCTCAAAAAAAAAAAAAATCATTGTTTTAGAGTGTCATCTTCTCTTATTTTGTGCAACAACAAAACATTTCTCTATTAGATTGTGGTATGATAAAATGTGGAATTTATATGACAACCAGCAATGACCAGCTATGTGTTCTGGACTGAGAAGAAGCTCCAAAGCACTTCCCAAAGCGAAACTTGCACCAAAAAAGGGTTCCAGTGACTGTCTGGGGCCTGCTGCCAGTCTGATCCACTACAGCTCTGAATCCTAGCCAAACCATTTCATCTGAGCAGTATACTCAGCAAATCGATGAGATGCACCAAAAACTGCAATGTCCACAGCCTGCATTGGTCAACAGAGCAAGCCAAATTCTTCTCTTTGATAATGCCTGACTGCAGTCACAAAACCCAGCGCTTCAAAAGTTGAATGACTTGGGCTACAAAGTTTCGCCTCATCTGCCATATTCACGTGACCTCTCACCAACAGACTACCACTTCTTCAAGCATCTCAATAACTTTTTTGCAGGGAAAATTCTTCCACAACCAGTCTGTTGGAGAAAATGCTTTCCAAGAGTTCATCAAATCCTGAAGCACAGATTTTTTTGCTACAGGAATAAACCAACATATTTTTCATTGGCAAAATTATCTTGTTTGTAATGGCTCATATTTTGATTAATAAAGATGTGTTTGAGTCTAGTTAAAATGATTTAAAATTCAGGGTCCAAAACTGCTGTTACTTTTGTACCAACCTCTAGAGACAATCATTTATGTACAACTTTTAGAAATAGTTTCTACAGAGGCTTTGTGTAAGTCAATGAGGTGTACATAAATCAACAGAAAATTGGTCTTGTGTTTACAAAGGTTACAGACTAATTTGTAAACAAAATCATCTCATTTGTAACATGATTTCATACCACATGCATGTATCACTTTTGTCAAAATTAAATAGCCCATTTCAAAATTTTACAAATATTGAAACATAACTCAGAAGCATTTTTAAAGAACTTTTATTTATATTGTTTCGCATTTATAAAAAATATATATAAATAGATCAGGAGTTCCAGATACCCCCTAGTCAAGTTTTCCCTGTTTTTGACATCTTGTATGTTTTGTCGCAACTGATAAACGAATGTTGATGTATTAATGAAAGGCCATCTTTCATTCAAATTGTCTTTGTTTCTACCTAATGCTCCCATAGGCTTGAGTGAATTCTTCCTTTCAGGTCCTGACTGATGTGGAGAAGCAACCCCTATCTCCTCTTGTGTATGATCTAGCAAAACATACAGTCAGGCAAAAATGGGAAATCAGAGCTTTAACGATGACTCAGATGACAGTAAATTCCCAGCACAAGGGTACCACTTAACTTGCTTGTAGCAAAAAAAAATTCCACCAAAACGGGTTCTAGGACAGGGGACTGGGAGGTTTATCTTGCTCAAGCTGAGCACCTGAAAATTGACAGTCTTGAATCTCCTGGACTTATTGGGATCCCCAGTTTTAGGGTAGTTTATGTCAGACTCCATGACTAATAAAGAAAGGGCTTAGTGTCGTTTTGGTTTTATAAGAAGTGGTAGCAGCTACTCTTTGAGGCCTACATAGTCTTGGATAAATCATATATGGCAATTAACACTGGAACTACTCTGTGATTCTGGCCCTGTTACTTAATTAAACAGATTTAATATGATCCAAATAAAGTTTAACAAGAAATCCTGAGCTGGGATAACCTTGAGCCCCTACAGATAGTATTTGTATGTAGGGAAGATTAGCAATGGCATTTTAATTTCTTTTTTTTTTTTTGGCCACTTCTATTGGTCTTCCATTTATTTTTCATCCATCTTTGTTCTTTGGCCTGTGTGGGTCTCCCATTGCAGTGGCCTGTCTCCCTACAGAGCACCGGCCCTGGGCGCATGTGCTCCAGAGCTCCAGCTCGATAGTTGAACACATCGGTCCAGCGCCGCGCACGTGGATCTTCCCAGGCCAGGGATCCAACCGGCACCCTCTGCACTGCAGGGCGGTGTCCTTACCCACTGGACCACCAGGGAAGCGCCTTAATTCCTTTTTAAAATTAAATAGCCCATTTCAAAATTTTACAAATATTGAAACATAACTCAGAAGCATTTTTAAAGTTTTTTTTAAAAAAAAAAAGGAGTTCCAGATACCCCCTAGTCAAGTTTTCCCTGTTTTTGACATCTTGTATGTTTTGTCGCAACTGATAAACGAATGTTGATGTATTAATGAAAGGCCATCTTTCATTCAAATTGTCTTTGTTTCTACCTAATGCTCCCATAGGCTTGAGTGAATTCTTCCTTTCAGGTCCTGACTGATGTGGAGAAGCAACCCCTATCTCCTCTTGTGTATGATCTAGCAAAACATACAGTCAGGCAAAAATGGGAAATCAGAGCTTTAACGATGACTCAGATGACAGTAAATTCCCAGCACAAGGGTACCACTTAACTTGCTTGTAGCAAAAAAAAATTCCACCAAAACGGGTTCTAGGACAGGGGACTGGGAGGTTTATCTTGCTCAAGCTGAGCACCTGAAAATTGACAGTCTTGAATCTCCTGGACTTATTGGGATCCCCAGTTTTAGGGTAGTTTATGTCAGACTCCATGACTAATAAAGAAAGGGCTTAGTGTCGTTTTGGTTTTATAAGAAGTGGTAGCAGCTACTCTTTGAGGCCTACATAGTCTTGGATAAATCATATATGGCAATTAACACTGGAACTACTCTGTGATTCTGGCCCTGTTACTTAATTAAACAGATTTAATATGATCCAAATAAAGTTTAACAAGAAATCCTGAGCTGGGATAACCTTGAGCCCCTACAGATAGTATTTGTATGTAGGGAAGATTAGCAATGGCATTTTAATTTCTTTTTTTTTTTTTGGCCACTTCTATTGGTCTTCCATTTATTTTTCATCCATCTTTGTTCTTTGGCCTGTGTGGGTCTCCCATTGCAGTGGCCTGTCTCCCTACAGAGCACCGGCCCTGGGCGCATGTGCTCCAGAGCTCCAGCTCGATAGTTGAACACATCGGTCCAGCCGCTTCGCGGCACGTGGGATCTTCCCAGGCCAGGGATCCAACCGGCACCCCTTGCACTGCAGGGCGGTGTCCTTACCCACTGGACCTCCAAGGAAGCGCCTTAATTCCTTTTTGACTCATCTATTGCCTGCTGTAATTATTGGCAATAACAGTAAGCAATAATAAAACCTCTCTGGTGAGTCTTTATATGCTGAGACTTCCCTTATACTATATTCTGTGCCTCTTCTTCTAAAACTTCACAGTATAAACTGTATTCTTTTTAGGCTTACATTTTGACATATAAACCCAAGTCTTAGCCGGTAAAATACTTTTATCTTTAACAAAGTCATTTAATCTTAGAAATCAAATTCAAAAATCATAGTTGAAAAATTATTTCTTTGTTCTGTCATGATATTCACCATTCTGGGAAATTAAGTATACCTTTTGGGCAGTAAAGTAAAGCATATTGATGGAAAACTACAGAATAATATGATTCAAGGGTTGTTTTTTTTTTTTTTAATGCATTGGTGTTCTCTCTTGAGGTATTATGGTTGATTAGGAACAGTGGCTCAGAGAGCATGTCCTGTGAAGAATACGGTTTCTGCGAAAGAGAAATTTCCTTCAGAGCTCTTTTATTATTTATTTATTTATTTTATTTTGCTTTTACAGAGTTTTGTTGTTTACAGCCATACATAAACCCAAATCAGTCATAGGTATATCCTTGACCCCTCAGAGCTTCTTAATCAACTGTATGTTGATAATGGAAGAAAAATGGGAGTGGGAACTAGAAATTAATATATACAAATAAAGTATCATTGTGTATTTTTCAATTTGAACACACATACTAAGTACACTGCAGTTCACCACTATTTCAGGAAGAAGAATGTGAGAAGGTATGAGTGATAATCAGGAGAAATTAAATGATATAAAAGTAGTGCAAAGGCCTAGTACAGACTAATAACTATAATTTTCATGAAGCAAAATGTGTGGTAAACTCAGTTCTTCACTCAAGTGAGATTCAGATATGGGTGAGGGTAGATGCCAATCACAAAGTCCCCCAAGCCTCTAAATTTCCAAGGAGCATGATAATCAAGGTCTGTCAATGTTTTAAATCAAGTGACTGATTAATTTCTGGACTTTGAAATAATAAAATAAGCTGAAAAGGGAAGTTTTAAATGTTTCCAAGATTATACTTGGAAAGCTGACAAATGCAATGGCCATGAAGTGGCAAGTTTTATTTGCACTGAGCTCTAGGGTTTTTTGAAGATGCCTTGGAAGTTAAGTAGATGAAACTTCAATATCCTCTTTAAATAATTTCTTATATATTTGTCTTCTTAATATTTATTCTGAAAAAAGAACTCATCATAAAGAAATCATCACAAATTTGTATTATTTCATTTAAAATGACCTTGAAACACGATTTAATATAATGTTCCTTCTTTGAATTATTTCTAATAGTTTTGCTGTATGTAAAGCTGCCTTTATGAAAACTTCATACTTTATTTTGTAAGGAAAATAATATTATATATAAAGAGTTACTTTTTGAGTTGTGCTGAAAATGGGGTACTACTTAGTATAGTCACACAAAAGCCTACACACAGATGTTTTCTGTAAGCTTCATTCATGATTGCATAAACCTCGAAGCAACCAATATGTCAATTTTTAATGAAGATAAACTTTGAAAAATTTAACATTACATTTACTGAAATGTTTGGATATTTATGTTCTTAGCTATGATTTTTTAAATAACTAAATCAAAGATAGAGCAATCTCTTCCATTCTTATGCTCTATATTTTCAAGTTATATTAGCTTTAATATAATGATAATTCATATTATCTGAATCAAGATGTGTTTCTATTGTTGTTCTTTTGTTATTGTTGTTAAGTCTTTCTGTACAAACTCATTTGAGTTAAAGGTAAAATTCCAGTTTAGTTTTCCCAAAATGTTGTCTTATCTGACACTATCATTTACATTTGATTCTAGTGAGCAGTCATTGAATGTCTGCTACTTCCTGGTCACTGCTGACTGTATAGTTGCATGTGACATATGCCTATGAGGAAGAACCACAAAATTCCAGTTCTGATTCCAGTGTCAAGTAACTATTTAAAAATAAGCATACTTCCCTTTATCCATTAAGATGTAATTCAGTTTCTTTAGTATTGATCTTTAGAAATGTCAATAGGATTCTTAAAATTTATTTAGAAGTAACATTCCTCCAGCTTTATTTCTGGACTTTGAAATAATAAAATAAGCTGAAAAGGGAAGTTTTAAATGTTTCCAAGATTATACTTGGAAAGCTGACAAATGCAATGGCCATGAAGTGGCAAGTTTTATTTGCACTGAGCTCTAGGGTTTTTTGAAGATGCCTTGGAAGTTAAGTAGATGAAACTTCAATATCCTCTTTAAATAATTTCTTATATATTTGTCTTCTTAATATTTATTCTGAAAAAAGAACTCATCATAAAGAAATCATCACAAATTTGTATTATTTCATTTAAAATGACCTTGAAACACGATTTAATATAATGTTCCTTCTTTGAATTATTTCTAATAGTTTTGCTGTATGTAAAGCTGCCTTTATGAAAACTTCATACTTTATTTTGTAAGGAAAATAATATTATATATAAAGAGTTACTTTTTGAGTTGTGCTGAAAATGGGGTACTACTTAGTATAGTCACACAAAAGCCTACACACAGATGTTTTCTGTAAGCTTCATTCATGATTGCATAAACCTCGAAGCAACCAATATGTCAATTTTTAATGAAGATAAACTTTGAAAAATTTAACATTACATTTACTGAAATGTTTGGATATTTATGTTCTTAGCTATGATTTTTTAAATAACTAAATCAAAGATAGAGCAATCTCTTCCATTCTTATGCTCTATATTTTCAAGTTATATTAGCTTTAATATAATGATAATTCATATTATCTGAATCAAGATGTGTTTCTATTGTTGTTCTTTTGTTATTGTTGTTAAGTCTTTCTGTACAAACTCATTTGAGTTAAAGGTAAAATTCCAGTTTAGTTTTCCCAAAATGTTGTCTTATCTGACACTATCATTTACATTTGATTCTAGTGAGCAGTCATTGAATGTCTGCTACTTCCTGGTCACTGCTGACTGTATAGTTGCATGTGACATATGCCTATGAGGAAGAACCACAAAATTCCAGTTCTGATTCCAGTGTCAAGTAACTATTTAAAAATAAGCATACTTCCCTTTATCCATTAAGATGTAATTCAGTTTCTTTAGTATTGATCTTTAGAAATGTCAATAGGATTCTTAAAATTTATTTAGAAGTAACATTCCCTCCAGCTTTATTTTGGAGGTATAACATCATCTTGTACATTTATTATTGCTCTGCAGAGGTGATTTTCTTGTTACAGAGCTAGTCATTTTCTTAAGTCACCTGGTCACAAGGTAAAAGTAGAATCATCGCATTTCCTGATCTTGTTTTAGAGCACAGGACCAGGTTTCTGAAGGCTTCTTTTCTGTCACAACAATTTCCCGTCTCAAATGTGAGGCATGAGGAGTGGGAATGGCCAATGCTTCAATTCAAAGATGTGATATATGTTAGAAAAGGCAGCTGGAAAGGCTGTAAAAAGATGCAGCAAGAAATTCTATGAAAATTAAACTAGAAAGCTTTTAAATTTCGTATTTTTTTTAAAAAGAACTATAGTCCATAAAAAAACTAGTTTCTAGATTTTTTCTAACATTTTTCCCAATTTATTTCCTGTATCATTCTAAAATCATGTTTGTATTAGTATGTCATAAGAGCAAACAGCTTTTGGTTTGATAATTATGCAATTGAGTTTCTTGGATAAGAATACAGGTTTAAACATGTCATGATTTAATAACATGATAATTGTAACTTTCTTATAACATTTTATCCATAAAACAGCCTTGCTTTTATTCATAAAACAACCTTGAATTTTATTCATAAAAAACCTTGCTTTGTAAGAGCTTAAGGACAAAAAATTTTGTTTTGTTTTCCCCATAGAGTTACATATAAACAAAATAAAGTGAATTATGTAGAACACTGAGTAATAAGGGCTGTGTGATCAAGCATTTATGTGAAATTTATGTTAGTGCCACTAGATGGCGGATGTCAGCTGTGAATCTCACTTGAACGAAGTTTAGAAGATTTAACATAATTTGTTTCCCCAGAGTATCCAATGCACTTTCCCAACTATTTTTTCTTTCATCCTTGATAATTTTGAGATGTTGTTTTAGATTAACAAACCTTTACATATATTTTTCAAAAGTGCTAGAATCTGGTGCAATTAGTTAATAATTAATATCAATTATTTCTATATCAAGTTAAAGAGGGATTTTTATATAGATATTTTTAATGTATGATTTATGTAGGGAAAAAGGATGTTTCCTCTTGATCCTTCCTTGAGAAAGAAAAAAAGCATTAAACATTTTCAACAAGAAGCTTTAGCTAATTAGACTAATTTAGATGCAGTCTTGAAAGATAAATCACAAATCTGATTAGATACTACTAGAAATGAATGGAAACTTTACTTTTTTGAAGAAATCATATTAAAAGATTGTCATTTGGGTAATAATCAGCAAGAAATATTTGATGAGTGTTTACTTTGAATGAAGTCATTGTCTCTGTTTGGGAAATAGCCATAAAAACCCAAAATCTGAGCAGAGCTTGTCTTAAAGATCAGTATTAGCATATGCAAGCATCAGTTGATGCTCACCCATACTGAGAGAAGGGAAAAAAAGGAAATGTTGCAACCAGAACTTGGGACTATGCTGAAAGAAAGATGGGGCATCATTTGAGACTTCTGTCATCTTCAGAAGCCAGAGGTCAGAGAAAACCAGGCTCAAACCCAGGGTATAGTTATCAAGGTAGTGGAACTACAGTGAAAATTTAATTCTCAACCATGCAGGTCTGATCCACCAAGGTCAGAATCTTGATTGGGAAAAAAGTAAATCTTGGACTCAAGATATCTGTGAACCTTTGGGTCTATAGCAGTGGCCCACTCCTCCCTGTCAAAGATGAGCATTTCCCATTGGCTTAAAGACAGCATTATGCAGTTTAACTCACAGATCATTTAGCATCAGTCTCCACTGCTTCAACCAGCTACCAGACCAACAAGTGCTGTCAAATCAAACCATAACTCAATTGAGCAAGTAATTCCACCAGGGAAAGAAAATGACAGTGTACCAGAGAAACTGTAGAACTTGCTATCTTAGTCCACTCTAAATGAGATAACAAAGTGCATGTGAATTTTGAGGAAAAACATTCAGACATAGTGCCTAGCTGGTGTGTGCCAGCAGAAGCTACAAGAGTGTATATGACACTAAATCCTGAGGGTGTTGAGGCCAACGAACTTAGAGCTCTAGAACATAAAATTATTAAAGGATAATTGATATGACAGTAATGATTAATACCCTGTGAGGCCCACAGGAAGCAGTGTTAACATGTTCCTGGGGCTTTCCTGGTGGTCCAGTGGGTAAGGACACCGCCTTGCAGTGCAAGGGCGCCGGTTCGATCCCTTGCCTGGGAAGATCCCACGTGCCACGGAGCGGCTGGACTGATGTGTCCAATTACCGAGCCAGAGCTCTAGAGTGCATGCGCCCAGAGCCGGTGCTCTGCGACAAAAGAGGCCACCGCGACGGGAGGCCCACAGGAGCCAAAGAACAAAGATGGATGAAAATAGACAAATGAAAGACCAGTGGAAGTGGCCTGCCCACCCAACTCCCTCCCCACCCAACCCCCTCAAAATAAATAAATAAATAAATCTTTAAAAAAAAAATTGCGCCTGGAAGCTTAGACATATAAAGAGTCATGCTAAATGAAGTAAAAATTGTAGAATTTTTGAGGTTCAGAAAGGGACCAAGTGGTATTCTAGAGGAGATGTAATATAAGGGCGGACAACTCCCTGTTGGTTATCCACAGGAGACCATAGAGAGCACTGCATTTATCAAATCAATAATGTATGTTAGTGAGATGGCATCCTTTGAAAACCTCAGTATTGCCTGTCAGACTGATCTGACCATAGGAGTTTTGTTACAGAATTGAACGCTTTTACTGTAATGCGGGGGCTTCCCAGGTAACACTAGTGGTAAAGAACTCAACGGCCAATGCAGGAGATCTAAGAGATGCAGACTTGATCCCTAGTCTAAGAAGATCCCCTGGAGGAGGAAATGGCAACCCACTCCAGTATTCTTGCCTGAAAAATTCGATGGACAGTGGATCACAGTGAGCTATGGTTCATGGGGTCACAAAGAGTTGACATGACTGAGCACACATCGTCTCATTCAGGTTTAGGCTATTCTCTACCTTCTGTCATAATATTCTACAAAGGGTCCAAGATTGTCTAGGCATAAGATCGCACAGTTCTATTGTGTCTGTGTCATCATATGACACTAAATCCTGAGGGTGTTGAGGCCAACGAACTTAGAGCTCTAGAACATAAAATTATTAAAGGATAATTGATATGACAGTAATGATTAATACCCTGTGAGGCCCACAGGAAGCAGTGTTAACATGTTCCTGGGGCTTTCCTGGTGGTCCAGTGGGTAAGGACACCGCCTTGCAGTGCAAGGGCGCCGGTTCGATCCCTTGCCTGGGAAGATCCCACGTGCCACGGAGCGGCTGGACTGATGTGTCCAATTACCGAGCCAGAGCTCTAGAGTGCATGCGCCCAGAGCCGGTGCTCTGCGACAAAAGAGGCCACCGCGACGGGAGGCCCACAGGAGCCAAAGAACAAAGATGGATGAAAATAGACAAATGAAAGACCAGTGGAAGTGGCCTGCCCACCCAACTCCCTCCCCACCCAACCCCCTCAAAATAAATAAATAAATAAATCTTTAAAAAAAAAAATGCGCCTGGAAGCTTAGACATATAAAGAGTCATGCTAAATGAAGTAAAAATTGTAGAATTTTTGAGGTTCAGAAAGGGACCAAGTGGTATTCTAGAGGAGATGTAATATAAGGGCGGACAACTCCCTGTTGGTTATCCACAGGAGACCATAGAGAGCACTGCATTTATCAAATCAATAATGTATGTTAGTGAGATGGCATCCTTTGAAAACCTCAGTATTGCCTGTCAGACTGATCTGACCATAGGAGTTTTGTTACAGAATTGAACGCTTTTACTGTAATGCGGGGGCTTCCCAGGTAACACTAGTGGTAAAGAACTCAACGGCCAATGCAGGAGATCTAAGAGATGCAGACTTGATCCCTAGTCTAAGAAGATCCCCTGGAGGAGGAAATGGCAACCCACTCCAGTATTCTTGCCTGAAAAATTCGATGGACAGTGGATCACAGTGAGCTATGGTTCATGGGGTCACAAAGAGTTGACATGACTGAGCACACATCGTCTCATTCAGGTTTAGGCTATTCTCTACCTTCTGTCATAATATTCTACAAAGGGTCCAAGATTGTCTAGGCATAAGATCGCACAGTTCTATTGTGTCTGTGTCATCATATGAATTACATAGATGGACAAAAAGTGTAAGAAAGTTGGAGTCCTTGGTAAGACACATGCACATCAGAGGATGAGGGATGACTCTTCAAAGGCTGAGGGGCAGACTATCTTAGTAACTTTTTTTAGACTTCTTATGGTTTAAGGTAGTTGACACATTCTGCTTAAAGTGGAGAAAAATTGTTTCCATTTGTACTTCCAACACCAATCTATTTACTAGGTGACAGTAAAAGCTAGCAAATACTGGTGAGACTCAGAGTAAGAACAGGCTCTGCCGCAGGTCTTGGGGCTGTAGGGTAAGCCACCCTGCCTCTGGAATAGGTGATAGGGCATGAATCTGTGGTGAGAAAGCATCAAGTAGAATTTGTGCAAAACCTTAATAAAAGAATGACAGTGTAAACCCATAGCATTTAATGGCAAAGCAATTTCGTCTGTGGGGAAATGCACCCCCACCATTGAGAAAAACAGCTCCTGGTGTGCTAGAAATAATTCCACTGTCTGATCATGAAATAGTAAGTGACCATGGGGCTATAGCTGGTCATTGTGAGCTAAGTTCTCTCATACCAATCAAGTCAGACGCTGAGTGGAACCAGCAACAATTGAGGGTAAAACTTAGGAGCATCTATGAGCAGGCATGCCCAGAACCTGAGTGCACAAGCTAGCTGATGGCCCAGACCTCCACGTCTTTTGCTGCTGTTGCACTGACACTGTCCCTCAGCTCGCATCTAAGGCAACCTGATTTGGAGGAGCAAAACCACTGAGTTAGCTTCACTGGTGAGTGAGCTAGCTGAATATGTGGATGCAAGCACTAAAGGGGTTTCTGTTACCATAGTTGGTCTGAAAGTCACAATTGTTTTATTACAGTCACCCCTTCCTTCCTGAAGCGTTTATTTTCTAAGAAGATCCCTGGAGAAGGAAATGGCAACCCACTCCAGTATTCTTGCCTGAAAAATTCGATGGACAGTGGATCACAGTGAGCTATGGTTCATGGGGTCACAAAGAGTTGACATGACTGAGCACACATCGTCTCATTCAGGTTTAGGCTATTCTCTACCTTCTGTCATAATATTCTACAAAGGGTCCAAGATTGTCTAGGCATAAGATCGCACAGTTCTATTGTGTCTGTGTCATCATATGAATTACATAGATGGACAAAAAGTGTAAGAAAGTTGGAGTCCTTGGTAAGACACATGCACATCAGAGGATGAGGGATGACTCTTCAAAGGCTGAGGGGCAGACTATCTTAGTAACTTTTTTTAGACTTCTTATGGTTTAAGGTAGTTGACACATTCTGCTTAAAGTGGAGAAAAATTGTTTCCATTTGTACTTCCAACACCAATCTATTTACTAGGTGACAGTAAAAGCTAGCAAATACTGGTGAGACTCAGAGTAAGAACAGGCTCTGCCGCAGGTCTTGGGGCTGTAGGGTAAGCCACCCTGCCTCTGGAATAGGTGATAGGGCATGAATCTGTGGTGAGAAAGCATCAAGTAGAATTTGTGCAAAACCTTAATAAAAGAATGACAGTGTAAACCCATAGCATTTAATGGCAAAGCAATTTCGTCTGTGGGGAAATGCACCCCCACCATTGAGAAAAACAGCTCCTGGTGTGCTAGAAATAATTCCACTGTCTGATCATGAAATAGTAAGTGACCATGGGGCTATAGCTGGTCATTGTGAGCTAAGTTCTCTCATACCAATCAAGTCAGACGCTGAGTGGAACCAGCAACAATTGAGGGTAAAACTTAGGAGCATCTATGAGCAGGCATGCCCAGAACCTGAGTGCACAAGCTAGCTGATGGCCCAGACCTCCACGTCTTTTGCTGCTGTTGCACTGACACTGTCCCTCAGCTCGCATCTAAGGCAACCTGATTTGGAGGAGCAAAACCACTGAGTTAGCTTCACTGGTGAGTGAGCTAGCTGAATATATGGATGCAAGCAGTAAAGGGGTTTCTGTTACCATAGTTGGTCTGAAAGTCACAATTGTCATTACATCACCCCCTTCCTACTACGTCTTTTAGATTCCTCTCACTCTAGGCTGAAGCCTCTGGGGAGTCCTCTTTTGAAGCGCATCACAATTCTACTTTTTCCCTCATTGCTTTAGGTGTTATTCCCCAAAGCACTCCTTCAGTAAACCTCAGACAAACACAATTCTACTTGAGAATTATTTCTCAAGGAATCTGATCTAAGAACTCTCTGACTTAGGAAAAACCTAAGTAAGCCCAAACTAACTCTTTTTTTCCTTTTTTCACCCTTGCTTCTCTCATAAAATAGCACTTATTTTGTGCTATAGAACTCTAAATCTTTTGAGATATATTAGGAAATTAAGTACATTGTTTGTCTCAAAACTTATCAGACAAGTTAATCATCAGAAAGGGAAGAAACAGTTTACCCAATAGACTTTATCTTGTCTTTTGAAAAAGAAAATCATATCCAGGTTCTGCGTAGTCTAATAAATACTTCAGTCTGATTTCAATATATTCTTTAATTAATAAATTATTTCATATGAATGCATTCTATTTTTAAATGTCTTAATCTAATGTTCATTATTGAAATACAACCACAATCTACCTTAAATTGGAACTCTCAGTTTATTTTCTCTTGGTGATTAATCTATTATAACAATTTTATCTAAAAGAATCACATCTTTATAGCATATAAACTTTAATGTAATTGCAGCATTAAAAATCAGGTCTATGACAATATGACAATTATGTTGAAAAATAGATACGGTTTTATTGTTAAAGTTATATTTTCAGAAGGCCTTTTCAAATATAGCAAGTGACAGGATGATATGGTGACCTTTACGCTGGTGAAAGTCAAATGTTTTCTGCTGGAATCACTTTCTTTTTTGAATTGTTCAGCATCTTGACTTTACCTGTCTGACTGTTGAATAGATACTGCACTTCTGTCACTGAAAAGATGGAAAAGATACTTTGTTAAAATATTTATAAAAGCTTGAGTGACTGTTAAAAACTAGAAATGTAAATTTTACCAAAACATCTGCTGAGTCATCAGCAAAGCCCTAAACCCATAGTAGGTATACACATATGCACATGTAAACACTACTGTGAATCATTTAAAATATTCTAATCCCCATTTACTCATTCACTGAATATCATCTTGGAATTGTAGGCACTGGAACTGATCACTGGTGTTTTAATCCTTCTCCACCATTTACCATGCATATAACATTATATAAGTTATTTGACCTTCTTCTGCTTCATTTCTTTTTTATGCAGAATGGGTCTATTAAATAAAGCACATACCTCCTAGGTTAGAAGAGAACATTAAATGGGTTTAGGCATATTCTGGTACATAAAGAGTAAACAGTAATCTAGATTTTTTTTTCAACTGCTAGTTGAAGGAAAGTTTTCACCTCTTGTATACATATTGTCATGTGTACTCACTCACCTGCAAGACCTGAAAGGTTTAAATTACATATACCCTAATGATGAAATTAATTATCAGAATTGGCAGGTGGTGGAATCAAGAAATAATAAGACCACGATTGAGAAAGCAGTGAATTTATTTAATATTGGAGATACTGTCCTAAAATTGGTGGCATTCATTGAATGAACACTTTATGTGGTTAGGGTGGTTCAATTTCTTTACAGAATGTACCCTGGCATTTAATATTGGGAATCATTCCTTTCCCTTACTTTTGAAATGGTCATAAAATGGTGCATTTTAATAGCAAATTTGGTATATTTAACACACCCTTTCACTTTCATTAATTTTTTTCCACATAAAGGTCACAACTCTTTGCAAAGACACAGAACAGTATAAGAGAGGATATGGTGAACAAATCCAAAATTGAATGGATAGTTGTCAAACTGAAGTAGGGATTGTATGGATGAGTTACCACCATTGGGTTAGGGTGATCATTCTACTGGCTATGAGAAAACTATGCAGACACTGCTTTTTTCAGTACAAAAATGTTCATACACATACACACTTAAAAACATAAGTGAAATAACCATTAGTAATTAATAAAACAGCATTATTCCAGGTCTAGTTACAGTGAAGAAAAGTATCATGATGGATAGAAGATTATTATAGTGATTGTTCCAGATTACAGAGGTGTATAAACAGACAATTCTGGAAAGGAAACTTTTGGGGGGGAAAAAGTTGTGTTGGAATTGGATTTGATATATCAGACACAACTAGAAATAAAATTAATTAGAGAAATTAGTAAAGCATGTTATTTTTTGGTCAATAAAAAAATAAAAGTTAATTAGAATCTTTGGAAAACACAAAAGCTATTTCATTAAGTTGTGGTTCAAATATGAAACACAGTAAAACGTGCCTTAATTATAGAAATGAATAGAAAGTAGAAAAACAACGATTTAACTTTGATGATAAATAAGTTATTTGACCTTCTTCTGCTTCATTTCTTTTTTATGCAGAATGGGTCTATTAAATAAAGCACATACCTCCTAGGTTAGAAGAGAACATTAAATGGGTTTAGGCATATTCTGGTACATAAAGAGTAAACAGTAATCTAGATTTTTTTTTCAACTGCTAGTTGAAGGAAAGTTTTCACCTCTTGTATACATATTGTCATGTGTACTCACTCACCTGCAAGACCTGAAAGGTTTAAATTACATATACCCTAATGATGAAATTAATTATCAGAATTGGCAGGTGGTGGAATCAAGAAATAATAAGACCACGATTGAGAAAGCAGTGAATTTATTTAATATTGGAGATACTGTCCTAAAATTGGTGACATTCATTGAATGAACACTTTATGTGGTTAGGGTGGTTCAATTTCTTTACAGAATGTACCCTGGCATTTAATATTGGGAATCATTCCTTTCCCTTACTTTTGAAATGGTCATAAAATGGTGCATTTTAATAGCAAATTTGGTATATTTAACACACCCTTTCACTTTCATTAATTTTTTTCCACATAAAGGTCACAACTCTTTGCAAAGACACAGAACAGTATAAGAGAGGATATGGTGAACAAATCCAAAATTGAATGGATAGTTGTCAAACTGAAGTAGGGATTGTATGGATGAGTTACCACCATTGGGTTAGGGTGATCATTCTACTGGCTATGAGAAAACTATGCAGACACTGCTTTTTCAGTACAAAATGTTCATACACATACACACTTAAAAACATAAGTGAAATAACCATTAGTAATTAATAAAACAGCATTATTCCAGGTCTAGTTACAGTGAAGAAAAGTATCATGATGGATAGAAGATTATTATAGTGATTGTTCCAGATTACAGAGGTGTATAAACAGACAATTCTGGAAAGGAAACTTTTGGGGGGGAAAAAGTTGTGTTGGAATTGGATTTGATATATCAGACACAACTAGAAATAAAATTAATTAGAGAAATTAGTAAAGCATGTTATTTTTTGGTCAATAAAAAAATAAAAGTTAATTAGAATCTTTGGAAAACACAAAAGCTATTTCATTAAGTTGTGGTTCAAATATGAAACACAGTAAAACGTGCCTTAATTATAGAAATGAATAGAAAGTAGAAAAAAACAACGATTTAACTTTGATGATAACAGTGGCCTCCTTCACATAGCGCAGGGTCTATAGAGCAATGGCCTCCAGGGCTGGGGATACACATGACAAGGAGCATGCAAGACAATCCAGTGGCTACAGAAAGTATGTTAGAGGTTTTTTCCTTATTTAAAAAAAATATATATATATTTGTATATTATTGATGCGCATAATGGTATAGTACTTCACACATACATATCCATATATAATATATATAAACATATTTATTGGAGTAGCTGCTTTACATTTATTTTCTTATAGAATTGCATAATGGATATGGTTTAGGGAACAATAATGTAACAAAATGACACCATTGTGTATTACTTGGCTTTCCAGTGAAGGATATTGATATAATCACAATATAGTATGGCTTATAGTTTATGAAGTTTTCGAATTGAGTTATTAGAATGAAATTATGGTTACCACTGGAGACTGAGACTGAGAGGAGTGGTGGGTGCCAGGGGACAAGGTAGAAGACAGCTTCTTTTCATTATAAGCTTTTATTTACTACATTAGTTTCATCATGGTTGTATATTGCTTAGGAGTTTCAAAGAAAATTGTGTTGTTTACTTTCTTTAACTGAGTTTAAAGTTGGCTTTTGTGCTCTAATGGTGACATTATGTGGTCTATAGGCTACATATGATTAATGTGATATATGCATCAAGAAATTAGGCAATGATTCTGACTCAGCAACTGAACAACAAATTTACCAACTATTCCATTCTTACAATAATTCAAAATATTTGTTAGAAATATATATTTCCAAGTCCTCCCTTGTGAAGATATTTACTTAGGCAATGTGAGGCCTAAATAAGTTAATAAGTATGGTAGATAATTCTTCTGATTGGGAAAACTTGGAAAACATTGCTCTTGAATACACTTACTGAATTTTTAATGGAAACATGAACTTGTTATTTTGACAAATTTTGTGCACACATTGATTTGGAAAACATCAAAAGTTAATTAGAATCTTTGGAAAACACAAAAGCTATTTCATTAAGTTGTGGTTCAAATATGAAACACAGTAAAACGTGCCTTAATTATAGAAATGAATAGAAAGTAGAAAAAAACAACGATTTAACTTTGATGATAACAGTGGCCTCCTTCACATAGCGCAGGGTCTATAGAGCAATGGCCTCCAGGGCTGGGGATACACATGACAAGGAGCATGCAAGACAATCCAGTGGCTACAGAAAGTATGTTAGAGGTTTTTTCCTTATTTAAAAAAATATATATATTTGTATATTATTGATGCATAATGGTATAGTACTTCACACATACATATCCATATATAATATATATAAACATATTTATTGGAGTAGCTGCTTTACATTTATTTTCTTATAGAATTGCATAATGGATATGGTTTAGGGAACAATAATGTAACAAAATGACACCATTGTGTATTACTTGGCTTTCCAGTGAAGGATATTGATATAATCACAATATAGTATGGCTTATAGTTTATGAAGTTTTCGAATTGAGTTATTAGAATGAAATTATGGTTACCACTGGAGACTGAGACTGAGAGGAGTGGTGGGTGCCAGGGGACAAGGTAGAAGACAGCTTCTTTTCATTATAAGCTTTTATTTACTACATTAGTTTCATCATGGTTGTATATTGCTTAGGAGTTTCAAAGAAAATTGTGTTGTTTACTTTCTTTAACTGAGTTTAAAGTTGGCTTTTGTGCTCTAATGGTGACATTATGTGGTCTATAGGCTACATATGATTAATGTGATATATGCATCAAGAAATTAGGCAATGATTCTGACTCAGCAACTGAACAACAAATTTACCAACTATTCCATTCTTACAATAATTCAAAATATTTGTTAGAAATATATATTTCCAAGTCCTCCCTTGTGAAGATATTTACTTAGGCAATGTGAGGCCTAAATAAGTTAATAAGTATGGTAGATAATTCTTCTGATTGGGAAAACTTGGAAAACATTGCTCTTGAATACACTTACTGAATTTTTAATGGAAACATGAACTTGTTATTTTGACAAATTTTTTGTGGCACACATGATGCCCATTTAGATTTGTTTGGTGGCATATTAAATTTAAAATTAGCATGATACTTTAAATTATACATGTCATATTCAAAGCATGCAATGAATAAGGTATAAGTAGTAGATATGCTTTATTGTGTTGCATTTTTTGTTTTATTTATATTTTATTCCAATCACAGCCAATGTAATGCTTTTCTCCAGTGATGCATCAACTTTTTGATGCCTCTCTTCAAATATAGTTAGCATCCAAGAAACAGACAACTTATTCTTAATATTGGTTCTCTCATCCTTATTCTGAGTGATCCTGCTTCACTTCTTTTACCGTCACCCATGGTAGTTATGCTCACTTGTACCTTCTGATGGGGTCCACCTATTCCCATCATAAGCCAATAATCAGTACTTGAACAAGAAAGATATTAAGTGTCAGTCCCTCTTCATAGGGCAGTGTTTCCTAATCCTGGCTGCACATTCTAATTACCTAAGGGACACGTAGGCTTTTAACACACTTCAGTCCTAGTCAAGGAGATCTTCTTTGAGTAGAACACACACATTGGCATTTTTAAGTTAAGAATGATATCTCTTATTTACAGATGAGGAAACTCAGGTTCAGATAAACCAAGTGGTTTCTCCAAGATTATATTGAAAGTAAATGATGCTGTGACTCTAATCTACCTCTTATTCCCTAACCTACATTTTTTCTTCTATGTATTTAATACCTGAACCAAATGTCATCTATTATTAACTCCATTTATGATTTTAGTAAAATTTTCACTGTAATGTGTCATTAAATGGGCTCCCCTGGTGGCTCAGATGGTAAAGAATCCACCTATAATGCGAGAGATCTGGGCTTGATCCCTGGGTTGGGAAGATCCCCTGGAGAAGGGAAAAGCAATCCACTCCAGTATTTTTGCCTGGAGAATTCTATGGCTCATTCATGGGTTGCAAAGAGTTGAACATGACTGAGCAACTTTCATTATCATTATACACACACACTTATGAAAGAGGTACCAATACATACAACTCTACCCTATTCTAGAATAAAAATATTTTGTAACCATCACTTGAAGTTATTTATGTTGCTCTACTATCCATGTCTTTTTTTCCTCTTCTGTTAGAAAATCTCTGTAAGGAACAGTTTATGCCTGATTACTTATTTCCATTGTTACTTCATGATATTTACCTTCTGAAAGGTTACCAGCACTAAATCTTCTGTTAAGCAAGCATGATTGGAGTGCCTTGTATTTTACTGGCACTCCAGATAAACACTGAGTTAACAGTTCTAGTTCCTCCCAGAAGTTTAGGCTAAGAAAAAGAGACGAATGATATTATATATGATGATAAGTGTTTTAGAAGTAAATGGAAGATTCCCATTCAAGGAAATTTATCCAAGGAATGTGATGCCTGAGTTATCTTGCTTTGCAACTGGGAGTTAAATGCTGAAGAAGGGTGAAGGGGGTCAGGAAGGGTATAAAACAGAGAAGTAGTATAAACTGAATATGTTCAGTCAAGTTCCATGCAAAAGAATAAGGGCATGACAGACTTAATGAGCTACAAATGATGCTGTAGTCCCAGAATTAGTGACATATGTATGGGATTCTGCATCTTTAGGGATAGTGAAGAACATGATTGCTTTTATAAGCTAAGAATTCAGAATTTTGGCAATGTGAAATTGTCTCCCAAGTCTTTATTTCTTTACAGGTTAACCTTATAGGTTTCCTTTTAGGTTAATATTGCACATCAGGCCTGGCACTTAGTATATGCTTGCACAATGCTGTCCATAAATAGTGTGTGTCATTTTATAGTAGCAATAGAGGCAGTATTTGAAGAATTAAAGGAAATGTAGGAAAGAAACAGTGAGGCCAATTAGGAGTCTACTGCCTTGGCAAGAAAAAGATAATTAATTAAAGTTATTCAAGGGCTTCCCTGATAATCCAGTGGGTAAGGACACTGCCTTGCAGTGCAAGGGGCGCTGGTTCGATCCCTGGCCTGTGGAGACCCCACGTGCCATGGAGCAGCTGGACCAATGTGTCCAGCTACTGAGCCGGAATTCTAGAGCACATGCGCCCAGAGCCGGTGCTCTGTAGCAACAGAGGCCACTGTGATGGGAGACCCACACAGGCCAAAGAACAAAGATGGATGAAAACAGATAAATGAAAGACCAATAGCAGTGACCAAAAAAAGAAAAAAGTGATTCAAGTAGTAATGGAGATTAATGGAGGATAACAGAAGACATTTGCATCAACTTTGGATGGGTTTTTGAATTTTTAGAATATAAGTTTTA
Organism: Tragulus kanchil; assembly: GCA_022376925.1. Lineage (NCBI taxonomy): Eukaryota > Metazoa > Chordata > Mammalia > Artiodactyla > Tragulidae > Tragulus > Tragulus kanchil. The sequence goes on from JAIOJX010000030.1 coordinate 94,850,994, forward strand.
AGAAAAAATATTTTGAGAATTCATGAATCATTATAATTAAGAGAAATTATTAATGAATATTTGAATAGTAGGACAATTATTAAAATGTTATTGGACCTTTAAGCAAAAATAAACATTTATAATTCCCCTCGTTTAATCACAGCTTGCATAATTGAAACTCTAAAGCACAATAATAACTCCATAATGCTTCTCAGGATTGTGAAAGTTTTATTCTCTTAGAACACTTTTTAAACATAGGCACCTTGATATTGTATTCTGTTTCTTACCTGGATCAATTGCATGTCCATCATAAACTACTGATGACTGGGATAAAATAATTTATAGTTATAATTCAGTGATAAATTTGTATTTCTATATATATATAGATAGACAGATCTATAGATATATGTAGATATTGACATTACCAATACCTATAATTCTTTATAGAATTACTACCTTGTAATTCACAAATTCATTATACTAGGGTCATTTATTCAACAAGAAACCTGACAACTGATTAAAATGATTGTCTTATTTGCTTCTATTATTCATGCACTAAATAAATACTTAGGCTGAATACTTCCTCATAGTTTCATAGCAGTTTGCTGGATGATATTATACTTTTACTCAGGCATATCTAAGACACTGCTCACTATTAACACTGTCTCCAGGACAGATAGAAAGACTGAGCACTGTTGCCTTTCTATCGACTTCTTAACAATACACTTAGAAAATCAAAATTGGGCCACATCTTGTCTAAACTCTAGGACATTGAAGATACTGATAGGAGCTGTTTCAGTGGAGTGTTAAGGAACAAACCTTCAGAGTGAGGGAGTAGATATTTGGCAGCAAGAAATTGTATATAGCCAAGCTAAATAACTCTTTTAGCAGTATTATTATTAATAATGAAACTAGAGCACATGCGCCCAGAGCCGGTGCTCTGTAGCAACAGAGGCCACTGTGATGGGAGACCCACACAGGCCAAAGAACAAAGATGGATGAAAACAGATAAATGAAAGACCAATAGCAGTGACCAAAAAAAGAAAAAAGTGATTCAAGTAGTAATGGAGATTAATGGAGGATAACAGAAGACATTTGCATCAACTTTGGATGGGTTTTTGAATTTTTAGAATATAAGTTTTAAGAAAAAATATTTTGAGAATTCATGAATCATTATAATTAAGAGAAATTATTAATGAATATTTGAATAGTAGGACAATTATTAAAATGTTATTGGACCTTTAAGCAAAAATAAACATTTATAATTCCCCTCGTTTAATCACAGCTTGCATAATTGAAACTCTAAAGCACAATAATAACTCCATAATGCTTCTCAGGATTGTGAAAGTTTTTATTCTCTTAGAACACTTTTTAAACATAGGCACCTTGATATTGTATTCTGTTTCTTACCTGGATCAATTGCATGTCCATCATAAACTACTGATGACTGGGATAAAATAATTTATAGTTATAATTCAGTGATAAATTTGTATTTCTATATATATATAGATAGACAGATCTATAGATATATGTAGATATTGACATTACCAATACCTATAATTCTTTATAGAATTACTACCTTGTAATTCACAAATTCATTATACTAGGGTCATTTATTCAACAAGAAACCTGACAACTGATTAAAATGATTGTCTTATTTGCTTCTATTATTCATGCACTAAATAAATACTTAGGCTGAATACTTCCTCATAGTTTCATAGCAGTTTGCTGGATGATATTATACTTTTACTCAGGCATATCTAAGACACTGCTCACTATTAACACTGTCTCCAGGACAGATAGAAAGACTGAGCACTGTTGCCTTTCTATCGACTTCTTAACAATACACTTAGAAAATCAAAATTGGGCCACATCTTGTCTAAACTCTAGGACATTGAAGATACTGATAGGAGCTGTTTCAGTGGAGTGTTAAGGAACAAACCTTCAGAGTGAGGGAGTAGATATTTGGCAGCAAGAAATTGTATATAGCCAAGCTAAATAACTCTTTTAGCAGTATTATTATTAATAATAACAGAAATGGAGCGGTTACTCCAGGGGAAATGGAATCAAGGGAAGCATTTTGAAAGTAGACTATAATAAGTCCCATCAGGAAATGTGAATGATCTAAGAGGAAGAGAGAGAGAGAAGGAGGGAAGTAGAAAGTAACAAAGCGAGAGAGAATTTTTTCTCATGAGAATGTCAGAGTCCCAGGTATGGAAAGCATGACTGGAAGGGCTGGCCGTAGGTAGGAGCAGGGAGACTTCTGGGCTGGGAAGAAGTCAGGCCCTGTAGGGCTGAGGCACGAGGTGTGTGGAGTTTGTTCTAGAAGTCTGAGAGAATTTGTAAATATAATATGTCCTTTTTGTTTATGAAATGTGATGAGATATCACATTTCAGAGTCAAAAGAGAGGGCATTACTGAGGACTTGAGAAGGCAGGAATTCTCTGAAATTGTCTTCACTAAAAATGGCAAAATGAATTTAATAGGGACATAGAGACAATTATGGCTCTATTGAGCTACCATTTGAAACCATGATCATAAATCTGAATTGAGTCCAGAATGCATAGTTTTATTGTTTTCAGTAGAAACATACTGCTGTTTAGGTAGAATTATAGACTAGACAATAATTGGATTTAATAATAACCGAGTTTTTTTTTTTTTTTTTTTTTTTCTTAAAGGAGACCTCCTTGAAGGAGGCCTGCAAATATTGTATTTACAAACAGAGCAGTAATTCTGGACAATGGATCTAAGCCAGATAAGAGGAAAAGTTATGCTTGAGTGTAGTAATTAATAAAGAAAAAGTAGTTGGGCTATCAGCATGGAGAATTTTGGATAAATAGAGAAATAACTAAATATTTTTTATTGGGTTGTGTAAAGACCAGAGTGGGATAGTTGTCATCTAGATTTTTCTAATGTGTTACAATTATTAATAATGACAAAGTCCTGAAGGTGACCATGAGAGTGGTTATCTGGAATAAGAAGGACAAAGAATAGTGGCAGAGAAGTTAAAAGAATTCATCAGGCATGACATCAGTAGATCATTTTTGTGGAGGCTTAATATTCCATGAAATATACTGGGGAAAGTGCTGGAAATAAACCCAGTAAAGTCAGTGGTGAATTTGAGAATAAAATTAAAACAATTAATACCTGTTAAAATACGGTAAAATCAGTCACCTTAAAGGGCAGCAATTTGTGAAAGAGAAAAGAGACATACACCAAAAAAAAAAAAAAAGAAATGGGGGTAAACCACTTACTCCATTCCTAGGCTCTGAAATATTATTTGAATGTGTTTGCCAAAGTAATATCCACAGTAATGTTCTTAAAGGTAAAAAAAAAAAAAAAAAAAAAAAATCCAATTAATTCAAGAAGGTGAAAGAAATACCCTAGTGGAAGAGACTAGTGCATGTATGTCTTTAATACAGTGTCATAAATGCTGTGATGATGCATACATAAGTTTCTGTGTTGTTGTTCAGTCTCCAAGCCATGTGTTACTCAAGTTTCTATAGATGTGTCTCTTTTACTACACAATGTGATGAAGAGGGTGGCAGGAAGAATATCAGTCTAATTCCAAAGTATCACAAAGGCAAAAAAGGGAAAGCTGGTTGAGCTAGAGAGAAAGCTTATGAAAAGACTTTGTTTGTAATGTCATACCCAATGTCAAGACTGTGCAACCTCCTCCCCCATGTTCTTCATCTATAAAAAGATGCATATTCTTCATGTGAATCCTAGTGGTAATTCCTCTACAGCGTTTTCCCTGATTGGTCTAGCTCACAAGAACCTCACTATTTTCTGAATACCTATGAAGCTTATTGTATGCATGCTGGGTATGTGCTCAGTTATTCATTTGTGTCCAACTCTTTGCAGCCCCATGGATTGTAGCTCACAAGGGTTCTCTGTACATGAAATTTTCCAGGCAAAAACACTGAGTGGGTTGCCATTTTTTACTCCATTGGATCTCTCCTACCCAGGGACTGAACCTGAGTCTCCTGCATTAGTGGGAGGATTCTTTACCACTGTACCACCTGTATGGATGTTGACAGGAATTAATAAACTGCCATACCTTATTCCCTGCAATACTTTACTCATATCTTTTCCATATGAAATAGGTTCCTGGTGAGTGAAGACCTTGTTTTATACTTCTTTAAATTCTTCCAAGTAATCTGCAGTTAAGTGTTCCATAAATGCCTGCTGAATAAATCTCATTTATTACACTAATTTAAGTGGGAATTGCTTAGGTATTAACTGGAAAGTATCTTAATTTATCCAAGTCATTGAGCCAAATGTAATTTTACATAAAAATTACTTCTGTAATTCAGTAAAACGTTGTTCTTCAATTTTAATCCTTTATCTCCAATTTGAAGTAAATATATGCTAAATGAATATTTCAATGGAAGAACCATTATGAAACAGTTTGTCCCATGGCGTACATTTGTTCAAATATCTGAGTGGTATAAGGTATCCTTAGAGCTTCCCTATAACTCAGCTGGTAAGGAATCTGCCTGCAGTGCAGGAGACTCTGGTTCAGTTCCTGGGTTGGGAAGATCCACTGGATAAGGGAAAGGCTACCCACTCCAGTATTCTTGCCTGGAGAATTCCATGGCTCATCCATGGGTCACAAAGAGTCCAACACGACTGAGCAATTTCGCTTTCACTTTCATAAGGTATCCTTAGCCGTATTTCCCCTAGGTTATCTGTTTAACCTAATTTAACATGTTTTGAGGGGAAGACATCAGAAAAGAAACAAAGAACTATAGAAATATGAAAGCCACTTCACCAATATACACATTTATACTTCCACAGACATACCATCTTTAGATTATTATTTTTCTTATCACAATATCAAGAATGTCTATCACTTGAAATTGAATGTTAGTTCATTTCTTCTTCAATTTCTGTTTCCATATATCCTTTCGTTTCTCTTTATGAGTTACCATTTACTGTAATTTATTTGCGAGTACTTTTTATTGTCTGGATGCTATGAAAAAAATGAAAAAGTAGATATTATAGTACCTAGGACATGATGTTTCTCTTTGCCTTTACCTAATAATTTCCAGGGAGCAAATTTGACTTTGTGTTTGGTTTTGGATCATTATTCAATAAGTTTCCATGCCTATAAAAAACATTAAATAATGAAAATATTTGTTTTAATCCTTAATACAAAAACATATTTTCATGCTTATACACATAAGTAATAAATTATTCATAGATTACTTTTATAAATAAGTAGGTAATAAAATACTATATAATGCTCTATTAAAATAAGACTTTAATTTGCCCTTGATAACCTCCCATGTATAATAAATCATAATCATTTATGTTCTTAAGTAAAGATTAATAAAAGTTTTGTTATTAATTATAGTTTCAGATGGTTCTCTTATTCCAGAAAGAGATGGATAGATCTTTATGCTTTTTAAGAACAAAAATTTTTATATAATCATTTTACATTCTTGAAAAAAAGTGTATTTGTTCTTATTTCTGTGGCATTAATGCCTCATCAGTAAACAAACAAGTTCACTTGAAAATAGTTGTAACATTATACAATTGGAAATTTAGAATACCAGTAATAGACCTTAGTGCTCATCTGTAAATCTGATTTTCCTTTCTGCTGTGTCCTCATGCCTGCAGTATTATAAGGTAGTCACTAAAGACCATTAAATGAATATAGAGCTACTTTCAAAAATACTTTGATAAAGATTTACAGGTGAAATTAAACTTTTTTAAATGCCAATTAATATTTTGTAGCCTAGAACTGAAATTTAATGAACTATAAAGAACACAAATCTTAAAGCCTAAAATTTCTTTTTTAAAAGCATCACGTTTACTTTTACCTTGGTTCGTTCCCAAATTCCTTCTTCATGAGATTTGATGTTTGTGACAGTGGAAAAAGAACTTTGAACCGGCAGAAATGCTGTAGATAAAGGAGCAAAAAACAGAGAGAGAAAATTAAAGAAATTGTGTGGCTATTTTTGTAATCAAAAGTGTCAGATTATCAAAATTATCTGCTTTGATAATTAATCAAACAACACTGAACTTCTTAGTTAACACTGTGCGTGCAGGCATGTGTGCACAGACAGCCACAGTGTAAACAAAATGACAATAAGGATTCCTTTTGTATATTAAAGTGAAAATAATATCCTTAAACAGTTCTAATAAAATTTCCATAAGAAAATACAAGTTCCTTAGATGCTAAAGACATTTCAGATTGCTCTGCCATTTCTGCGGTGAGAACAAAAAAACTATGAATGCGGTGGGTAGTATTGGAATACTTGGGGAGATGTTTCTAGTTTAAAAGATGCTACGTTGTTGCAAAATAGTTTCTTCATTCTCCTCCTGGTGATAGCACATCAACATATCTCTTCATGTTATACAGGATTTCTGGTCAAAAATGTATTACTTAGAGGGAAGACCCTTTTAAGTCCACTTTTTACATTTTCTTACTTTACTGTTTTTTCATACAAATAGAGGGAGATGACAGTTTTAAATCTACTTTTTATACTTTTTTTGGTTAACTGTTAGTTTTTAGTTTGAATCATTTGATTAATGGCTTAAGGGAAAAGCAATATTTTTGCAACTATACGATCTTAGTTATCATCTTACATGCAAATCTACAACAGTCATGCTGTCATAAATCTCTCAGTTTTATTGTAATTATCAGCGAGGATAATATATGTAATGCATAATAGGTGCCCACTCGCTTTTCCCACCTTCTTCCCTCCACTTCCACCATGACCTCTTTAAGGCATTCTTTTTTTGTTTGGGTTTTTTTTTTTTTTTTTTACTTTTTATTTTATTAATTGTTTTTACAGGTTTTTGATGTATACTGCCACACATCAACCTGAATCCACCATAGGTATTCATTTTTTTTTTTTTTGGCCACTTCTACTGGTCTTTCATTTATTTGTTTTCATCCATCTTTGTTCTTTGGCCTGTGTGGGCCTTCCACTGCAGTGGCCTCTGTCACTGCAGAGCTCCAGCTCTACACATCAGTCCAGCTGTTCCACGGCATGTGGCATCTTCCCAGGCCAGGGATCGAACCAGCGCCCCTTGCACTGCAAGGTGGTGTCCATACCCACTGGACCACCAGGGAAGCCCCACCATAGGCATTCTTGATAGACTTTATGAGCAATGAACAAATCAAATAGAAGTAGCAATCCAAATCTTACTCTTTGAAGATTTGCGACACCATGCGATAGCATAGACACCATGGCACCATGTGATAACATAGAGACACATCACAAAAAGAAACCCTGTTAGAGTTAGCACCGCAGGTATCCAGTTGATTATCAGGGCTCCAATAATATGAAATGTTTATTAAGATAGAAGTAGTAATCTGAGAATATAATAAATATTAAGTATTAATTGCAGTATAGGACAGAAAAATGAAGAACAGTAGATACTTAATAGAATGCTTTGCACACTTCACTGTTTCTTTTTATAATATTAAAAGAAAATTCTGATATTTGCTTAAAAAATGAAAAACACAGCAAATTGCAAGGCATAATAAACGAACACCCTTTCCACCACCAAAAAATAAACAAATGTCTTTCTTTTAAACACATATCTTTGTTTATAATATTGCCACTGACTGGAATCCTCTTCCCTGTCATGGTGAACTCATGGTAAATACCTGTTCACTTACTGGGGTTATCTCCATTACTGCCTTTGCAAGCCTGACTTCTGGGTAGACATTACCATACCTCTTCATATTTCACTGTAATATATAGAATAACTTACTACATTCATGTCCTTTAATCATGACTCTTCTACTGGGAAATAGATTCCTGTTACACAGGACTATTGCTTTCTGTCTATCGCTATGGATTGTACAGAATTCCTGGCACAGAAGATACTAATGAACTTTGGCTAAATGACAGATTAAGTAAATCAACAAGTTATTTACGGAGTACAGTGCCATGTACGTAACATCCTTAAAAATAGATTGTTGCCTTTTTCTTGTTCCCTATCATAAAAACAGAAAAGAGATTTTTTTTTCTCTAATAAATTGTTATCAAATGTTACTGTTTAAGAAGCTAGTATTATAAAGTTTGAGGTCACTTCTTTTTTTGTTCGCCCCTCAGTGCCCCAGAGCTCCAGCTCTACACATCAGTCCAGCTGTTCCACGGCATGTGGCATCTTCCCAGGCCAGGGATCGAACCAGCGCCCCTTGCACTGCAAGGTGGTGTCCATACCCACTGGACCACCAGGGAAGCCCCACCATAGGCATTCTTGATAGACTTTATGAGCAATGAACAAATCAAATAGAAGTAGCAATCCAAATCTTACTCTTTGAAGATTTGCGACACCATGCGATAGCATAGACACCATGGCACCATGTGATAACATAGAGACACATCACAAAAAGAAACCCTGTTAGAGTTAGCACCGCAGGTATCCAGTTGATTATCAGGGCTCCAATAATATGAAATGTTTATTAAGATAGAAGTAGTAATCTGAGAATATAATAAATATTAAGTATTAATTGCAGTATAGGACAGAAAAATGAAGAACAGTAGATACTTAATAGAATGCTTTGCACACTTCACTGTTTCTTTTTATAATATTAAAAGAAAATTCTGATATTTGCTTAAAAAATGAAAAACACAGCAAATTGCAAGGCATAATAAACGAACACCCTTTCCACCACCAAAAAATAAACAAATGTCTTTCTTTTAAACACATATCTTTGTTTATAATATTGCCACTGACTGGAATCCTCTTCCCTGTCATGGTGAACTCATGGTAAATACCTGTTCACTTACTGGGGTTATCTCCATTACTGCCTTTGCAAGCCTGACTTCTGGGTAGACATTACCATACCTCTTCATATTTCACTGTAATATATAGAATAACTTACTACATTCATGTCCTTTAATCATGACTCTTCTACTGGGAAATAGATTCCTGTTACACAGGACTATTGCTTTCTGTCTATCGCTATGGATTGTACAGAATTCCTGGCACAGAAGATACTAATGAACTTTGGCTAAATGACAGATTAAGTAAATCAACAAGTTATTTACGGAGTACAGTGCCATGTACGTAACATCCTTAAAAATAGATTGTTGCCTTTTTCTTGTTCCCTATCATAAAAACAGAAAAGAGATTTTTTTTTCTCTAATAAATTGTTATCAAATGTTACTGTTTAAGAAGCTAGTATTATAAAGTTTGAGGTCAATTTAATTTCCCTGACTATGCTCATGATACTACCAGCAGATGGCAGCATAGCATAGGATAAGTTTTGTGAACATTGGCATAAGTGTGTTATTTAACGGTGGCAAAGTCAGGAGGCTGCTTTAACAGAAATTAAAAACCCAAGGGGCGCCGGTTTGATCCCTGGCCCGGGAAGATCCCACATGCCGTGGAGTGGCTGGACAGATGTGTCCAATGACAAGCCAGTGCTCTGGAGAACATTTGCCCAGAGCCAGTGCTGTGCAATGAGAGAGGCCACTATAATGGGAGGCCCACACAGGCCAAAGAATAAGATTGCATGAGAATACATAAATAAAGAAGCAAGGAGGCCAAAATAAAAAATAAAAAAAAAAAACAACGAAGAAAACAGAGCTTTCCAAACAAGGATCCATCAGTAGAGATGGTAACAGAAATAGCACTACTTATGTAAGTCAGGGAGAGCAATCCTGTTTATTTTGTTGTATTTTGGTAGTTGTTGAGATTAGGTGTTACATGATTACACCTTCTCTTTTATACTACAACAGGCTGGGCATGTCTGGACAAAGAACGATCAAGCAATCACACCTGGTTTTAGTAGTGTCAGTTGAAATGCTGTGGCCTAGTTTTTGTAAATAAGCAACATAGTGTATTTCTAAGTAATAAACGGATCAAAAAGATATGTTGGTTATGTCTTAGCTATATAGCTCTATTTTCAACTCATTAAGATAATATGCTCCTACCAGAGACGTTTGGGAAGAATGTACTAAGCCTAAACCTGTTAAGTTAGCTAGCTTGCTTGCTTTCTCTTTTTCTGTGCATCTCTCCCACGTACTCTCTCTCTCTTTCTATCTTTCTCTCTCTCTCGCCCTCTCTCTCTCAAATATTTATTGATCACTTACTTTATCTCAAGCACTGTGCATCAGAATTAGCACACAAAGGCAATACGAAAATCTTAAACCTGAAAAGGTAGAACTAGCATTTATTTAGCATCCACTCAGTGCCCTGAATGATGGCCTTTTAGCTACATTATTTCAGTTTCCCCTAATGAAAGCCTTTACTGCTTCCAGTTTACAAAGAAAAAGTGAGTTCCATAGTAACTAAGTGGCAGAATTGGTGTTCTTGTCTAGATTTGTGTATCTCTAAAGACCATGTTCTTTCTAGTAGACAATGCTGTTAAGAGTCCAAGTTCGCTCTGCTTACAGTGGGTCAGGCCAGTGAATCCAAGAAACAGGATGTTGAGGCAAGGAAGACAACTTTATGCCGAAAGCAGCTGACCCAGGAGATGGTAGACTAGCACCTCAAAATAACCATCTTAGTGGGGTCTGGATGCCAGGGTCTTTTATAGATCAGAGATGGGGGAAGTGAGGAAGCAAAGTAAAAAGACCATTAATTTTGCAAACATCTCTTAGAATGGCAAGCCTCAGGCAAAAGATGCCATTAATTTCTCCCTTCCAGCCATCCACAGGTGATAGGGTTCAGAACAAAGGCACTTCAGTCAGGCGCAGGGGAAGGGGCCTCCAGGCAAGCCATTAAGCATGATTAGAAAAATAAAAACAACAAAAAGCAAGTCAAAGAAACAATTTGCAACATGAAGTCAGAATTGGTTTCCTCCTTGTAACAATACTACCTCCTAAGAAAATAATAACTTTTTGAGAGGTTTGAGAAAAAATCAATTCCTGCATCATATGAAAGTAATTACAGTTTTTTCCCCAGGAAAATTCATTAGTATAAATCCATCATTAAAGATATGTTGGTTATGTCTTAGCTATATAGCTCTATTTTCAACTCATTAAGATAATATGCTCCTACCAGAGACGTTTGGGAAGAATGTACTAAGCCTAAACCTGTTAAGTTAGCTAGCTTGCTTGCTTTCTCTTTTTCTGTGCATCTCTCCCACGTACTCTCTCTCTCTTTCTATCTTTCTCTCTCTCTCGCCCTCTCTCTCTCAAATATTTATTGATCACTTACTTTATCTCAAGCACTGTGCATCAGAATTAGCACACAAAGGCAATACGAAAATCTTAAACCTGAAAAGGTAGAACTAGCATTTATTTAGCATCCACTCAGTGCCCTGAATGATGGCCTTTTAGCTACATTATTTCAGTTTCCCCTAATGAAAGCCTTTACTGCTTCCAGTTTACAAAGAAAAAGTGAGTTCCATAGTAACTAAGTGGCAGAATTGGTGTTCTTGTCTAGATTTGTGTATCTCTAAAGACCATGTTCTTTCTAGTAGACAATGCTGTTAAGAGTCCAAGTTCGCTCTGCTTACAGTGGGTCAGGCCAGTGAATCCAAGAAACAGGATGTTGAGGCAAGGAAGACAACTTTATGCCGAAAGCAGCTGACCCAGGAGATGGTAGACTAGCACCTCAAAATAACCATCTTAGTGGGGTCTGGATGCCAGGGTCTTTTATAGATCAGAGATGGGGGAAGTGAGGAAGCAAAGTAAAAAGACCATTAATTTTGCAAACATCTCTTAGAATGGCAAGCCTCAGGCAAAAGATGCCATTAATTTCTCCCTTCCAGCCATCCACAGGTGATAGGGTTCAGAACAAAGGCACTTCAGTCAGGCGCAGGGGAAGGGGCCTCCAGGCAAGCCATTAAGCATGATTAGAAAAATAAAAACAACAAAAAGCAAGTCAAAGAAACAATTTGCAACATGAAGTCAGAATTGGTTTCCTCCTTGTAACAATACTACCTCCTAAGAAAATAATAACTTTTTGAGAGGTTTGAGAAAAAAAATCAATTCCTGCATCATATGAAAGTAATTACAGTTTTTTTTTTTCCCCAGGAAAATTCATTAGTATAAATCCAATTAAGGTATTTGAAAATCACTTAGAGATTAGATGAAAGAATCATCTTCACTTCTTGTACTTGATTTGTTTGAGTGACAAGAGTGGATTTCTCAGTTTCTTTATTCTTTTTTCCCTCCTCTCATTCATACAGATCAAATATGAAGTTTTTATTAAAAAATAAAGTTGTATTTTAAAAATATTTCAAAGTATTAAACAGGCTGGATTACTACTTTTCAAGGATTATGTAACATGACAGAATTTTTCTATAGGGGATAAAAATAATATAAATGGATTGTATGTATATTCTTTTTCTTTGTAATATACAAAACACTATTCTAATCCCTTTAGTAATCCTTGTACACTTAGTAAATTGGTATGTGTGATTTGAAGACTTGGCTTGTCAATTATTTACTGTTTTACAATAAAAAAAAAAGTCTGGGGCTTGGAATTTGTCACTTACAGTCTTCCACAGCTTACTACATTTTTGCCTACTGTTTTAATATTTTTTAAAACTTTTTGGAGTCCCCAGCGCTGATAATCATGAGGACAAGGACATGCACTCTTGCTTTACTTCCTGTGATAGCAGCTTAGCTGGTCTTGCTGTCCCATCCTTTTCTCTTTCCCATTCTGTCTGACACTCTTCTGGTATAATTTTCATCCCAAAGTTATTCATTTGTACTTCTCAATCTGAATTGACTTTGTGTGATCTATAAAACAAAGTCCAAAATCCATAGCATTGACTCTAGACCTGTGTCAATCTACTTAGCATCTACCTTCCTGGGCTTACTGCTGGCCAACCCTCCTCTCATCTTCTAGTCACACTTGGTTTCTCTTCTTTCAGGAGCCAGTCATATACTCTCAGAATCTATATTCCTCAATTTCTACCAATTCTAAATATCTTCACTTCTCATTCTCCCCATAAAAGCCCATATACAATTCAGATATTTCTTCCTGGAACTTTGCATATTCTTCAAAGCAGAATTTGTGGCATTATCTCAGCACTTGGCATAATGACTTGCCATTTGATTAATTGGAAATAAATCTAAATGCTTACTACCGCATATAAGTTTTTGCATGATATGACCCCTGCCAATTCTCTTCACTTCAGGCTTTTCTCTGCATCATCATACTGGTCAGAAGTTTGCTCAGATCACAGCCATTTCTCTTATCTTTTTCTTGGTTATATCACTTACTAGATCTTGCATTTGGAGAAAATTATGTAAATATCTGGAATCTCAGTTTTCTCATTGTGTAATATGGACAAAAGTAATTGCAACTTTGAATTTGATTAAATCATATAATGTTTTTAATTTAACCATATGAAAATTTTACATGTAGATAGACACTTTTATATAAGTTTATAAAAATAAATTTAATGGCTCATTAGGAAGTATCCTTCATATAATAAAGGTACTATTTTCCTATAAAAATTGTTAACATTTTATTAATTTGTACTATCCTAAAATTTTTAGAAATAATTTTAGATCATATATAAATATATTATTGTGCAAACTATTATCTTTTCATATTTACATTTCAAATATAGGTTGACACTTCCTTATTGCTTATGGGCTTCCTTAAGCAGCAACCATGGAGATGGTCTTATGGTTGAACATTTGAGTTGTTACCCCTTTCTGTCACCAACGTGAGGAGTGAGGAAAGACGTGGTTAAGGACTGACAGGACACTGGGCTATGTATGTCATCAGACATTTATCTCACCATGAGGTAAATCACCAGTGAAAACAAAAGAATTTCCCATCTGTTACTTGGTCACGTACTGTCTTACAGCTGTATGCAGTTAATTTGGTTTGATTCATAACCTTAATTACTTAACTTGTTATATAATACAGAAAAGATAATAATAATAATCTTCCCTGTCATGAACTCTTTCGTCAGTTGGGCATTAGAGTCACAGCATATGTGCAAGCCTATAACCTCAGAAAGTATAATTTACATATTTCTGCTGACTTTATAATCATTAATATTTCACTTAGCTTTCATTGAAAAAAAGTTTTTAAAAGTGTGCCAGTAAGAAATTCTGATTCACATTTATGCAATAATTGCTTCTCATGCTGTGCCTAAATGCTTCAAGTTTAATACATACCAGAATTCAAAAGAAAATAAATGATTTTTAGTAGCAGAACACTGGTAATTTAAGGAGAAATGGTGTTCTCTACCCATTTGCTAAAAATTACCATATAAATTTAATAAATACTATCAAATAATGTCTTTTAAATATCAGTATTATAAAGAAAATGTGAACATTTTTCGTCTTTCTTTGTGTGAACTGCAAAAAAGATGTAGAGCGCATGGCAGGAAAACTAATTTTCCCTTTACTCTTTGTGTTCTTATCTCAGATACCCCTTAAAAAATGAATGGTTAACAGAAAAACAAATGGCCGTTTATTAATATGTATCCCTCCTGTATACATGGGAGGTACTCCCAGAAATGGGTTGACCCACCACCTTAAATACTATCTTCCACTAAAGACAAAAGAGGATGTTGAGTGGGGAAGCCAGTTGTGGGAGGCTCTCAGAAAGGCACAGTAAGCAAGGGGAAGGGTACTATGCAGATCTGGGTTCTTGCCTTCTCCACTGATAAGGCTTCTAGAATCTGGTCATCCCCCTCTTCTTGGTACAGAGAGGGAGACACCTTACAAACAGAAATTTCTCTTCTAGATGTAAATAAATCTTACAAAAGACTAGTATTCTGTTTTCAGAGCTTTCCCTCCATCTGCCTTTCCTTAAAAATTATCAGGCAAAAATAATTATGCTAACGAAGCATATTTTTGGTGTGACATATTCTAATCCCCTTTAAGAGGTTTAATAACCATGGAAGCTTCACTTACAACTAATGTTTTCAAACAATTTTTTCTGTGTTTCCAACCAATTAACAAATATTTATTAAATAATTAACATAATTCTATTACTTATGTATCAATAAGTGACAGTCATTATCCACTACTACTGTGTCATTATCCCTTCTTATTAGAAAAAGACAAAGAACAACAGAGATTTAGTTCTTGGGATGAGAGATGTTGGGTAATTATAAAAATACCACATGCACTACACTTCTTAGATGCACAAGACAGAATGGCTGTTAAAACACAGATGACAACAAGCAATATATTTCCCTAATTTTTTCTGTATTTTTTTATTTGTAAAAATAATTTACTTTCATCACAAAAGCAGAGTGACCATTGAAAGAAGGCTTAAAAGAAAAAACTAGACTCAAGTCAGCAGAAAGTATTAGCAGGTTCCATGGATAATCAGACTTATAAAAAATATGGCTGTAATTCTATATTATGCCTTGAAATGAGAAGTGAGAAAATAAATTAAATTAGCTATTACTATTGCCAAAAAGCAATTTAGTCATTTCTTGATGACTAACATTTTGCTTATCGTATATATTTGCTAATGTGTTTAAAATCTTCCTACCTACCTACTTTGAATTTCTTCCACTTTCCTAAATCTGCAAAGGAATAAAGTGAACAGATAGAGTAGTATTCTGGTAAACTAACTCTTAAAAAGAAAATATAAAGGAAGGAAGAAAGAAAGGAAGAAAAGCTAGATCCTGCTATGTCACATTTACCAATTTTGCAGTGTTAATATTCCCACTATGCCCGATTTCAAGCTGGCTAAACAACTGGCCTACAGTATTTATGAATATTTAACAAGAGGCTGTCATTAGTTTAAATAAGCTAGCTCCAGCACAGCACTGTTTCAGATTATCTCTGAAAACAGTTTTTCAGACGTATTTGATTGTAAATTATTTTACAAGCTGTATGCTAGTAAAGGATTGGTCTTTGATGAGTCATGATCAACCATGGGAAAGCAATATGCCTCTGCAGTGAGCATAATTGTGTAGAGGTATGTGAGGTTACAGAGACATAGCCCCTCATCTCTAAGTAAATGTCTCTTAGCAGCTATAATATCCTTCAGTTGAGTCTTTAAAATTCAGATGAAGTGAAAGAAATGGAATAGTTCTAATTTTCAAGCTCCCGTGTATCTGATGCCTTTTTTTTCAGTTCCTCATTAATGTGTTAACATCTTTTCATTATACTGATACACAGCATGAAACATGAATGGGCTATAAGGATGAATTGGTTGATGGAAAAACTGGACAGTTGCTTGTAGAGACCTCTTCCTTTCTACTCTTTTACCATCCTCTGTTTATGTAAATCAGAGTTTAAAAAAATAAGCTATAAATTAGCATGATTTAAAGTTTTTACTATCTCCTATATTTTTAAAATTGATATTAATTATGGGCTTTTTATTATGGACTCAATTTGCAGCATGTAGATAGATTCAGGAATTTGATTCATAGTTCTTTGGGGATTATATTTTCAGGAAATAGTGTCTAGCCAGTTACCTTATTGTCTCTTTAGCCAATCTAGACTTAAATTGGACATGTTTAACTCAATTCATGAAGCATGAATTGAATGACTTAGTTTCTTTTTTCTTCTCTACCTGCCCTGAGAGGGACCTCTGAACAAGCAGGTATAGGTTCAAAGACAAAAGGTTAATCAAGGGACAGTTTACAGCAATTCCGTTATCTTCCTTCATTTAGAGTTAAGCTTTTTTTCTTCACTGTCATTAGGGTGCAAAGGAATAAAGTGAACAGATAGAGTAGTATTCTGGTAAACTAACTCTTAAAAAGAAAATATAAAGGAAGGAAGAAAGAAAGGAAGAAAAGCTAGATCCTGCTATGTCACATTTACCAATTTTGCAGTGTTAATATTCCCACTATGCCCGATTTCAAGCTGGCTAAACAACTGGCCTACAGTATTTATGAATATTTAACAAGAGGCTGTCATTAGTTTAAATAAGCTAGCTCCAGCACAGCACTGTTTCAGATTATCTCTGAAAACAGTTTTTCAGACGTATTTGATTGTAAATTATTTTACAAGCTGTATGCTAGTAAAGGATTGGTCTTTGATGAGTCATGATCAACCATGGGAAAGCAATATGCCTCTGCAGTGAGCATAATTGTGTAGAGGTATGTGAGGTTACAGAGACATAGCCCCTCATCTCTAAGTAAATGTCTCTTAGCAGCTATAATATCCTTCAGTTGAGTCTTTAAAATTCAGATGAAGTGAAAGAAATGGAATAGTTCTAATTTTCAAGCTCCCGTGTATCTGATGCCTTTTTTTTCAGTTCCTCATTAATGTGTTAACATCTTTTCATTATACTGATACACAGCATGAAACATGAATGGGCTATAAGGATGAATTGGTTGATGGAAAAACTGGACAGTTGCTTGTAGAGACCTCTTCCTTTCTACTCTTTTACCATCCTCTGTTTATGTAAATCAGAGTTTAAAAACATAAGCTATAAATTAGCATGATTTAAAGTTTTTACTATCTCCTATATTTTTAAAATTGATATTAATTATGGGCTTTTTATTATGGACTCAATTTGCAGCATGTAGATAGATTCAGGAATTTGATTCATAGTTCTTTGGGGATTATATTTTCAGGAAATAGTGTCTAGCCAGTTACCTTATTGTCTCTTTAGCCAATCTAGACTTAAATTGGACATGTTTAACTCAATTCATGAAGCATGAATTGAATGACTTAGTTTCTTTTTTCTTCTCTACCTGCCCTGAGAGGGACCTCTGAACAAGCAGGTATAGGTTCAAAGACAAAAGGTTAATCAAGGGACAGTTTACAGCAATTCCGTTATCTTCCTTCATTTAGAGTTAAGCTTATTTATTATTAGCTTCTTTCACTGAAGTCTACGTTAGGGATAAAAGGGTTTCTTTCTATTTTTCTTTCTAAGCTTTAAGATATTATTTTACTTATTGTAATGTCTAAAGGAGTATGTCAAGTATTAGCATACTTCAGGAATATCTTGTGTAACATTTTTTCTAAAGTTATTTTAGTGACTTATATTGCTTTGTTTACAATAACAGAAATATATTTTCTTTATAGAAACATTTTTCTCTTTCTTTTTAGACAATTTGAGAAGTAATAAGCCATTGCCTTCAGTCAGCTTCTTAATCAGGGTTACATGAATGAATTTTACAAGCCTCTAAAATTGAATATAAACATGTATGTACATAAACATGTATACATTGGTCTAGAGAGAAAGACCATAACTTTCATGATAGTTGGAACAGGTCATGGATCCCCCTCTCTCAATTAAGAACTGCCACATATTTTTTGTATTACATATGGCATTGTCCTTTTGCTTATTTAGTATGATATTCAGCATCGTAAAAGATGAAAAGCTCTTTATTGAATGCCTTTACTAGATTACAATTTGTGAAATACCCTATGTTTTTATTTTTTTCCCAAGAGCCTAGAAGAGTTTGTGTTGTTATTGTTAAAAATAGTTTGCCTTATTGGATATTTCATGCTAAAGATATTTCCTACCAATGTTTATTATACAGTTGAATTCATTTTTAATTACATTGAATTTTTTATTTTTAGGCCTTAACTACTTTATAACTCATGGACACAGATTGTTAGCAATCTGGCTATAAGAATGTTCTGTTTCTGTAATGAGATTTTATAGTTTTATCTTAGAAGCAGATAAAATTCTGGCATTATATTCTAACCATTTAGAAATATTTTTAAGTTTTCATATCTCATTCAACATTCTAAATTGAAACGTTTTGCTTACCATTAAAAAACTACAGTCTAATAATAGAGGCTAAATCATAAGAGAAGTTCTATTTCTGATAATATATTGTAATACAAAAAATCTCACAAACAGTAAATGGTGAATTTTATTTTTTATGTATATTTTTCTGCATTTTATCTCCACATAGAGTACCGCTTCCTTCTTTTAAGGTCTAACTCTCTTATATGGATGAAAATAGAATCCAAGTTGGTTTCATGGGCATTTCTTCCTCCATTCAGCCATCTTAGCTTTGTTTTCTCCACACTTATTCTAAAATAACTCGTAAGATATATCTGATCCTATCACTCTTCTCTTGCAATTTCTCTTTAGATCCTCCATGATTGGAGAATAAAGTTCATATTCCTTAAAATGGTACACAGAGATCTCCACATTTCTGCCTTAACGGTTCACTGTTTTTCTGAACCTGAGTCTATATTATTTGAGTCATTTCAAGTTGAATATTCTATTATTTGTAACTAGAAAGTTTTTCTCTGACTTATTCAATTTTATACTCCAAAAACTAGCCCAAGGTTTGGCCTTGCAATTGATAAATGGATATCTGGAAACACAGGTGATCTTAACTGGATAATTTTATATCATAATCATAATTTAATCAAGTAGCCAGTCAGTAATGCATTAAGTTTTTATAATTATACTTTAAGATACGCCTTTAAATATACAGGTACTTTCATGCATCTGTTTGCACACTCTCAAGAAAATGAATTTTACAACCAGCATGGGTATCATTCCTGCACAAGGAATGAATTAAACTCTAGAATTTCTGAAGTTATTTCTGGTTTGATAATACTTTTCCCAAAGAGAAGCACATATATCTCCCGGTAGAGATGTGTGTATTATATAAGTACACGTATACACATAAAAGCTGATACAGCTTATGGATCACAGCAAAGACCATTTGCCACAGTCCTTGGGAGCAAATGCATAAGTCACATATTATTAACCATTTATAGGCAGCATTAATTGATTTGCTTCTTTTTGTGGACCAATATAGTTTACCAAAAGATTCATGAGGATTATAATGCTACTAACCTACAAAACTAAAAAAATCTTTCACATCTTGCTGAAGAATTTGTTTATTCTATTACATTTTATTATAAACCTTCTCCTCCTCTGGATTTTGCTTTATTTTTTTCTTTCAGTTTTATTGAGATGTAATTGGTATAACAATACCCTACAAGGTATACAACATAATGATTTGACTTATATACATCATGAGTTATAATTATAATAAGTTTGGTGAATATCTATTGTTAAATAAATATCCAAGTTGAATAAATAGAAAAAAAATTCCTTGTGGTGAGAACTCAGAATTTTCTCTCTGAATTTTCATATACAGCATACAGCAGAGTTAACAGTATTTATCATGCTGTATATTATATCCATAGTACTTATTTTTATTATAATGGAAGTTTGTACCTTTTGACAACCTTTATCCAACTACTTATGGTAACCACAAATCTGATTTTTTTTGAGTCTGTTTCTTTGTTGTTAACGTATAATTGACTTATAGCACTCCATTAGCTCCTGTTACACAGTGTAGTGATTAGGTATTTCGAAAATTCCAAAATGATTACCAAAATAAGTCAACTTGTGATCTGCAACTGTACAAAGATATTTCATAATTACTGACTGTATTTTCCATATTACATTTCATATGTGTGACTTGTGTATTTGCAACTGTAAATCTGTGTCCCTTAATCTACCTCATATATTTCTTTCTTTACCCCATCTCCCTCCCCTCTAGCTATGACTTGTTTGTTCTCCATATCTATGATTCTTTTGTTTGTTGTTTGTTTTGTTTTTTAGACTTCAAATAGAGATGAAATCATCAATATTGATCTGTTTATCTCTGACTTATTTCACTTCTTTGCCCTCTAGGTCTATCCACATTGTTGCATTCAGTAAGATTTCCTCCTTTTTTAAATAGCTGAAGAATATTCTATTATGTTGTTTAGTCACTGTCATGTTTGACTCTTTTTGCAACCCCATTGACTGTAGCCCATAGGCTCCTCTGTCCATGAGATTTCCCAGGCAAGAATACTGGAGTGAGTTGCCATTTCTTCCTTCAGGAAATCTTTCCTACCCAGGGATCACACCCATGTCTCCTGAATTGCAGGCTGATTCTTTACCACTGAGCTACCTGGAAAGCCAATGTTCCATTCATCTTGATCCATTCATCTATTGATGGTCACTTAGGTTGCTCTCATATCTTGGCTATTGTAAATAATGCTGCAGTGAACATAAGGGTGCATACACTGTTTTGAATTAATGCTTTCATTTTCTTTTTGTTAGTGATTTTTTTAATAATCATGAATCTGAATGGTAGAAATCCATGTGTTAATATCCATCAGATTTTCTTTCTAACATTGGAACAAATTAAAAACGATCTATGTCAGACTTCCCTGGTGGTCCAGTGGGTAAGGACACCGCCTTGCAGTGCAAGGGCCACCAGTTCGACCCTGACCTGGGAAGATCCCTCGTGATGCGGAGTGGCTGGACCAATGTGTCCAATTACCGAGCCGGAGCTCCGGAGCGCATGCGCACAGAGCCAGTGCTCTGCGACAGCAGATGCCACTGTGATGGGAGGCCCACATGGGCCAAAGAACAAAGATGGATGAAAAATAAATAAATGAAAGACCAATAGAAGTGGCCGGCCCACCCTTCTCCCTCCCCAACCTGCCCCCTCTAAAAGAAACCATTTTATATATATATATATATAATATATATATACATAAATAAATAAAAATAAAAATGATCTATGTCAAAGGAGTAGGAGTTAGTAAGAAGACTGACTCAGAATACGTAGGTGACAGTGATGTTGTGCCAAAAATTAAAGACAGTACATTAACTGTTTCAAATGTTGATATATGCGGGGACCTTTTGCAGAAAGGGAAGGCAACGGGATTACCCCCGGCCGAACCGGGAGATCTCGGAAAAAGGCAAATCTTGAACTACCCGCCCCCCAGCCCCCTGGCTCGTGCAGGAGACAATCAGATGTGACAGGGGTTCTGTCGGAGCCGGTTCCTAAACTAACAGTTTTTATAGGCAAACGAAGGGGGGTTTGCAAGGGACTTCCTATAGTTACACCAATCAAGCTAAAGGTCGAGCAATCACATATCTACATTGCAATAGGAACTCACAGTGAGCCTGCATTGCCCAGAGCACGGAAACCAGGGGGATCAATCAGAAGTTTTGACAATGGACCTTAGATTATGCCCTGTCTCTAAATCATTTTTACCTGAGCTACCTGGAAAGCCAATGTTCCATTCATCTTGATCCATTCATCTATTGATGGTCACTTAGGTTGCTCTCATATCTTGGCTATTGTAAATAATGCTGCAGTGAACATAAGGGTGCATACACTGTTTTGAATTAATGCTTTCATTTTCTTTTTGTTAGTGATTTTTTTAATAATCATGAATCTGAATGGTAGAAATCCATGTGTTAATATCCATCAGATTTTCTTTCTAACATTGGAACAAATTAAAAACGATCTATGTCAGACTTCCCTGGTGGTCCAGTGGGTAAGGACACCGCCTTGCAGTGCAAGGGCCACCAGTTCGACCCCTGACCTGGGAAGATCCCTCGTGATGCGGAGTGGCTGGACCAATGTGTCCAATTACCGAGCCGGAGCTCCGGAGCGCATGCGCACAGAGCCAGTGCTCTGCGACAGCAGATGCCACTGCGATGGGAGGCCCACATGGGCCAAAGAACAAAGATGGATGAAAAATAAATAAATGAAAGACCAATAGAAGTGGCCGGCCCACCCTTCTCCCTCCCCAACCTGCCCCCTCTAAAAGAAACCATTTTATATATATATATATATATAATATATATATACATAAATAAATAAAAATAAAAATGATCTATGTCAAAGGAGTAGGAGTTAGTAAGAAGACTGACTCAGAATACGTAGGTGACAGTGATGTTGTGCCAAAAATTAAAGACAGTACATTAACTGTTTCAAATGTTGATATATGCGGGGACCTTTTGCAGAAAGGGAAGGCAACGGGATTACCCCCGGCCGAACCGGGAGATCTCGGAAAAAGGCAAATCTTGAACTACCCGCCCCCCAGCCCCCTGGCTCGTGCAGGAGACAATCAGATGTGACAGGGGTTCTGTCGGAGCCGGTTCCTAAACTAACAGTTTTTATAGGCAAACGAAGGGGGGTTTGCAAGGGACTTCCTATAGTTACACCAATCAAGCTAAAGGTCGAGCAATCACATATCTACATTGCAATAGGAACTCACAGTGAGCCTGCATTGCCCAGAGCACGGAAACCAGGGGGATCAATCAGAAGTTTTGATAATGGACCTTAGATCATGCCCTGTCTCTTCCTGTAGGCATCCTTTTAGCACCAACTGCAAATATGTGCTTAAGCTTCCTTATGCTTGCAAAGGCCCTCTTTCCTTCAGGGCCCCACAGATATACATCTTAAAATTACTGATATTATAGGTTACTCTTAGACAGTATTTGCCCAATTTATAAAATTATTGGGATATGTTTTTGTGGAATGTGAAAGAAAGTTCTGTGGCCACATACCCTGGGATGGGGGAGGGGCTAAGAACTAACTTACTGAATGACCAGGAGCATATTTGTGCTTAAAATAATAAATTATAGTGTTTGACTATAAAATACATTTTTAAAATCTCCAAAGCAGACAGTTTAATGAAGCTCCAAATTAAGGAAATTTAACTTACGAGGGATATCTTTGGAAAAAATCACTATATTAAATGCTAGTCACTTGACAAAATAACATAGACTTCTCAGTTTATTTCCCTTTCCATTACTTTACAACTGCTTTTGTGATATGTACACATATTCAAATGTATAAAATAATAGTCAGATAACCCTCCAGATACCTGTAACACAATCTTAATAATTATCAACTTATACCCACTTTTGTATAAACTTACCTACACTTAGTCTTCTCCATTAAATTATTCTGAAGCCAAAAATCACATAGTCTAATATTCTGTCACTTCATCCATAATACAAAGTTCTTAAGTTAATGTATAGAGTTTTCCAAAGAATTTTCTTCTATGTTTTTGTTTTTTGTTTTTGTTTTGTTTTTTAAAATTTTTTGGCCTCTTTTATTGGTCATTCATTCATTAATTTTCATCCATCCTAACTGTTTGGCCTCTGTGGGCCTCCCATTGCGGTGGCCTCTCTAGTTGCAGAGCACTGGCTCTGGGTGCATGTGCTCTAGAGCGTTGGCTCATAATTGGACACATCCACAGCATATGGGATCTTCCTTGGCCAGGGATCAAACCAGTGCCCCTTGTACTGCAAGGTGGACTCTTTACCCTCTGGATCACCAGGGAAGCCCATGGCTATGTTTTATCTTATTTGAGAAATATTTCCCCATCTCCAGATTATTAAACTTATCTCTTTTTTTTATAAAATTTAGTCACTTCATTTATTTTGACATTTAATTTTCATACCAGTTGCCCACTATAATTTCTTGAAATTACCATCCTTTTACCATGCCATGTACTGCCACTTTTGATACAAGTCATAGATCCATATGTTGTGGGTATTGGCTATTGTTGACTCTGTTCTGTTGTCTATTTGTGCGGGGACCTTCCGCAGAAAGGGAAGGCAGCGGGATTGCCCCCGGCTGAACCGGGAGATCTCCGAGAAAGGCAAATCTTGAACTGTCCGCCCCTCAGCCCCCTGGCTCAGGCAGGGGACAATCAGACGCGACGGGTTTCATCTAAGTAGTTCCGCTTTATTGAAGAAGATCCACAGCTTTTATAGGCAAGTGAAGGGGGTTTTGCACGGGACTTCCTATAGATTACATCAATCAAGCTAAAGACCAAGCAATCATTCACGAGCGCGGAAGCCAGGGGAACCAATCAGAAATTTTGACCATCAATTAACAATTTAGATCACGCCCTGCCTCTTCCTGTAGGCGCCATCTTAGCTGCAAACATGTGCTGAAGCTTCTTTAAACAATGCGCTTAAGCTTCCCTTCATTCCCACGTCCCTTCCTGTAGGCGCCATCTTAGCTCCAAGCTGAAACAATGTGCTTAAGCTTCTTTATGCTAGCAACGGTCCTCTTTCAATTCAGAGCCCCACATATTTGTCTTTCATATACCCGTGCTACACTGTTTTAATTATTTGTATTGTCTTTATTTGGAGTATAATAAGTCCTCACATCTTGATTTTCCTTCAGCAAATTTATTGACAATGTTGTTCCTAATACTCTCTTATGTGCGCAATAAGTCACTTCAGTTTTGTCCAACTGTGTGCAACTGTATGGACTGTAGCCCACCAGGCTCCTCTGTTCATAGGATTATCCAAGCAGGAATGGTTCTGCAACAGGAGAGGCGAATGCAATGGGAGGCCCGCACAGGCCAAAAAATAAAGATGGATGAAAACAAATGATAACTTAGAGACAAAATATGTATATATGTGTGTGTGTGTGTGTATAGAGAGAGAGAGAGAGAGAAAAGAATCCTGGAGTGGGTTGCCATTTACTTCTTCAGAGGCTCTTCCTAACTTAAGGATTGAACCTGTGTCTCACATCTTTGCATTAGCAGGCCTGTTCTTTACTACTAACACCACGTGCACATGGGAAACCCATAATATTCTCTTCAGATTCCCTTTTTTTCTTTTTTTTGAATCATTGCAGGACCTAGTGAAGTTGTTTTTTCATTCCTCACATTAGTAAAATGTGCCTTTACTCATCTTTATGAGCTTACTCAGAGTATGTACACTTTAGTATCATTTTCAAGTAACCAACTTTGGGCCTTTTGTATGTTTGCTTTCTATTTCATTATTTCAGTTTTTATCTTACGTTGTTTTAAAAAATGTTTTTAAGTTTACTTTATTCTTTTTCTGACTTCAGGTGAAATGAAGTTTTAAATAACATGCAGGGAAAAGAAGAAAATTTGAGAAAGTAGATAATACTATTAAATGAATGATGAAGAAAATACTACATACTAAAATTTGTGAGATACAGTTAAAATGATAACTAGGAGAGCATATATAGCCTTCAATTTCAGTTTGAATACATCTCATCATTTCATTCTTAAAAATTTGTCTCTATTCCTTTTAACTTCTAAAGATATATAGAATGTTCTAAATAATTGCTTGTTTTCATCTCTAGCATAATTATTGATATCTAAGATTATCAATTATTATATATTACCTATCCAGTATTAACATGTATATATTATGTATCAAGTATTGTTAATCAAAGTGTCTCACTCTTTGCAAGTCTATGGACTGTAACCCGCCAGGGTCCTCTGCCCATGGGATTCTCCAGGCATGAATACTGAAGTGGGCTGCCATGCCCTCCTCCATGGGATCTTCTTAACCCAGGGATTAAAATTGTAACTCTTAAATCTCCTACATTGGCAGGCAGGTTCTTTACCACTAGTGCCACCTGGGAAGGCCATAGTATTTGGTACTCTAACTAAATTTCACATTTGGTTTATATTTCATAATTATTTTATAATTTGTAATTTAAAATGTCTGAAGTTTCTGTGTTTCTTTTTCTTTTTGTGGTTTTGCTTACTTGATTAAAAAAATGTTACAAATAATTGGATCTCTATGTTACTATTTCCTTCCCACAGAGACTTTTAATTTCCTACTAGTAGGCAGTCAAGAGCATTACCAGTCCTACATCACTTTAATCCAATTTGATTTGGGGGAGGATTAAGACTATTCAAATTGTCTTATGATGATATAATATAGCTAATGTAAAACTTCTTGGCTGTAAAATAAAGCAATAAAGGAACTTTTTATAATATTTTCACAAATGGCTGTTTTAATTCAAATAGTTTTCTCCTTGTTAGCTCAGTTATACAATGAGTATAGAAAAAAGCACCATAATAATGTTATAGAGGGTGTGGATATCAGTACCTACTTGGCTGCTTAAACTTTACTTGTTTGAAATAAAACAAATCCATACAAATCAAATTCTATCAGATCATCGATTTTTCTCTGTGTTTATATTAGCAAAGTTTATGAGCTACTGTAAGTCTATCTTTCCTGCTTGGAAAATGTTAGAACTTCCTGTCTTCAGTAATCATCTCAATTTTTCATCTTTACATTTAAGATATGTCCTGTGCTCAAATATGTTGCAAGTCTACTGTGAACTTCATTTTTTCCTCAACATTAAACATAGCCTTCAGCTTTACTACCTTTTGAACATTCCCCAGAATATATTCTATTCTTTCCAGGGTAATTCTATACCTTTTTCCTGCAAAGCATTTCTTATTCTATTTACATTGAAAAATCTGGTTTTAAAGAACAATACTGTTATTTTCCTACTCTCTTTATAGAGAATTTACTTTCTACCTCAGCCCAAATAAATTTACCTTCTTTTTTACCTCAAAGTTAAATAACAATTGCACTATCATTTGACACTCTCTAGTATTTATTTAAGTTGTTCTAAGTGTTTATCTTCTCTTCCAGTAAGACTACACTTTTAAGGAAACAGTTTCTCAAATATTTGTTTAAAACCTTATGTGGTGCTATGAAATAAGGAAAGCTACAGAAATACTCAGTTAATCAGAGAAATATACAGAGAATAACTAAATTTCACATTTGGTTTATATTTCATAATTATTTTATAATTTGTAATTTAAAATGTCTGAAGTTTCTGTGTTTCTTTTTCTTTTTGTGGTTTTGCTTACTTGATTAAAAAAATGTTACAAATAATTGGATCTCTATGTTACTATTTCCTTCCCACAGAGACTTTTAATTTCCTACTAGTAGGCAGTCAAGAGCATTACCAGTCCTACATCACTTTAATCCAATTTGATTTGGGGGAGGATTAAGACTATTCAAATTGTCTTATGATGATATAATATAGCTAATGTAAAACTTCTTGGCTGTAAAATAAAGCAATAAAGGAACTTTTTATAATATTTTCACAAATGGCTGTTTTAATTCAAATAGTTTTCTCCTTGTTAGCTCAGTTATACAATGAGTATAGAAAAAAGCACCATAATAATGTTATAGAGGGTGTGGATATCAGTACCTACTTGGCTGCTTAAACTTTACTTGTTTGAAATAAAACAAATCCATACAAATCAAATTCTATCAGATCATCGATTTTTCTCTGTGTTTATATTAGCAAAGTTTATGAGCTACTGTAAGTCTATCTTTCCTGCTTGGAAAATGTTAGAACTTCCTGTCTTCAGTAATCATCTCAATTTTTCATCTTTACATTTAAGATATGTCCTGTGCTCAAATATGTTGCAAGTCTACTGTGAACTTCATTTTTCCTCAACATTAAACATAGCCTTCAGCTTTACTACCTTTTGAACATTCCCCAGAATATATTCTATTCTTTCCAGGGTAATTCTATACCTTTTTCCTGCAAAGCATTTCTTATTCTATTTACATTGAAAAATCTGGTTTTAAAGAACAATACTGTTATTTTCCTACTCTCTTTATAGAGAATTTACTTTCTACCTCAGCCCAAATAAATTTACCTTCTTTTTTACCTCAAAGTTAAATAACAATTGCACTATCATTTGACACTCTCTAGTATTTATTTAAGTTGTTCTAAGTGTTTATCTTCTCTTCCAGTAAGACTACACTTTTAAGGAAACAGTTTCTCAAATATTTGTTTAAAACCTTATGTGG
Organism: Tragulus kanchil; assembly: GCA_022376925.1. Lineage (NCBI taxonomy): Eukaryota > Metazoa > Chordata > Mammalia > Artiodactyla > Tragulidae > Tragulus > Tragulus kanchil. The sequence goes on from JAIOJX010000030.1 coordinate 94,879,188, forward strand.
TGCTATGAAATAAGGAAAGCTACAGAAATACTCAGTTAATCAGAGAAAAATATACGATTATAAGAGTCCACAGAATTACTAAGAATCAAAACTAAAATAGCAAAAGGGCCTAAGAAATCACCATTGACATACTTATCATGATTCAGAAAAGACTAATGTCTATAAAAAATTCTCCTTATTTTAATCATGGAAACCTTAATGTATTAAATTAACTGTTTTATTGATGCCTTTTATTGCCAAAATACAAAGCTAGCTCCTGTAAGAGTTCCCCAATATGTCCATGTTTATGATTAATCCAGACTGCTTTAGAATTCTCTTTCACCACTAAGTACTTATTGCAGTTGTAGTTGTTTTTGTGGAAGAAGTTGGCTGTGTTGTGGTCCAAGGAAACACATGAATTATGACTGTTGTAGTGGCTGACAGGGGACTAGGTTTATTCCCACCTAATTCATCAGTAACTTCAATAAGTAGCTGGAAAATCATAGGTTCCTGAATCCCTTGAAATACATCATACTGGAAATTCTGACTGTTAGCCAGAGAAGGAGGATCAACAACCTAGTCTCCAAAGTGTGAACTGATTATTTGTATTTCCTGAAAATGATGAGGTAATAAAACAGAAATAAGACTACATTGCATATTATTTTATTCTGTGGTCTTGTTGAAGTCCTTACTTAAAAAATCTCCATGATAATATGTTTTCATAAAATATCTCATACAGAGTATCTTTTAAAAGAGCATAGAAGTGAATTATTTGAAATTATGTCTTACCTCCTACAATTGAATAGCTCAGCTGTTCCTATGGAGAATCTTTGTCTGAAAAGTTGAGCTGAATAAAAGGAATATAATAGTGGAATAAATCCGTGTTTCCAAATGTGGTGGGTTACATACAGGAGGCTCATCATTCATATTCTGTAACACAAGAATATCTGTTTTAGTATGTGTCTTAAAAGTCTTACCATATCTAATTTTTAATTGCCCCCTGTTTTTAATTTTGTAAGTGTTTATCTTCTCTTCCAGTAAGACTACACTTTTAAGGAAACAGTTTCTCAAATATTTGTTTAAAACCTTATGTGGTGCTATGAAATAAGGAAAGCTACAGAAATACTCAGTTAATCAGAGAAAAATATACGATTATAAGAGTCCACAGAATTACTAAGAATCAAAACTAAAATAGCAAAAGGGCCTAAGAAATCACCATTGACATACTTATCATGATTCAGAAAAGACTAATGTCTATAAAAAATTCTCCTTATTTTAATCATGGAAACCTTAATGTATTAAATTAACTGTTTTATTGATGCCTTTTATTGCCAAAATACAAAGCTAGCTCCTGTAAGAGTTCCCCAATATGTCCATGTTTATGATTAATCCAGACTGCTTTAGAATTCTCTTTCACCACTAAGTACTTATTGCAGTTGTAGTTGTTTTTGTGGAAGAAGTTGGCTGTGTTGTGGTCCAAGGAAACACATGAATTATGACTGTTGTAGTGGCTGACAGGGGACTAGGTTTATTCCCACCTAATTCATCAGTAACTTCAATAAGTAGCTGGAAAATCATAGGTTCCTGAATCCCTTGAAATACATCATACTGGAAATTCTGACTGTTAGCCAGAGAAGGAGGATCAACAACCTAGTCTCCAAAGTGTGAACTGATTATTTGTATTTCCTGAAAATGATGAGGTAATAAAACAGAAATAAGACTACATTGCATATTATTTTATTCTGTGGTCTTGTTGAAGTCCTTACTTAAAAAATCTCCATGATAATATGTTTTCATAAAATATCTCATACAGAGTATCTTTTAAAAGAGCATAGAAGTGAATTATTTGAAATTATGTCTTACCTCCTACAATTGAATAGCTCAGCTGTTCCTATGGAGAATCTTTGTCTGAAAAGTTGAGCTGAATAAAAGGAATATAATAGTGGAATAAATCCGTGTTTCCAAATGTGGTGGGTTACATACAGGAGGCTCATCATTCATATTCTGTAACACAAGAATATCTGTTTTAGTATGTGTCTTAAAAGTCTTACCATATCTAATCAATTGCTTGTTCAATTGTATTAGTCATTATCTTCATCTTCACAATATTCTTCAAGTATACTTTTACAATTTATTTTAGTTATTTTACATTTTAAGAGTATATTTAAGTGTTTCATCATGCAAATCTTGTTTTGGTGTTACCCATCAATATAGTTCATATTCTATTCTTAATTTATGAACAAGGAATCAATTTTTAATGAATGTCTATAAGCTACGCAATATTGCTAGGACAAGGACTCATGACAGTCATGAGATTATTGAGTTTTACAATCAAATTGAAATTGACTGTTGTCTACTCTAATCACTTCCCTTTATTCCAGAAGAGATATGTCATAAAGTGGCACTAATGATAAAGAACCCACTTCTCAATGCAGGAGATTTAAGAGTTACAGGTTCAATCCCTGGGTCAGGAAGATCCCCTGAAGAAGGGAATGGCAACCTGCTCCAGTATTCTTGCCTGGAGAATCCAATGGATAGAGGAGACTGATGGGCTATATAGTCCATGGAGTTGCAAAGAACTGAACACAACTGAATGACTAACATTTTCACTTTCTTTCACATGTCATCAAGTCTTCTATTGAACATTTCCTCAAAAGGGATACTCACTATATAGAAGAAAACATATTTCACCATTGGACAACATTAGTTCTTAGAAATACTTACTTTTATTGATCTTGAGGGTTTTGGGTTTTGGTTGTTTTTTTTTTTTTTTTTCACTGCAAATTCAACCTATTCTTTCTAGCTTTTGTTCTGAAGAAACTCAAAATCTAGTACAGCACATGGCTTAAAGCTTAAACATGTGGAGATTCCAGCAATTAGAAGATTGAAAGAAGAACTATACTATCTCTGAGAATGTTTAAATTCTAAGGTTCTTTGACTCATTATCTAGGATAGATAGATGTCTATCTAGGATAGAAAGTATCTGATAAGCTACTTGCCATTATTACCCCTCTTCTTTCCTGTAACAGACATTGTCATTCTGTCCACTCTCTCAAAGAATATAAATATAGTCTCAGAGATATTATCAAAGTAGTTCTCAGTGGATACACTACCAATTCATTAGAGTAGAATGTGAAATGAAACCAATTTATTTCCTAGATTTAGGAAAATGAAGTGCCCAGTTTCATCTAGGTTCTCCTTCCTGTCTAGCAGTATTTCTTGACTATCTTTGGGTACTTTACTTTGAACAGTCAGTTCCTCTGAAGCCACCTGAGAGTGCAGAGCAAATTCAGTCTTTTTTTTTTTCTCTCCAGTACAATGCAGTTTTGTTTGTTGGATTTCCCACTGGATACCACAAAGGGTCAGTTAATAATGTTTAAACTCTGTTTCACTAATTACTGATTCCTTTAAGATTAAAGCTGTTATAACCATATTTCCCTGAAAATAAATCATTAGTCTCCTTCCAATCATTATTACAATCAAATTGAAATTGACTGTTGTCTACTCTAATCACTTCCCTTTATTCCAGAAGAGATATGTCATAAAGTGGCACTAATGATAAAGAACCCACTTCTCAATGCAGGAGATTTAAGAGTTACAGGTTCAATCCCTGGGTCAGGAAGATCCCCTGAAGAAGGGAATGGCAACCTGCTCCAGTATTCTTGCCTGGAGAATCCAATGGATAGAGGAGACTGATGGGCTATATAGTCCATGGAGTTGCAAAGAACTGAACACAACTGAATGACTAACATTTTCACTTTCTTTCACATGTCATCAAGTCTTCTATTGAACATTTCCTCAAAAGGGATACTCACTATATAGAAGAAAACATATTTCACCATTGGACAACATTAGTTCTTAGAAATACTTACTTTTATTGATCTTGAGGGTTTTGGGTTTTGGTTGTTTTTTTTTTTTTTTTTTCACTGCAAATTCAACCTATTCTTTCTAGCTTTTGTTCTGAAGAAACTCAAAATCTAGTACAGCACATGGCTTAAAGCTTAAACATGTGGAGATTCCAGCAATTAGAAGATTGAAAGAAGAACTATACTATCTCTGAGAATGTTTAAATTCTAAGGTTCTTTGACTCATTATCTAGGATAGATAGATGTCTATCTAGGATAGAAAGTATCTGATAAGCTACTTGCCATTATTACCCCTCTTCTTTCCTGTAACAGACATTGTCATTCTGTCCACTCTCTCAAAGAATATAAATATAGTCTCAGAGATATTATCAAAGTAGTTCTCAGTGGATACACTACCAATTCATTAGAGTAGAATGTGAAATGAAACCAATTTATTTCCTAGATTTAGGAAAATGAAGTGCCCAGTTTCATCTAGGTTCTCCTTCCTGTCTAGCAGTATTTCTTGACTATCTTTGGGTACTTTACTTTGAACAGTCAGTTCCTCTGAAGCCACCTGAGAGTGCAGAGCAAATTCAGTCTTTTTTTTTTTCTCTCCAGTACAATGCAGTTTTGTTTGTTGGATTTCCCACTGGATACCACAAAGGGTCAGTTAATAATGTTTAAACTCTGTTTCACTAATTACTGATTCCTTTAAGATTAAAGCTGTTATAACCATATTTCCCTGAAAATAAATCATTAGTCTCCTTCCAATCATAGTTCAAATAGAGGAAAGATATTTTTTACTCTTTCACAGTTTCTCCATAGCTGCTTTCATAATAAAAAACAACTATAACTAATATTTATTAAATGTATAATATGTGATGGACTCTAATTTACCTATAATTAGTATATATTCAACAACCCCATGAAAATGCAGTATTGTTATTCTAAAACAGAAACTGAAAAGAAATATAGCTCAGAAAGCTATAAAGTGTGCCAGTACCAGAATTCAAAAGCAAAATTTTAACCTATGTGCTATACTGTCTGTTTAAGATTGCTTTGTACTTAATCATAATCAGTTTACACTATTCTGACACTAGCCCTGTTTTGTGTTCTTTTTAATTGGACTATAATTGCTTTACAATGTTGTGTTAGTTTCTGCTATACAGAAACATGAATCAACTGTATATATACATATATCTCATCCCTGTACTCTTTAAAATATATTCTAAGTGGTTTTAATTCACTTAATGGAAATGTATCTTTATCTTTTAAATGATAATTCAGTTTATATGCACTTTTACATATTTTTAGTTCTAAGAAATAGTGGATTTTATGCTTTATAATTTCTTCATAAAAGTTTCATAATATCCCAAATAGTTTTTCTTGACTTTTCAGATACTATTTTTCCTTTTTAAAAAACTTAAACACACTTTACAAAATTTTTTTTCAACCCTTTTGTAAAGATGAGATTATTAAATAGTCTCAGAGATATTATCAAAGTAGTTCTCAGTGGATACACTACCAATTCATTAGAGTAGAATGTGAAATGAAACCAATTTATTTCCTAGATTTAGGAAAATGAAGTGCCCAGTTTCATCTAGGTTCTCCTTCCTGTCTAGCAGTATTTCTTGACTATCTTTGGGTACTTTACTTTGAACAGTCAGTTCCTCTGAAGCCACCTGAGAGTGCAGAGCAAATTCAGTCTTTTTTTTTTTCTCTCCAGTACAATGCAGTTTTGTTTGTTGGATTTCCCACTGGATACCACAAAGGGTCAGTTAATAATGTTTAAACTCTGTTTCACTAATTACTGATTCCTTTAAGATTAAAGCTGTTATAACCATATTTCCCTGAAAATAAATCATTAGTCTCCTTCCAATCATAGTTCAAATAGAGGAAAGATATTTTTTACTCTTTCACAGTTTCTCCATAGCTGCTTTCATAATAAAAAACAACTATAACTAATATTTATTAAATGTATAATATGTGATGGACTCTAATTTACCTATAATTAGTATATATTCAACAACCCCATGAAAATGCAGTATTGTTATTCTAAAACAGAAACTGAAAAGAAATATAGCTCAGAAAGCTATAAAGTGTGCCAGTACCAGAATTCAAAAGCAAAATTTTAACCTATGTGCTATACTGTCTGTTTAAGATTGCTTTGTACTTAATCATAATCAGTTTACACTATTCTGACACTAGCCCTGTTTTGTGTTCTTTTTTTAATTGGACTATAATTGCTTTACAATGTTGTGTTAGTTTCTGCTATACAGAAACATGAATCAACTGTATATATACATATATCTCATCCCTGTACTCTTTAAAATATATTCTAAGTGGTTTTAATTCACTTAATGGAAATGTATCTTTATCTTTTAAATGATAATTCAGTTTATATGCACTTTTACATATTTTTAGTTCTAAGAAATAGTGGATTTTATGCTTTATAATTTCTTCATAAAAGTTTCATAATATCCCAAATAGTTTTTCTTGACTTTTCAGATACTATTTTTCTTTAGACAAACACATTTTAAATGATTTAAAATGAAAATTCTTTATAAAACACACTGTAAATACAAATATAGGTGTCTGTGTATTTCTATGGAAAATAATTACCTAGAACTCAACCTAACTTTTCATTTTTTTTGTTTATTATTTTCCATTTTTATGGAAAGGAAAAATAATAGGTATACAAATTTATTTTGCCTTTACAAGGCCCAATATAGAAGAAACATAGGAGGCACAAACAAAAAACACTGCATAAATAGATAATCAATACACATAGTAAAATATAGGTGAAAATTATGTCAAAAGAAACTTTTTTCCATACTATTTTCTGTTTTATTGTTTATTTAATTGCTCTACTATTGTGATTTTTACCTGGAGTATAAGATATGATTTCAGAGAAACTTTCTTTTTGGTAACAGAACATCATTTTAATGCTTAGGTACACCGAATTACACTCAGTAATTTCTAATACTGTCATGTGTACATGTTATTCCAATTTCGTATTAGCCTTAAGATCCATAATAGGAAGATGATACTCTTTCCATGTAATGAGTGCTTACTAACTAACTTTGGGTGAGTGGAGACAGTCCTCCTGGGAGCTATATTAATCTGAACAAAGTGGTCTCTGCAGCTCTTTTCCTTTTGAGAGTGAGACTGCTCAAACAACTAGATACTTTGATGCAAATTACATGTATATCAATATATAATATATACATGTAGCAATATATAGCTAAACACATACCTATGAGTGTATATCTGTAGCCATTGGCTCATACACTATCATTGACGAATAGCTAAAATGATTTAAATGCTCAAAATTGGAATTTCTTACCTCTATAACTTTGCATAATAACTGTCTTCTCAGAAAATTCCTATTATTTTTCCTACTGGACTCATTCATTTACTTTTTTCTTCTATTATCACATTAATCATTTGTGAAAATAGATATACTTGGCTTCTAATATTATTGATTTGAATATGCAGTAACTCTTTCATAAAAATTATATAGGAAAATGTATTACTTTAAAGTGTCTCACTCTAAAGCATAAAATAATGTCCATAACCCTTGATGGCTTTATTCCAAATGTTTTAACATAGTACCATCACTGTAAGAATACCATGAAATTATGTAGAGACAACAAGAATTTAAAAAGAAAAAAAAAGCACTTTATGGTTGATAAGGACAAGATCAAACAAAAAACTTATGAGTTAATTAAATGAGTTGAAAGTATTAACGAATTTTACTGTGAAGTTTGTTACCTTTAAAAGTCAATCTATCTCATAACTTTAGTGAGGAATTAACAAACCTAAAGAGGTAAAACATTACTGAGAAGAATAGAGGATTAAGAATCCACAAACAGTCCTCAGATAGAAGCTGTTTAAAAGCTTTCAAGAAACAGAATTCTGTCATTTGTGGCTTTTACTTATCGGTGGCTTCCAATTTCATCACTTGACCTATTTTCTAGACCTGTAATTTTCAGCAGTTTTTTTTTCTTTGATATCTCCATTGAGAAACATGTTGGAAGGAAGAATTCTTTTCTCTCCAACATTATTATGACAATCCTTTAAGCTAGTTCTTAACATTGAGTACAGGAGACTCTGCCAAGCTTGAATCATCAGCTCCTATTTCTAGGGTGCTGTTCTATGGCCTGACATTTAATATATAATGCCAGTGTTGCTTGTCAGAAAAATTTTGGCCTAAGACCACTGTTATCCTGACTGAGTATCCAATTACATGATAATGTAACACATTTACTGCTCTAAATATTTCCAATTAAAATATTAGAAATCCACTATCAGATTATGGAGATTTGCTCAACACAAAGTCTACAAGAGAGAGGAAAACTAAGTTTAGCTGTTTGTAGATTTCAAAGATTTAGAAATATTAAACTTGTGGAATGGTGATGGATAAACAAGACATTCCTCTCACTAAGAAAAAAAGGATAAGTAATGGTTTATCTTTGTTGTAACTTGCAATATAAAAATGTAAATAATAAGGCAAGCTAGCATAATTTGTAACACTATTGCTCATATTATAGAACTTTATTATATAAATTTATTAACCAAATTTCAGTAACTAAAAATAAGCATAGTCAATTTATCTGGGAAGTTCCATCAAACTTGTCCTCAATTAAAGACAGATAAATTGATTATAAGGAAGTAATAAGTAAAAGTCATTTTCAGATTCTAGTTAGTGAAGAAACCAAAGCTATCTATATTTCTGTATTTGTTAATTAAGAAGCTATTGTCATCAATGTATAAATTATAATTCTTGTAAATATTATTTTTATTTTACCTTCTCGATATTTAATATTCGTTTAAGTGTGGAAAAATCTATCAATTGTTAAAATACAAGTCAATGTGTGTATTATTTATTCAGCTATGATTCATTTTATTAATATAAGTAGAAGTTAATTAAAACATGTCAAGTGAAAATTAAGCAAATTTTCTAATAACATGCTATGCTAACATGAGCGCTATACACTGATTCTTATTAGACAAAACAGAGCACTACATATAAAATAATGAAACTAGTAAGACCAAGTGTCTTTAGACAGAACCGTCTCTCACAGAAATGTTTAAAGAGGATGTGAGGCTTTAATAGCTAATTTAAAATAAAAGCTGACTATTTACATGAATGTTCATGAAGTTCATAAACAGACAAATAAAGCTGTATCTTATCCATAGTGTTTTTTAAATCTTGCTCCTCATAGTTTGACTAAATAATGATAAGAGTCAGGAAACAGCAAAGTCCTTTTGGTAATTTCACTAACTGTAGTCCTAAAAGGAAGTCTGTGAGAAGTTCTTCAGGTTTTTTCTTTTTTAAAATTTTGGCCTCTTTTATTGGTTCCTTATTTATTCATTTTCATCCATCTTTATTCTTTGGCTTGTACGGGTCTCCCATTACAATGGCCTCTCTTATTGCAGATCACTGGCTCTGGGAGCATGCACTCCAGAGGTCTGGCTTGTAATTGGACATACCAGTCCAGCCTCTCTACAACATGTGGGATCTTCCTGGGCCAGGAGTTGAACTGGTGCCCCTTTCACTGCAAGGCAGACTCTTTACCCACTGGACCACCAGGGAAGCCCTTCTTCTGGTTTTCATTATGGGATCTAAACATTTATACCCTTTACACCAAAAAGAATTTAATTCTGAATTTATCAAATGAGACAAAACTATTTGCAAATTTTCCAGTTTACAAAATGATTAGGTCTAGTGATAAATCACACTGTATTTCATTTAACTTTACTTCTACACAAAGCATAGTCAATTTATCTGGGAAGTTCCATCAAACTTGTCCTCAATTAAAGACAGATAAATTGATTATAAGGAAGTAATAAGTAAAAGTCATTTTCAGATTCTAGTTAGTGAAGAAACCAAAGCTATCTATATTTCTGTATTTGTTAATTAAGAAGCTATTGTCATCAATGTATAAATTATAATTCTTGTAAATATTATTTTTATTTTACCTTCTCGATATTTAATATTCGTTTAAGTGTGGAAAAATCTATCAATTGTTAAAATACAAGTCAATGTGTGTATTATTTATTCAGCTATGATTCATTTTATTAATATAAGTAGAAGTTAATTAAAACATGTCAAGTGAAAATTAAGCAAATTTTCTAATAACATGCTATGCTAACATGAGCGCTATACACTGATTCTTATTAGACAAAACAGAGCACTACATATAAAATAATGAAACTAGTAAGACCAAGTGTCTTTAGACAGAACCGTCTCTCACAGAAATGTTTAAAGAGGATGTGAGGCTTTAATAGCTAATTTAAAATAAAAGCTGACTATTTACATGAATGTTCATGAAGTTCATAAACAGACAAATAAAGCTGTATCTTATCCATAGTGTTTTTTAAATCTTGCTCCTCATAGTTTGACTAAATAATGATAAGAGTCAGGAAACAGCAAAGTCCTTTTGGTAATTTCACTAACTGTAGTCCTAAAAGGAAGTCTGTGAGAAGTTCTTCAGGTTTTTTCTTTTTTAAAATTTTGGCCTCTTTTATTGGTTCCTTATTTATTCATTTTCATCCATCTTTATTCTTTGGCTTGTACGGGTCTCCCATTACAATGGCCTCTCTTATTGCAGATCACTGGCTCTGGGAGCATGCACTCCAGAGGTCTGGCTTGTAATTGGACATACCAGTCCAGCCTCTCTACAACATGTGGGATCTTCCTGGGCCAGGAGTTGAACTGGTGCCCCTTTCACTGCAAGGCAGACTCTTTACCCACTGGACCACCAGGGAAGCCCTTCTTCTGGTTTTCATTATGGGATCTAAACATTTATACCCTTTACACCAAAAAGAATTTAATTCTGAATTTATCAAATGAGACAAAACTATTTGCAAATTTTCCAGTTTACAAAATGATTAGGTCTAGTGATAAATCACACTGTATTTCATTTAACTTTACTTTACATAACAAAGGCTGAGCACCCAAGAATTGATGCTCTCACTATGGTGTTGGAGAAGACTCGAGAGTCTCCTTGGACTGCAAGGAGATGAAACCAGTCAATCCTAAAGGAAATCAACTCTGAATATTCATTGGAAGGACTGATGCTGACGCTGAAGTTCCAGTACTTTGGCCACCTGATGTGAACAGCCAACTCACTGGAAAAGACCCTGATGCTGGGGAAGATCGAAGGCAGAAGGAGAAGGGATGACAGAGGACAGGATGGTTGATGGCATCACCAGCTCAGTGGACACCAGTTGGAGCTAACTCTGAGAGATGGTAAAGGACAAGGGAACCTGGCATGCTGCAATTCTCAAATAATGAGCCCTGTTGAGCATCTTTTCATGTGTTTATTAGCCATCTGCATGTGTTCTTTGGTGAAATGTCTGTTTAGGTCTTCTGCCCACTTTTTGATTGGGTTTTTTTTCTGGGATTGAGCTGAATGAACTCTTTCTATGTTTTGGAGATTAATCCTTTGTCAGTTATTTCACTTGCTGTTATTTTCTCCTATCCTGAGGGTTTTCTTTTGACCTTGTCTACAGTTTCCTTTGGTGTGCAAAAGCTATTTTTAGTTTAATTAGGTCCCAATTGCTTATTTTTGTTTTATTTCCATTATTCTAGGTGAATTTTTCATCCAAAGGAAGTCTGTGAGAAGTTCTTCAGGTTTTTTCTTTTTTAAAATTTTGGCCTCTTTTATTGGTTCCTTATTTATTCATTTTCATCCATCTTTATTCTTTGGCTTGTACGGGTCTCCCATTACAATGGCCTCTCTTATTGCAGATCACTGGCTCTGGGAGCATGCACTCCAGAGGTCTGGCTTGTAATTGGACATACCAGTCCAGCCTCTCTACAACATGTGGGATCTTCCTGGGCCAGGAGTTGAACTGGTGCCCCTTTCACTGCAAGGCAGACTCTTTACCCACTGGACCACCAGGGAAGCCCTTCTTCTGGTTTTCATTATGGGATCTAAACATTTATACCCTTTACACCAAAAAGAATTTAATTCTGAATTTATCAAATGAGACAAAACTATTTGCAAATTTTCCAGTTTACAAAATGATTAGGTCTAGTGATAAATCACACTGTATTTCATTTAACTTTACTTTACATAACAAAGGCTGAGCACCCAAGAATTGATGCTCTCACTATGGTGTTGGAGAAGACTCGAGAGTCTCCTTGGACTGCAAGGAGATGAAACCAGTCAATCCTAAAGGAAATCAACTCTGAATATTCATTGGAAGGACTGATGCTGACGCTGAAGTTCCAGTACTTTGGCCACCTGATGTGAACAGCCAACTCACTGGAAAAGACCCTGATGCTGGGGAAGATCGAAGGCAGAAGGAGAAGGGATGACAGAGGACAGGATGGTTGATGGCATCACCAGCTCAGTGGACACCAGTTGGAGCTAACTCTGAGAGATGGTAAAGGACAAGGGAACCTGGCATGCTGCAATTCTCAAATAATGAGCCCTGTTGAGCATCTTTTCATGTGTTTATTAGCCATCTGCATGTGTTCTTTGGTGAAATGTCTGTTTAGGTCTTCTGCCCACTTTTTGATTGGGTTTTTTTTCTGGGATTGAGCTGAATGAACTCTTTCTATGTTTTGGAGATTAATCCTTTGTCAGTTATTTCACTTGCTGTTATTTTCTCCTATCCTGAGGGTTTTCTTTTGACCTTGTCTACAGTTTCCTTTGGTGTGCAAAAGCTATTTTTAGTTTAATTAGGTCCCAATTGCTTATTTTTGTTTTTATTTCCATTATTCTAGGTGAATTGAACTTTTAGATTGTAACTACTCAAAACTTTCCTCACCACTCATGTCTACCCCTGACTAAATTTGTACTTACAGTATGAAAACTTTATTGTTAAAAAAAAATGAAAGTTACTGTGTTAAAAACCCAAAGGAGGAATGTTTACATATTATATATGTGTGTATATATATATCTGTGTCTGTGTGAATAGATGTGTGTATACATTATATATATATTTATATATATTCCAGTTTAAGAGCTTGAGAATTAAGTTGTTTGATCTACTTCATACATCTATACCTTACACACACACATGGTTAATAAATTCTAATTTTACAAAACCTTCCAAAACTCTAATCTATATTTTAAAGACATGGGATAGCTGAGTATAGGAGATGTTTTTGTGAAAAGACATGATAGGACTCTTATTTCTTAAAACTAATAAAAGACGATAATACACTTACCACTTACTATACCTGTAGGAAGGAAGCTGTAATCTCTGGAAAAGAACATAAACCACGATTTCGAAAGGAAAGAGATTCCAGAAGCTACATGAGGTATAGTTGTTTTCAGTAGATCTAACGACCTAATTCCCAAACTCTTAAACTGAACAATAATAATGTGATTTTTTTTTTGTTTATTGTAGCATGCTTTCCATAAATTAAACTTATAAATTGAAATATAATTGTTGTGTTTTTGTATGTAATTATATATATACATTATGTATAATCAATCATAAGATTTCCCACTCAAACTTACATTTATATACTTTAAAAATATTGTTCTACTAACTGTGTGAAAACATAGTAATAATGGCATTAGTCCCTAATCCCAAGAATCTAGCTAAGATATAAAATGTTTTTTATATTAGATCTATAGGAAACAAGTATGCTAAAGTATGAGGTACTGTTACAGACTTTTAAAAGACAGGGAGATAGTAATTAGAAAAGATTTCTTACAGGAAAAAGGGGAAGAATATAGTTCAAAAATTTCCGATAGGTTAGGGAAAAAACAAGCATATTGTTTTATTGCATTTCATGTATATCTTATTTTATTATTATTATTTTTTTTTTACAAATTCAAGGTTTGTGGGAAGATTGCATCTAGCAAGTCTGTTGGCACCATTTTTCTAACATCTGTTCAATTCTAGTTTCTGTGTCATGTTTTGGTAATTCCTGCAATATGTCCAACTCTTTTATTATTATATTTGTTACAGAGATTTGTAATCAAAGATTTTGATGTTACTATTGCAAAAAAACATTATGACTTGCTGAAAGCTCAGCGGTTAGTTAGCATTTTTTAGCCATAAAGTTTTTTTAAAATTAAGGATGTACATTGCTTTTTTAAAACAGTTCTATTGCACACTTAATAGACTATAGTATAGTGTTAATGTAATTTATATGTGTACTGAGAAACTGAACAAATTCATGCAACTCACTTTATTGCAATATCCCCTTTATTGCCATGGTCTGGAACTAAGGCCAAAATATCTCTTACGTCGTGCTTGTAGTTGTTTTCCTTTGTTCTGCTATGGTGAACAGTCTGATTAGTAATCCTCTCCAGAATTGTGATTTGGAGATTTTATTGTTTATCTTCTCAAAGAATCAGCTTTTAGTTTTATTGTTCTTTGCTATTGTCTCCTTCATTTCTTTTTCATCTATTTCTGCTATGGTCTTCATGATTTCTTCCCTTCTACTAACTATGACCCACCTCCTAGAGTAATGGGGAAAAAAAAAAAGAAATGGGACCTAATTAAACTAAAATGCTTTTGCACAGCAAAGGAAACTGTAAACAAAGAGAAAAGACAGCCTTCAAAATAGGAGAAAATAAAAACAAATGAAACAGCTTACAAAGGATTCTTCTTCCCAACAATGCCCTATCAAATGTAGCAAAACCAATGCTTCAAAAGTTGAATAAATTGGGCTATGAAATTTTGCCTCATCTGTCATATTCACCAAACTTCTTGCCAATTGCCTACCACCTCTTCAAGCATTTCAATAAGTTTTTTCAGGTCAAATTCTTCCACAACCAGCAGGGCACAGAAAAATCTTTCCAAGAATTATTTAAATTCTGAAACATGAATTTTTATGCTATAGGAGTAAGCATACTTATTTCTTATTAGCAAAAATATGTTGATTGTACTGTTTCCTATTTTTATTAGTAAAGGTGTGTTTGAACCTTGTTATAATGATTTACAATTTAGGGTCTGAAACCGTAATCACATTTGCACCAGAGTAGATAAACTATGATGATTAATGCATTGATGGCCTTTAAAGAATTAATATTTTATAATAGAGAGAGAGAAACTGGAATTCAACTTTGTAAGTAAACGCTATATCTGACAGTGACCATTTGGTATTGTGATCCAGACACTCAGATTTGAAACCAGGAGAGCTGAAACTAAGACATTTATGTTAACACAAGCTGCACGAAGGAGAACTTAGTAGTTTTTAGCAGGTAGTGAGTCTTTCTCAGAGCAGAAGCAAAAAGTAAATTCTCCTTGAAAAAAATGCATTCTCAGTTTTATTTCAATGTTACTTTATCAGAAGAGCATTCACATATGAGTCAAAACCAAGTATCGCTTAGAGGAAAAAGCCCTAATGAGTGAGCATTTGCTGATACAAAAAATAAGAGAGCATTTCCAATAGTTGCATGTATGAGATCTGATCCATTCTCAGTGATTTGGAGATTTTATTGTTTATCTTCTCAAAGAATCAGCTTTTAGTTTTATTGTTCTTTGCTATTGTCTCCTTCATTTCTTTTTCATCTATTTCTGCTATGGTCTTCATGATTTCTTCCCTTCTACTAACTATGACCCACCTCCTAGAGTAATGGGGAAAAAAAAAAAGAAATGGGACCTAATTAAACTAAAATGCTTTTGCACAGCAAAGGAAACTGTAAACAAAGAGAAAAGACAGCCTTCAAAATAGGAGAAAATAAAAACAAATGAAACAGCTTACAAAGGATTCTTCTTCCCAACAATGCCCTATCAAATGTAGCAAAACCAATGCTTCAAAAGTTGAATAAATTGGGCTATGAAATTTTGCCTCATCTGTCATATTCACCAAACTTCTTGCCAATTGCCTACCACCTCTTCAAGCATTTCAATAAGTTTTTTCAGGTCAAATTCTTCCACAACCAGCAGGGCACAGAAAAATCTTTCCAAGAATTATTTAAATTCTGAAACATGAATTTTTATGCTATAGGAGTAAGCATACTTATTTCTTATTAGCAAAAATATGTTGATTGTACTGTTTCCTATTTTTATTAGTAAAGGTGTGTTTGAACCTTGTTATAATGATTTACAATTTAGGGTCTGAAACCGTAATCACATTTGCACCAGAGTAGATAAACTATGATGATTAATGCATTGATGGCCTTTAAAGAATTAATATTTTATAATAGAGAGAGAGAAACTGGAATTCAACTTTGTAAGTAAACGCTATATCTGACAGTGACCATTTGGTATTGTGATCCAGACACTCAGATTTGAAACCAGGAGAGCTGAAACTAAGACATTTATGTTAACACAAGCTGCACGAAGGAGAACTTAGTAGTTTTTAGCAGGTAGTGAGTCTTTCTCAGAGCAGAAGCAAAAAGTAAATTCTCCTTGAAAAAAATGCATTCTCAGTTTTATTTCAATGTTACTTTATCAGAAGAGCATTCACATATGAGTCAAAACCAAGTATCGCTTAGAGGAAAAAGCCCTAATGAGTGAGCATTTGCTGATACAAAAAATAAGAGAGCATTTCCAATAGTTGCTTACTGTTAGTAGAGATCTGATCCATTCTCAGTGATGTTGGGCTTCCTGATATTGTCTTAGGTTGAAGGTCAAGAATTGAGGGATTTGAGTTACTGTCTTCTGTTGGGTGGTCACTATATAATTCCTCAAATCTTGGATTCTCTTTGACTGTGCCTCATGTTATTTCCCAGGTTTATAATTGTGAGTAGGAAAAGAGGGTACTACACCATCGTGAGCAGAAGTTAACCTACTAGGGGCTTCCCTAGTGGCTTAGTGGTAAAGAATCCACCTGCCAATGCAGGAGACACAAGTTCAGTCCCTGGTCTGGGAGGACTCCACATTCCACAGGGCAACTGACCCCATGCACCACTGTGCTTTAGAACCTGGGAGCTGCAACTACAGACCCCATATGTGTGCGTGCTCAGTCGTCTCCAACTCTTTGATCTCATGGACTGTGGTTTTCTAGGCTTCTCTGTCCATGGAATTTTCCAGGTAAGAATACTGGAGTGGATTGCCATTTCCTCCTCCAGGGGCTCTTCCCGACCCAGAGATCAAACTTGCCTCTCTTGCATCTCCTGCATTGTCAGGCAGATTCTTTACCGCTGTGCCAGCTGGGAAGACCAACTGAGCCCATGAACTTCAGTTACTTAAACCCACGGCTCTAAATCTTATGCTCCATGAGGGAAGCTACCACAATGAGAAGCCCATGCACTGCAACAACAAAGTAGACCCACTCCCTGCAACTAGAGAAAAGCAATGAAGCAATGAAGACCCAGCACAACCAAAATAAAATAAAATAAATACAAATTTTAAAAGAAGTTAACCTGCTATAACTGAAAATACCCAAATAATCAGTCTATTCTTCAAAACTACCAGGCTAGGGAGAAGTCAGGGAGAATATTCTGAAAGTTAGGGAGAATAGCTTAATTTGCAGTCAGTTCCAGGGCAATCTTTGTCCTCTTAGCAATCATAACCCACACATTCATCAAAAACTTGGTTATTTTTCCCTTTCCCTGGAAAAAATAAAGGTGGGAATAACTTTTTTTTCTGTTACAGGAAGTCCACTACTTACGAATAAATTCAGCCCTGAGAAAATATCTTTAAGTCTGTCAGAGTTAGCCTAGGTACCCAACTAATACAATTGGTTATATAGTATTGTACTGTAATAGGTTCATAATATTTTTCACCTGAATAATATATCAAAAATAAAGACAAAAATAAAGACAACATTTTTAATCTTGTACTACAGTACCTTGAAAAATACAGCAGTACAGTGCAATAGCTGGCACCTCTTAGCAGTTCCAACTATATCACTGCTACTTTGCTGCTTTTTTATTTTTGCAAGTAACAAGACAAAGTATCAGTCTGTACCAGATTTGCTAAGAGAAAAAGGAATAGCACTTAAATTATTGGTCAAATGAGCCCCTTTAATCATATTTTTTTAATTGGGATAAAAGGCAGAACTATATCACTTAACTGGCAAAGTGGGATTCAAAAAACATTCCTTTATTATGTTTTTCTTCTTAGTTTATGGGATCAATTTTCCATATGCTATTTGTAGTTCTTACAGACAAGTTTCTGCTAGTGCCATCGTCATGGACTGTGGTTTTCTAGGCTTCTCTGTCCATGGAATTTTCCAGGTAAGAATACTGGAGTGGATTGCCATTTCCTCCTCCAGGGGCTCTTCCCGACCCAGAGATCAAACTTGCCTCTCTTGCATCTCCTGCATTGTCAGGCAGATTCTTTACCGCTGTGCCAGCTGGGAAGACCAACTGAGCCCATGAACTTCAGTTACTTAAACCCACGGCTCTAAATCTTATGCTCCATGAGGGAAGCTACCACAATGAGAAGCCCATGCACTGCAACAACAAAGTAGACCCACTCCCTGCAACTAGAGAAAAGCAATGAAGCAATGAAGACCCAGCACAACCAAAATAAAATAAAATAAATACAAATTTTAAAAGAAGTTAACCTGCTATAACTGAAAATACCCAAATAATCAGTCTATTCTTCAAAACTACCAGGCTAGGGAGAAGTCAGGGAGAATATTCTGAAAGTTAGGGAGAATAGCTTAATTTGCAGTCAGTTCCAGGGCAATCTTTGTCCTCTTAGCAATCATAACCCACACATTCATCAAAACTTGGTTATTTTTCCCTTTCCCTGGAAAAAATAAAGGTGGGAATAACTTTTTTTTCTGTTACAGGAAGTCCACTACTTACGAATAAATTCAGCCCTGAGAAAATATCTTTAAGTCTGTCAGAGTTAGCCTAGGTACCCAACTAATACAATTGGTTATATAGTATTGTACTGTAATAGGTTCATAATATTTTTCACCTGAATAATATATCAAAAATAAAGACAAAAATAAAGACAACATTTTTAATCTTGTACTACAGTACCTTGAAAAATACAGCAGTACAGTGCAATAGCTGGCACCTCTTAGCAGTTCCAACTATATCACTGCTACTTTGCTGCTTTTTTATTTTTGCAAGTAACAAGACAAAGTATCAGTCTGTACCAGATTTGCTAAGAGAAAAAGGAATAGCACTTAAATTATTGGTCAAATGAGCCCCTTTAATCATATTTTTTTAATTGGGATAAAAGGCAGAACTATATCACTTAACTGGCAAAGTGGGATTCAAAAAACATTCCTTTATTATGTTTTTCTTCTTAGTTTATGGGATCAATTTTCCATATGCTATTTGTAGTTCTTACAGACAAGTTTGTATTTTGGCTTTCTCTCTTGTAAAACACATGTTCTTTGAGTTCTTGGAATCTGATTGAACATCCTTTGTCTCAGAGGATGCCCAAAAGGCCATTTTTATGTTATCTCTTGGGTTTATACACATACAGCCTCCAACCAGAGACTGGACTATAATTACTTTAACTTGGGAGGGTTTTCCAGTTGTGGGTGGGCATAGGCATAAATTCCCCTTGCCTTTTTTTCACACTGATTCTTTCAGCCAAAATAACAAAAAATGTAATAATAATGTTTCCCACCCACACTTTCATTATGCTGTTAAGATTTGGTGCATTGTAAAAAGAAAAGTAGTTTGGCCTTAACAACAATAGCATTGAAAATAGAAGCAAACTCATATTCAGGTTCAAACAAATAGCAGAAATAAATCTCCAAACCCCTCGGGCTTTATTTCTGTTTTTTCTTGTTTCAGCCAAAGAAGCAAAAGCAAAAACTCAGAAAGGAAAACTCAGCGTGGGTATATGTATCCAAAGCTGTTGTCATCCTAATGTTCGAAATCTCAGGAGAAATTTGTTTCCGTAGTGAGTGCAATTGCAAGCCTGACACACTAAAAGAAGATGGTATGAATGCTGACAGACTAAATAGAAAGCAAAGTGGCACTGAAGCCAACATAAGAAGATCTGCTAAATCATAATCAGGAATTTCCTTTGTTATGGTCTGGCAGATGTCCCATTAGCAAACTAGGGTAGAAATAGTAGAACTACTGAGTATCATCCAGTATTAACTTGTCCAGATCTTTTTATGCCTCTATGTTTCCAATACTATAGCGCTTCCTTTTTAGTATGTGACCCATCTATATGAATGAAGTAATCAATGACATTCAAGATTGTCACTTAATTTTTAATCTTCTAAACATTCTAACATCTTTTTGCCTATTTTTTTTATCAAAAATGTTTTGTATATCTATCATACTTTAACTTTTATGAAGTACAATTTCAAAATAGCCCTAAAATTTAGGTAGGAAAGAAAACATTGTGCTTGTTTGCTGAATAAGGAAACAGAGAGTAAAGTAGTAAATGACTTGGATAAGTTATTGATCAAACAGGTCTCTAGTTATAGGCTACCAACCTATACCATCTGGAGTCAGAATTCTGGGTAAAATCTTGTATCCGTGGCAGGTTCCTGCATAAGAAATCTCTCCGTTGTTTGTAAAATAGGAAGAAAAACTACCTATCTTTTAGATTTTGTGATAATTAAAAGATATAGATAAAGCATTTAGAGAAATACCTATATAATCCTTAATAAATGTTAACTATTCTTATTATTTCCTGAAAATAATGACTTAAAAATTATTTTGCAGTACTAATAGCCCTCCTTGTATTCCTTTTCCCATTCCAGTCTATAAATATCCTCCTTATTTAAATAATCTACCCACTGTCTACCTTGGATCATTTCCTTTCTCTCTGTCAACATAGTCAGAACTGTTTCTTACACATACGGAAACAATCATTATTACTCGCTCAAGTATCATCTTTTTCTCTCTCCTTTACTCTAATTTCTTTCAAAGAACTACAAATCATTTAGCTTTCCAGTTGGAAATGACCCTCTAGCTCATCATTCTTGTTTGACCGAGTAGGCATGTGTCGTTCAGAGAAGCTGGTGCTTTGTGAAAGGAAACAGGGAAACTAGGTAGCTGCTCTATAGAACCTGTTCTGATGCGAACAAGTTCTCCAAAGAGAAAAGGTGTCAATACTGCCTCCATTTCTACACCCAATTTACTACTCAGTATCCTGCCTTTGGAATTTTTACCCCAGAACTCTTCTAAAAATGAAGACTTTGGCTCACTCTCTTGAACATGTAAAACTTTCAATTTCTTTTTGTATCTCTGCCATCCACTACAATGAACATTTTGAGTTTCCTATTTTAATTCTCATTTTAAAATGCACTCTTTTTTTCTTACTAAACTTTCATTTAAATTCTCTCCATTTGTTTCAATCATAACAACACTGCAAATCATTTTCAAATGGTTTCATCAGTTCCACCTATATTTTTCAGACTCCAATGAGTCAGGGCCTCTGCTACACACTAAAAATTGAATGAGAAGAAAGAAGGTCTGGTCAATCTTAGGTTTCATAGAACTTACTGGTACCTTACTATTTCACAGCTGACTCTACATTCCTCTGCAAAGAACAGAAATTCTGATGCAAAGTATTTGCCAATTTCCATGGTTTGAATATTTGAAAATATTCCCACCATAACTGATGTTAGGTGACCCACAAGACATTACTGAAGGCAGAGTTGTGAAGAAATACTAACAATGCATTTTTGCAAATCCATGTGAGCTGTCTCTAGTATACCGTTGAGCTTATGAATGTTAAGCATAGAACCCCAAGTAAATAAATTTTTTAAAATCACATAAATTCTGTCGCACTTTGACTTTTTAATGATTTAAGAAATGCCTACATTAATTTTCCCATTATAGACCATGAATCCTCAGAACAGTCATCATGTATTTGTTTCCTCACCTTATTTCAGAAAACAATCCATTACAATGATTTCTACCACTGTTATTTGGAAGTAAGTCACACTTTCATCTGTGAACAACTTGTTTAAAATTAATAAATTTTACTGTTTAGAGAAGTCTAGGTTTATGGTAAAATACAGCACAAAGTATAAAGAGTTCCCACATAACCCCTGAACCTGCACACACCAACTCCTTCACTGTTGACACTTAGCGTCACAGCTGTACATCTGTCCCAATCCAGGCACATATAACACACCATTATCGGGCTTCCCCTGGTGGTCCAGTGGGTAGGGACACCGCCTTGCAGTGCAAGGGGCGCCGGTTCGAGCCCTGGCCTGGGAAGATCCCACGTGCCACGGAGTGGCTGCACTGATGTGTCCAATCACCAAGCCGGAGCTCTGGAGCGCATGCGCTCAGAGCCGGTGCTCTGCAATGACAGACGCCACCGCGATGGGAGGCCCACAGGAGACAAAGAACAAAGACGGATGAATAGAGAGAAACGAAAGCCCAATAGAAGTGGCCCGCCTGCTCCCCTCCCTCCCCCCCCCACCCCGCCCCCCCCCCAAAAATAAATAAATAAATAAATCTTTAAAAAAAAAAAAAAAAACACACCATTATCACCCTAAGTTCATAATTTACATTAGGGTTTACTCTTAGAGTTGCACATTTTATGAGTATGGAAAAAGTATAATGATAAGTATTTCTTAATGTAATATTATACAGAATACTTTCTCTGTCCCCCAAATCATCTGTACTCTATTCATCTTTTGGCCCATAAGCCTTGAAAACCACAAATACTTTTCCTTTATCTGTATTTTGCCTTTTTCAAAATGTCAAGTAGCTGAAATTGTATGGTATGTAGCCTTTTCAGATTGGCTTCTCTCACTCACAGATTACTGAACATTAAACTAACAATGCATTTTTGCAAATCCATGTGAGCTGTCTCTAGTATACCGTTGAGCTTATGAATGTTAAGCATAGAACCCCAAGTAAATAAATTTTTTAAAATCACATAAATTCTGTCGCACTTTGACTTTTTAATGATTTAAGAAATGCCTACATTAATTTTCCCATTATAGACCATGAATCCTCAGAACAGTCATCATGTATTTGTTTCCTCACCTTATTTCAGAAAACAATCCATTACAATGATTTCTACCACTGTTATTTGGAAGTAAGTCACACTTTCATCTGTGAACAACTTGTTTAAAATTAATAAATTTTACTGTTTAGAGAAGTCTAGGTTTATGGTAAAATACAGCACAAAGTATAAAGAGTTCCCACATAACCCCTGAACCTGCACACACCAACTCCTTCACTGTTGACACTTAGCGTCACAGCTGTACATCTGTCCCAATCCAGGCACATATAACACACCATTATCGGGCTTCCCCTGGTGGTCCAGTGGGTAGGGACACCGCCTTGCAGTGCAAGGGGCGCCGGTTCGAGCCCTGGCCTGGGAAGATCCCACGTGCCACGGAGTGGCTGCACTGATGTGTCCAATCACCAAGCCGGAGCTCTGGAGCGCATGCGCTCAGAGCCGGTGCTCTGCAATGACAGACGCCACCGCGATGGGAGGCCCACAGGAGACAAAGAACAAAGACGGATGAATAGAGAGAAACGAAAGCCCAATAGAAGTGGCCCGCCTGCTCCCCTCCCTCCCTCCCCAACCCGACCCCCGCCCAAAAATAAATAAATAAATAAATCTTTAAAAAAAAAAAAAAAACACACCATTATCACCCTAAGTTCATAATTTACATTAGGGTTTACTCTTAGAGTTGCACATTTTATGAGTATGGAAAAAGTATAATGATAAGTATTTCTTAATGTAATATTATACAGAATACTTTCTCTGTCCCCCAAATCATCTGTACTCTATTCATCTTTTGGCCCATAAGCCTTGAAAACCACAAATACTTTTCCTTTATCTGTATTTTGCCTTTTTCAAAATGTCAAGTAGCTGAAATTGTATGGTATGTAGCCTTTTCAGATTGGCTTCTCTCACTCAATTATATGAATTAAGTTTCCTCTATGACTTTTGGTTTGATAGCTCATTTCTTTTTAGTGTTGAATAGTATTCCATTATCTGGATAATACCACAGTTTATTTAACCATTCACCTAATGAGGCATATCTTGGTTCTTCAGGTTTTAACAAGTATTAATAAAGCTGCTATAAACATATGTTTGCAGGTTTTTTGGTGTGGAGATATGTTCTTAGCTCTTTTAGATAATTACCAAGGAAAGTGATTATTCAGCTGTATTATAAGGTTATATCTAAGTTTTGGACATCAAACTGTGTTCCAAAGTGGTTGAACCAATTTTCATTTCTGCCAACAGTGAATGAGAGTTTCCATTGTTCCACATGTTTGCAAGTATTTGGTGGTGGTAGAGTTTTGGATTTTGGCCATTCTATTTGGTGTGCAGTGGTGTTGCATTGTTATTTAAATTTGAAATTCCCTAATGACATGTGATGTTGAACATGTTTTTATATTCTTAATTTCTAACTGTATATCTCCTTTGGTGAGGTGTTTGTTTAAACCTTTAGTCTGCTTTTTTTTTTTTTTTTTTGATCTCTTTTGTCGACTTTTTTGTTCATTTATTTTCATCCATCTTTATTCTTCGGCCTGTGTGGGCATCCCATTGCAGTGGTCTGGCTTGTTTTTAATCAGGTTGCTTTCTTATTGTTGACTGTAAGAGTTATTTAGACGTATTAGATATCTGATAGTTCTCTATCAGATATTGCAGGGACCTTCCGCAGAAAGGGAAGGCAGCGGGATTGCCCCTGGCTGATCCGGGAGATCTCTGAGAGGCGAATCTTGACTGCCCACCCCAGCCCCTGGTTCAGGCAGGGGGGACAATCAGACGCGACAGGGTTCCATCAAAGTAGTTCCGCTTTATTAATGAATACCCACAGCTTTTATAAGCAAGTGAAGAGGGTCTTGCATGGGACTTCCTATAGATTACACCAATCAAGCTAAAGGTCAAGCAGTCATTCACTAGCACGGAAACCAGGGAAACCAATCAGAAATTTTGACCATCAATTAACAATTTAGATCACGCCCCGTCTCTTCCTGTAGGCGCCATCTTAGCTGCAAACATGTGCTTAAGCTTCCCTTCATTTCCATGTCCCTTCCTGTAGGCGCCATCTTAGCTCCCAGCTGAAACAATGTGCTTAAGCTTCTTTATGCTTGCAACGGTGCTCTTTCAATTCAGAGCCCCACAAGATATGTCCTTTGCAAAGAGTCTGTCTGAATCTTTAACTTGTCTTTTCATTCTCTTGACATAGTCTTGTGTAGACAGATGTTTCTAATTTTAATTAAGTCCAACTTATCTGCATGTCTTTTGTGTGTCATGTCTCTTGTGTTATATCTAAAAAGTCATCACCGTACCCAAGTTTACTCAGCTTTTCTTTTTGTTATCTACTAGTTTTACAGCTTACGGTTTCATGTTGGGATCCATTTTAAATTACAGTTTCATTTCATGAAAGTTGTAAGGTCTGTATTTAGATTTCTTTCTTTGCGTAGATGTCCAGTAGTCCAGTGCTGTTGCATTGTTATTTAAATTTGAAATTCCCTAATGACATGTGATGTTGAACATGTTTTTATATTCTTAATTTCTAACTGTATATCTCCTTTGGTGAGGTGTTTGTTTAAACCTTTAGTCTGCTTTTTTTTTTTTTTTTGATCTCTTTTGTCGACTTTTTTGTTCATTTATTTTCATCCATCTTTATTCTTCGGCCTGTGTGGGCATCCCATTGCAGTGGTCTGGCTTGTTTTTAATCAGGTTGCTTTCTTATTGTTGACTGTAAGAGTTATTTAGACGTATTAGATATCTGATAGTTCTCTATCAGATATTGCAGGGACCTTCCGCAGAAAGGGAAGGCAGCGGGATTGCCCCTGGCTGATCCGGGAGATCTCTGAGAGAGGCGAATCTTGACTGCCCACCCCCCAGCCCCCTGGCTCAGGCAGGGGACAATCAGACGCGACAGGGGTTCCATCAAAGTAGTTCCGCTTTATTAATGAATACCCACAGCTTTTATAAGCAAGTGAAGAGGGTCTTGCATGGGACTTCCTATAGATTACACCAATCAAGCTAAAGGTCAAGCAGTCATTCACTAGCACGGAAACCAGGGAAACCAATCAGAAATTTTGACCATCTATTAACAATTTAGATCACGCCCTGTCTCTTCCTGTAGGCGCCATCTTAGCTGCAAACATGTGCTTAAGCTTCCCTTCATTTCCATGTCCCTTCCTGTAGGCGCCATCTTAGCTCCCAGCTGAAACAATGTGCTTAAGCTTCTTTATGCTTGCAACGGTGCTCTTTCAATTCAGAGCCCCACAAGATATGTCCTTTGCAAAGAGTCTGTCTGAATCTTTAACTTGTCTTTTCATTCTCTTGACATAGTCTTGTGTAGACAGATGTTTCTAATTTTAATTAAGTCCAACTTATCTGCATGTCTTTTGTGTGTCATGTCTCTTGTGTTATATCTAAAAAGTCATCACCGTACCCAAGTTTACTCAGCTTTTCTTTTTGTTATCTACTAGTTTTACAGCTTACGGTTTCATGTTGGGATCCATTTTAAATTACAGTTTCATTTCATGAAAGTTGTAAGGTCTGTATTTAGATTTCTTTCTTTGCGTGTAGATGTCCAGTAGTCCAGTGCTGTTGGCTGAAAGACTGTCTTTGCTCCATTGTTTTGCTTTCCACACTTTATGAAAGATTAGTTAATAAGTTTACATAGGTCAGTTCCTGACCTCTCTGTTTTCTTCAGTTGATCAATTTGTCTCTTCTTTCACCACTATCACACTATCCCATTTATTATACCTTTATTAGAAGGTTTGAAGACTGGTGGTAACAGTCCTCAGATGTTGTTCTCCTTTTTTAATATTGTATTCACTATTCTAAGTCTTTTACCTCCATATAAATTTTAGGATCACTTTGTTGATACTCAGAAAACATGCTGGAATCTTGATTGCAAATAATTTCAGCAGCAAAATGCCTAGAAGTAATCTCTAATGTCATTCCAAATACTGTAATATATAAAAAATGTAAATGTATGTATTAAAAGCATATGTTTAAAAGATTAGATTGTTCATTAATACCTGTATTATTTAAGCTACATTATTTTACTTAATTTTTGCTTTTAGTGCATGTTCTATGGAATGTAATTTTCCCACGATAAGCCATAAAAATTTGCTTCATGGAGTGAGTTCCCTGTTGGTTCAGTGTTTAAGACTCTGTTTCCAATGTAGTAGGTGTGGGTTTGATCCCTTGTCGAGGAACTAAGGTCCCACATGCATAGTACATAGTGTGGCCAAAAAAAAAAAATTGGTTTATGAAAATGAGTTTTGGAACTACTGTATAATATTATTTTCAACCCCCTCAGAGACTCAAACTGCATTTTAACCTATTAATATCCCATGAATTTGAGCAGAGGATAAAAAAATGTTGGCTGTTATCAATTCTTTATTCTATTGTACTGTTTCTTGTCAGTTATTCAGAGCCCCACAAGATATGTCCTTTGCAAAGAGTCTCATCTTTAACCAGTAGTCTTGTGTAGACAGATGTTTCTAATTTTAATTAAGTCCAACTTATCTGCATGTCTTTGTGTGTCATGTCTCTTGTGTTATATCTAAAAAGTCATCACCGTACCCAAGTTTACTCAGCTTTTCTTTTTGTTATCTACTAGTTTTACAGCTTACGGTTTCATGTTGGGATCCATTTTAAATTACAGTTTCATTTCATGAAAGTTGTAAGGTCTGTATTTAGATTTCTTTCTTTGCGTGTAGATGTCCAGTAGTCCAGTGCTGTTGGCTGAAAGACTGTCTTTGCTCCATTGTTTTGCTTTCCACACTTTATGAAAGATTAGTTAATAAGTTTACATAGGTCAGTTCCTGACCTCTCTGTTTTCTTCAGTTGATCAATTTGTCTCTTCTTTCACCACTATCACACTATCCCATTTATTATACCTTTATTAGAAGGTTTGAAGACTGGTGGTAACAGTCCTCAGATGTTGTTCTCCTTTTTTAATATTGTATTCACTATTCTAAGTCTTTTACCTCCATATAAATTTTAGGATCACTTTGTTGATACTCAGAAAACATGCTGGAATCTTGATTGCAAATAATTTCAGCAGCAAAATGCCTAGAAGTAATCTCTAATGTCATTCCAAATACTGTAATATATAAAAAATGTAAATGTATGTATTAAAAGCATATGTTTAAAAGATTAGATTGTTCATTAATACCTGTATTATTTAAGCTACATTATTTTACTTAATTTTTGCTTTTAGTGCATGTTCTATGGAATGTAATTTTCCCACGATAAGCCATAAAAATTTGCTTCATGGAGTGAGTTCCCTGTTGGTTCAGTGTTTAAGACTCTGTTTCCAATGTAGTAGGTGTGGGTTTGATCCCTTGTCGAGGAACTAAGGTCCCACATGCATAGTACATAGTGTGGCCAAAAAAAAAAAATTGGTTTATGAAAAATGAGTTTTGGAACTACTGTATAATATTATTTTCAACCCCCTCAGAGACTCAAACTGCATTTTAACCTATTAATATCCCATGAATTTGAGCAGAGGATAAAAAAATGTTGGCTGTTATCAATTCTTTATTTTCTTATATGTACTGCTATCTATCTATGCATGCATCTATTGGTATTACATTTTATTTTCTCTAAACTTAACATTGTTATTCAATTCTGGCTAAATTTTTCAAATAGCCTTCACTGAAGTGTATGTTTATTTTATTAACTGGTAACTTAACATGATATTATAGAAGCTGAAATTTCAGTCCATGGATATAACCATTCTATGAATTGTTTAAAACTCAGGTAGTTGTAGTAATAGCAAAAACATACACTGAAATTTACATTGTATTTACCATGTCTCTGACACTCTTGTAGTTATAATCATCTCTAAAACCTTTTAAGTGTGTCCTATTCTTTGGACATGTTCCTTGTGAAGAAGCTGAGGCCCACAGAGTAAAGTAAGGTATATTAAGGGAAAAATGGTGACCACTAGCAAGTTTATCTAATACCATGCTTCTATCTACCATTTTAAACATCCTTTCCAAAATAGAATTGACCTAGATGATATATGTGACTGTTATGTGTTGATCTGTTCAGCTCCCAAAAGATATGGTCTAACCTTTTCCCCCAGTTACCTGTGAATCTGATGTGTTTTGCAAATAGACTCTTTCAGATGTAATCAAGCAAAGATGAAATCATATTGGAGTAGACTAAGCATTTAATACAGTCTGTAATTATAGGAAGAGGAGAAAAATGCAGAGAAGAGACAAAAAAAAAAAATTTCAGATATCAAGCAAGATGTAATACCTGTATTATTTAAGCTACATTA
The DNA here is from genome assembly GCA_022376925.1 of Tragulus kanchil. Taxonomy (NCBI): domain Eukaryota; kingdom Metazoa; phylum Chordata; class Mammalia; order Artiodactyla; family Tragulidae; genus Tragulus; species Tragulus kanchil. The sequence goes on from JAIOJX010000030.1 coordinate 94,908,063, forward strand.
TTTTACTTAATTTTTGCTTTTAGTGCATGTTCTATGGAATGTAATTTTCCCACGATAAGCCATAAAAATTTGCTTCATGGAGTGAGTTCCCTGTTGGTTCAGTGTTTAAGACTCTGTTTCCAATGTAGTAGGTGTGGGTTTGATCCCTTGTCGAGGAACTAAGGTCCCACATGCATAGTACATAGTGTGGCCAAAAAAAAAAAATTGGTTTATGAAAATGAGTTTTGGAACTACTGTATAATATTATTTTCAACCCCCTCAGAGACTCAAACTGCATTTTAACCTATTAATATCCCATGAATTTGAGCAGAGGATAAAAAAATGTTGGCTGTTATCAATTCTTTATTTTCTTATATGTACTGCTATCTATCTATGCATGCATCTATTGGTATTACATTTTATTTTCTCTAAACTTAACATTGTTATTCAATTCTGGCTAAATTTTTCAAATAGCCTTCACTGAAGTGTATGTTTATTTTATTAACTGGTAACTTAACATGATATTATAGAAGCTGAAATTTCAGTCCATGGATATAACCATTCTATGAATTGTTTAAAACTCAGGTAGTTGTAGTAATAGCAAAAACATACACTGAAATTTACATTGTATTTACCATGTCTCTGACACTCTTGTAGTTATAATCATCTCTAAAACCTTTTAAGTGTGTCCTATTCTTTGGACATGTTCCTTGTGAAGAAGCTGAGGCCCACAGAGTAAAGTAAGGTATATTAAGGGAAAAATGGTGACCACTAGCAAGTTTATCTAATACCATGCTTCTATCTACCATTTTAAACATCCTTTCCAAAATAGAATTGACCTAGATGATATATGTGACTGTTATGTGTTGATCTGTTCAGCTCCCAAAAGATATGGTCTAACCTTTTCCCCCAGTTACCTGTGAATCTGATGTGTTTTTGCAAATAGACTCTTTCAGATGTAATCAAGCAAAGATGAAATCATATTGGAGTAGACTAAGCATTTAATACAGTCTGTAATTATAGGAAGAGGAGAAAAAATGCAGAGAAGAGACATATAGAAAGAATAGTATTTTAGAATGAAGTATAGATTGTAGAAATGTAGTTACAAGCTGAGAAAGAACAGGGATTGCTAATGACATCAGAAGCCAAAAGAAAGGTTGGAACAGATTGTCCCCTAGAACATTCAGAGAGAACATGGTTCCAGGGACACCTTGGTTTCAAACATCTAGTCTTCAAGCTGTGAGAGAGTTGCTTTAAGCCACCTGGTCTGTGGACTGATTGTGGCAGTCCTAGAAAACTAATAGCAGTGAACAAGTACGTTCAGTATTCAAATCTAATAGGATACACACATTGCTTATATTTGCATAAATGTTTATAGATTATTAGGAAATATTTAATATAAAATATATATCTCATCCATAAGATCACAAGTAATTTAACATAATTAAAACCATTTTAAGTTAATATACCTAAATTAATAATGTATAATTTTAATTAAGGAAATATACATGTTTTCATTTAAAAATGGGTCATATATGCTTGTGCATGTATGCTCATTCACTTCAGTCATACTTGACTCTTTATGACCCAATGGAACATAGCCTGCCAGACTCCTCTGCCAATGGGATTCTTCAGGCAAGAATACTGGAGTGAGGCTTCCCCTGCTGATCCAGTGTGTAAAGGACATCGCCTTGCAGTGCAAGGGGCGCCGGTTCGAGCCCTGGCCTGGGAAGATCCCACGTGCCACGGAGTGGCTACACTGATGTGTCCAATCACCGAGCCGGAGCTCTGGAGCACACGTGCCCAGAGCCAGTGCTCTCCAACGACAGACACCACCGCGATGGGAGGCCCACAGGAGCCAAGGAATGAAGACGAATGAAAATAGAGAAATGAAAGACCAATAGAAGTGGTCCGCCCACTCCCCTCCCTCCCCTACCCGACCCCCGCCCAAAGTAAATAAATAAATAAATCTTAAAAAAAAAAAAAATAAAAGAATACTGGAGTGGGTTGCCATTTCCTCCTCCAGTGGGTCTTCCTGACCCGTATTCATTACCACTAGTACCAGGTGGGAAGCCTACTTATTACCAGTTTCACTAAAATTTAAATTAAATATAGAATTTCACATTTCTTAAAATAACATTTTTTTCAGAGAATGTGATTTATTTTTCCTCTGTGTGTCATAATAACATATTATCAGAAATAAACCCTGTGATTTATTTATCCCCTACTTGTCCTTGTAATACTTAGAGAAGACTTTTAAATTGGCAAGATAGGAAATGTTATTTTATGTTCATTTTTATAACTTTAATGGTTTTTGTTTAAAGTAATTGTCATATTCTCTCTCTTAAAAGACTATTTTCCTAGAAACATATTGATTTATTGTTATGTTATATATATATGTAATATTATATAATATTAAGTTATTACTCTCAACACAGTTGTATTCCAGTAAAAATAAAAGAGAAGGGAAAATTAGAGACAATGTTCATCTCAAGAAGTTGATCCCATAAATCACATAATATTGGAATAAATATGCCAATATAGATAATAAATTTTAAAATATCACAAATGTTTAGCTCAATTTTTCTGATTTCCAAAGCATATTATTTTTATTATTGTTGAAACTGAAATAGTTATTGCTTAAATAAATAATTATTTAATTTTATCCAGAAAATTCTGTTTCTCTTTATCATTCACTAACACTGTAAAAATTATGAAACAGTTAAATGTGCAGTTTCACAGAAAATTAGTTCGTAAAAATTTTTATTGATGATTTTTCCAAGAAAAAAGTTCCTTATATAAATGTTTATGTACTCTTATAACCTAAATGAAACCATAAGTTCATGCACGAAAGCATGTCTTGATGTATTTATAAAAAGGTTGTTGGTTACTCTCAAAGCCACAGGGACATAGAGATGGAAAGAATTTGTGATAATTCCAACTATTTGGGAAAATTCAACTGTCATCCAGAAAAATCCCACATAAAGCACAGTAGGCTAGACTATGCTGCAGTGACAATGAAAGCATAAAATCTGATTGATTTAACATAAGTAAGGTTAATTCTTGCCCGTGTTACAATTGAATATGTTAGGTGGGGATTCCTGGAGGCTCTTTTGCAAGCAATGACTTCCATCTTGGAATTCTCTTTTTCCTTTTTAAAAGATGGGTTTTAAAAATTACCTTGCTGAAGGAAGGTGGTCAGTTGTATTACAGTTTGACATCCAGACTTGGCAAAGGGCCTCAGCCCATATTCAAATCATATGGCAGCAATCTCTACTGAAAAATAGCCAGAAAATGGGGCTCCCCTGGTGGTCCAGTGGGTAGAGAGTCCACCTTGCAGTGCAAATGGCACCGGTTCAATCCCTGACCTGGGAAGATCCCACGTGCCGCAGAGCAGCCAGACCAGTGTGTCCAATTACAAGCCAGCACTCTGGAGCGCATGCGTCCAGAGCCAATGCTCAGAGAAGCCACTGCAATGGGAGGCCCATACAGGTCAAAGAATAAAGATGGATGAAAATAAATAAATAAATAACCAATAAAAGAGGCCAAAATTAAAAAAAAAAAAAAGGCCAGAAAATGTAGTCTTCCTGTGTAATCAGAGAAACAAACAGGATTAAATGAGCAAAAACAATGTGTTTGCTCTTACCTCAGCTACAGAGCTACACATGTGAGGAACCACTGATAATCACATTGCTTTTCAACTTCAATAAGGCAAGTCTCTTTTGTATAAAATTAGAGAAGGAAATAGTAGGTTTTTCTTAGGGTTTTTCCAATCCCCAGATTCTCATACTTAATGGCAGTAAGTCCTTAGGATCATTTATATATATAAATTATATATATATATATATATATATAAACAAAACATTATGCTTAAAATGCATAGAAATATGCGAAGGACTTCCCCAGGGGCACAGACAATAAAGAATCTGCCTCCCATTTCAGGAGACCAGAGTTCAATCCCTGCGTCAGGAAGATAGCCTAGAGAAGGAAATGGCAACCTGCTCTAGTATTCTCGCCTGGGAACTTCCATGGACAGAGAAGCCTAACAGGCTAAAAGCCCATGGAATCGCAAAGAGTAGTACACGACTAATCAACTAACATACATACACACAAGAAAGAATTCAGAATTCAAGGACATAACAAGTTAATAGAATTTTTAAAAGTTTATAATCTAAACTAGAAAGATTTAACTGACAAAATATAGTGATAAAACTTTGGAACACTAGAAGAATAATGGAGGCTTTTTGCAAGCAATGACTTTTTGGAATTCTCTTTCCTTTTTAAAAGATGGGTTTTAAAAATTACCTTGCTGAAGGAAGGTGGTCAGTTGTATTACAGTTTGACATCCAGACTTGGCAAAGGGCCTCAGCCCATATTCAAATCATATGGCAGCAATCTCTACTGAAAAATAGCCAGAAAATGGGGCTCCCCTGGTGGTCCAGTGGGTAGAGAGTCCACCTTGCAGTGCAAATGGCACCGGTTCAATCCCTGACCTGGGAAGATCCCACGTGCCGCAGAGCAGCCAGACCAGTGTGTCCAATTACAAGCCAGCACTCTGGAGCGCATGCGTCCAGAGCCAATGCTCAGAGAAGCCACTGCAATGGGAGGCCCATACAGGTCAAAGAATAAAGATGGATGAAAATAAATAAATAAATAACCAATAAAAGAGGCCAAAATTAAAAAAAAAAAAAAGGCCAGAAAATGTAGTCTTCCTGTGTAATCAGAGAAACAAACAGGATTAAATGAGCAAAAACAATGTGTTTGCTCTTACCTCAGCTACAGAGCTACACATGTGAGGAACCACTGATAATCACATTGCTTTTCAACTTCAATAAGGCAAGTCTCTTTTGTATAAAATTAGAGAAGGAAATAGTAGGTTTTTCTTAGGGTTTTTCCAATCCCCAGATTCTCATACTTAATGGCAGTAAGTCCTTAGGATCATTTATATATATAAATTATATATATATATATATATATATAAACAAAACATTATGCTTAAAATGCATAGAAATATGCGAAGGACTTCCCCAGGGGCACAGACAATAAAGAATCTGCCTCCCATTTCAGGAGACCAGAGTTCAATCCCTGCGTCAGGAAGATAGCCTAGAGAAGGAAATGGCAACCTGCTCTAGTATTCTCGCCTGGGAACTTCCATGGACAGAGAAGCCTAACAGGCTAAAAGCCCATGGAATCGCAAAGAGTAGTACACGACTAATCAACTAACATACATACACACAAGAAAGAATTCAGAATTCAAGGACATAACAAGTTAATAGAATTTTTAAAAGTTTATAATCTAAACTAGAAAGATTTAACTGACAAAATATAGTGATAAAACTTTGGAACACTAGAAAGAATAATTTTTTATTCGGAGAGCTACTATAACTGTGTGGGTGAGATGGTTAATTTTGTGTCAGTTTGACTGGGTCATAGGATGCCCAGATATTTGTTTCTGGATGAGATTAGCTTTTAAATTGGGAGACTGAGAAAAGCAGATTGCCTTCCCCAATGTGAGTGGGCATCGTCCAATGCATAGAGCTGAGTAGAGGAAGGAGAAATTGCTTCCTTTGCCAGATGCATGAATGGGACATTTTTCTTCTCCTGACTTCAGACTGGGACTTACACATTTTTGCTCTTGATTTTCAGACCGACCTTCAGACTCATAATGGAACTACACCACCAGCTTTCCTTAGTCTCCAATTTGCAGACAACAGACCATGGAACTCTGCAGTCTCCACAATCATGTGAGCCATTTCCTTATAATAAATCTCTTTATATAAAAAATAGATGGATGAATAAGTAAATGATAGATACAGTGATATATACTTCTCTGGATAGCTCTAATACAGAGTTATTTTCTTCTTTTGTTTCCTTCAGCTTGAATTATTTAAAGTTTTCCTCAAAGTGTGATCTCATACATGTTATAAATAAAATCTGTATTAAGTTAGTTCTTTCTGCTAAATTTTAAAGTTCTTTAAACCATGCCATATTTAATACATGAAAGAAATTGATTTACAGTTTCAGTTTCATAATAATATAAATAGTACAAGAAGCATTATGCTTTTTAAAATATGCAAGTTTACTGACTTTCATGCTGTAGCATTATTCTATCATCTTCAAAAAATAAGAACATTTTGAAGTGCTTATCCATCATATTTAAGTGGCTTCTGGCCTTTGTTTTAATGATTAAATGATGAAAATCCAACCTTAATTAAGTATATAAACTCAACAGAACAATAATTTTCATCTTTTTTTCCCCAGTTATGGAAATGCTTCTAGTTTATTTATTTAACAACAACTCATATGTTGCTTACTAAGAGCCATTCAGTGCATTACTAATACTCACTTTATGAAATCTCATCTGTGCCATCTGGGAAAGGCAATATCACTGTCATATTTTAATGACTAAACAAGGTTCAGTAAATTGCCCAAGAAATTCAATAACATGCCCATGTTCACAAACACACCTTAAACATGATGCAGTGGTATAAAAGATATTTGGTAATTCTGTCATCTCTAAATACATATGAATATAGTTGCTGGTTCTTGTGGTTAAGTGGCATTCAGATTAAAAAGATATACAGAGCCAGTATCTATTTCTTTAGGGTCAAGAACTCTCTAAGAGAAAAAATAGCCACACAGAAACAATCAACTCTTGGTAATTCCTTGTCATCCCAAATGATTATTTCTGTGCTTTCTAACACTTCTGTTAGGAAACAAAGTTAGTAAAATTTGCCTAACTAATATTTTATTTACAAAACCAGGTAAGTTGAGTGTGGCTATTACCATGCTCTTGCATTCTAATTCCTTTAGAACTCAAATAAGTTCTAAGAGTTTGACTAGCCTTATAACCATATTCAAGGAAGGACGAAGATTAATCTGTATGTATTCTACTATTACTATTCTAGAGGTAGAGAAAATAACTTATATATTTGCATGTTTTAGAAATGAAGTAAGCATCTGGCCATGGGAGAGGCACACTGTATTCTGATTTGAAAAAAAAAGGGAATGTGTTTGGTAATAGTCTCTTCAAAAGAATCACAAAGAAAAGACACTGATGATTTAGACTCTGTCCTCTGAGAAAATATATCATACTCTTTGCAGGAGACAAAACAGCCTTCAGTTTTGTATACACATTCTTGTCAACAAGTCCACGATGGTGTAATAGACAATGTATGATCAGGCTAGGAAACTGTTTTTTACTATTTTTTTTTTTTACAACAGTAAATAAATTCCTGGTTTGTTGCTTTTCAGATCCAAGCAAGAGTGTTATTTGTGAATGTTGATTTAACTTTGAGTGTTATAGGTGTAAAAAATTTGACCCTGACTAGATAAAAGCACATTTCCTTTTAGTTACATTCTTTGTTACTGGATAGGCTTTCTCCTGTGGTCACTTTCTGGTTGATAATAAAGCAGAAACTAATATGTTGCTTACTAAGAGCCATTCAGTGCATTACTAATACTCACTTTATGAAATCATCCATTAATATCATGATGACTAAACAAGGTTCAGTAAATTGCCCAAGAAATTCAATAACATGCCCATGTTCACAAACACACCTTAAACATGATGCAGTGGTATAAAAGATATTTGGTAATTCTGTCATCTCTAAATACATATGAATATAGTTGCTGGTTCTTGTGGTTAAGTGGCATTCAGATTAAAAAGATATACAGAGCCAGTATCTATTTCTTTAGGGTCAAGAACTCTCTAAGAGAAAATAGCCACACAGAAACAATCAACTCTTGGTAATTCCTTGTCATCCCAAATGATTATTTCTGTGCTTTCTAACACTTCTGTTAGGAAACAAAGTTAGTAAAATTTGCCTAACTAATATTTTATTTACAAAACCAGGTAAGTTGAGTGTGGCTATTACCATGCTCTTGCATTCTAATTCCTTTAGAACTCAAATAAGTTCTAAGAGTTTGACTAGCCTTATAACCATATTCAAGGAAGGACGAAGATTAATCTGTATGTATTCTACTATTACTATTCTAGAGGTAGAAAAAATAACTTATATATTTGCATGTTTTAGAAATGAAGTAAGCATCTGGCCATGGGAGAGGCACACTGTATTCTGATTTGAAAAAAAAAGGGAATGTGTTTGGTAATAGTCTCTTCAAAAGAATCACAAAGAAAAGACACTGATGATTTAGACTCTGTCCTCTGAGAAAATATATCATACTCTTTGCAGGAGACAAAACAGCCTTCAGTTTTGTATACACATTCTTGTCAACAAGTCCACGATGGTGTAATAGACAATGTATGATCAGGCTAGGAAACTGTTTTTTACTATTTTTTTTTTTTACAACAGTAAATAAATTCCTGGTTTGTTGCTTTTCAGATCCAAGCAAGAGTGTTATTTGTGAATGTTGATTTAACTTTGAGTGTTATAGGTGTAAAAAATTTGACCCTGACTAGATAAAAGCACATTTCCTTTTAGTTACATTCTTTGTTACTGGATAGGCTTTCTCCTGTGGTCACTTTCTGGTTGATATAAAGCAGAAACTAATAGTTGACTGAACAGTTGACCCACTCAGGTAGGTCATATCTACCTGAAAGGACTAGTTTTCCTATCTTTGAAAAACTAGTTTCAGATATGATGTTCTAGCTTATAAATTACCATTTTATGAGAAAACTTGTTGAAACTTTTTTGGTACATCTCATCTCAACACCATTCTTCACTTTTTTAATCCTAGTTTGCTAATATGGTTTCCTAGCTTTTTAGGTATAACATGAGACTTCTTGTCATGTAAATTGCAGCTTGATTGGATACTTGTAATAATTTCTTAATCAGCACATTACTAAATGACCTCCAGCTTCTATCATTGTAACAAAATAGTGCCTTTCTAAACATCAAGACCATATCTAATATTCTAGTACTGTCTACTTTATTAAAATGTTCAGAATAGAAAAAAAAAACAATAAAAAAGAACATTACAAAAAATAAGAAAACAAAATGTTCAGAATGTCTTGGTGATTTCAGACCAGGTGCCATGTAAACACAATAGTCACTAAATTCTGTTTTCATCATATAAATTTCATCATAATAAGTAAAAACAAGTGATTTTCCACGTATGTTCCTTCCCAAAATGACATCTCCAAATATGGCAATATTACCTAGATTTGGTATGCAAATTTAGTATGAAATAAACATTGCACAATATGCTAATAATTAGTCACTAAATGATGAAACAATTAGTAGCTAACTACTGTAAAACAAAACCATAGCATTGTCATATCATCATCTGTATATGCGTCAGAAACAGAGTCTATGACACAAGGAAGCCCAGTCCCGTGCCTGGAATCATCTCACATGGGTGTGCTGGCTATCCGTCTCACCCAGTCCCCCATCATTCTAACTGACATACCAGTTAGTGAATGGGGCATGAAATACTGTGCACCAGTGATGTTAGTACTCTACCTATTGTGATCTTTTTCTAAGAGTTTTAGATTTTATATTCTAATCTCATATTTAACCAGTTTCTATCTATAATAATTTTTTGCAGTTCAGGTGGAGGTTAGGCCTCTCCTGACAAATTTTGATCCATTTCTTTCATGATGATTACTTAGTGAACTGTCGGAATCTGGATAGAATGACTGCTCCAGACTATAGACTTAGAGCAGAGAAATTAGTTCAAGTATGAGTGTAGGCCTGACATACCAGTTCACATAATAACCTACATTTATTTAAAAAGCAAGCCTTCTTTTAGAAGTAATAAATTGGAATTTGAAGAGCATGCACATTAATAATAGATGCAGAGGAAAGTAAAGGGCGTATTAAAATGGGAACAAAATTCAGAGACCTGGAAGCACATGTTATAGTGTATGGACAACAACAGATGCATACATATTAGGTAATGAGTGTAGCTAAGTGAGACTTTCTAATTTCATTGAGAAACATCGATCTTAGGATATTTTTTTTCTATAAAACATAATATTTCCCCATAGGATGAAAATGAGATGAGTTCTTCACTTCGTTTTAAAGTGGTCCTTAAAATCTGGGGCCTGATTTTGTCAAAGTAAAAGCATGTGTCTACCACTTTTGCTTCTATGGAATATGGCATTTTCCGACAAGTCAATTTTACCTCATGATGCAGTTTATTAGCATAATTTATGAGTTGTCTTAGAATCATATGACCAAAAAAGATAATTATTCCAGAAAAAATGAACTGCAAATCAACTGGTCAATTGATAAGAAATTTGAATCTGGCACTAGCTGATGACAGCTATAAAATTCACCTCACTAAAACACTTTGGCACATATTTTGAAACTAGTTTGTTTTGGAAGATACAGCAAAAGATGGTATACAAGTTTTTTGAGTGTTGCATTGAGAGTGTTTTTGTTTTTCCCATCCTGCTTCTTTTGTTTGTATTTGTTTTCATCCCTCTTTTTATTCTTTGGCTTGTGTGGGCCAGCCGTTGCAGTGACCTCTCTTGTTACAAAGCACTGACTCTGGGCACATGCAGTCCAGAGTGCTGGCTCTTAATTGGACACATTGGTCCAGCCGCTCTGCCCCATGTGGGATCTTTCTGGACCAGAGATCGAACAGGTGCCCCTTGCACTGCAAGGTGGACTCTTTACCCAATGGACCACCAGGGAAGCCTGGGAGTGTTTTTGATTGTCTTTTTGTAACTATTTTAAGAACAAAGATAGACACTCTGTATTATACTTATTTCTTATTAAAATTTATAAATGATGTACATATGATGGCAAGAATACTTAATGACTTGGAAATATATCTATGGCATATTTTCAAATAAAATCACATGTCATTTTTAGAAAATGGCATGTTTGCTATGATTTGAGATCATTTTCCATCACAGGAAATGAAAATGTAGGAAATGAAAATGTAAATAATCTTTGCATTGATGCCTTTGAAGAAATATTTGAAGAGTTAAGTGATTAAAGGATTAAGGACTATCTCTGCTTTTGATAGCCGTGCTCAGGCTGGCTAATTAATCTCTGTGAATATCAGCCTTTTCACATACAAAATGTGAATTTATTTGCATTCCCAAAAAACACTTCAGAAAAAATTGTGCCAATTTAATTTAAATTCTGGGAAAAGTGAGTTGTCCATTTCTTGTCAATTTCTTATATCATTTCCAACACGAAATATCATCTACATTTTCTTCTCTTTTTGCTAATTTAATACACAAAAACATATTAGTTCTTTTTAACTTTCCATTTCTTAGTTTACTAGTAATGTTGCTAAAGTTTTGTTATGATTATAAAAATCTTCTTATGACTAGAGATAAAATATGAATTTCTTATTGACTAAACCTGTGAATATTTGGACTTCTGTTATAAATGCTAAGAATATATATGTTGCCAAATTTTTGTTGCCTCTCAGTTTACTTTATGCTGGTTTTGAAATGCAAGCAGTTTAAATGTTTTTGCATTAGATCTAGTAATTTTGCCCTATATGATGCCTCCTTGTTATAATACTTAGTTCAAGATTTTGTAAATATTTAGTTATTTTTCTTCATGTATGTATATTTATTTATAGTTTATTATTTTGTATTTATTTATCTAACTTGGTATTTAAAACAGGAAACAACATTCAGTTTTTTGCCAAAATTGTTAATTAGTTATTCTAATACCATATGTGAAGGAATTTACTATTAACCTACTATATTATATCTTGGATCCAAGCTTTCCTGGTATATTACATTAATCCAACTATGTATCTCTTATTTACTTGAAATATATCTTTTAATATTATAGTTTATAGCATCTTTATGTTTCTTATAACAGATTATATTTGCCTTAGTCTGTTTGGGCTATCATAACAAAATACTATAGACTGTCTTGTGAAACAGTGGAAATGTATTTTCTTGAAGTTTTAGAAACTAGAAAGTCTAAGATCACAGACAAGTAGGCTTTAGTTTCTGGTGAGAGTTCTTCCTGGCTTGCAAATAGTCACCTCCTTGCCCTATCTTTACATGGCAGGGAGAGAAAATAATCTGTCTGGCATCTCTTCTAATAAGGAAACTAATGCCACCATCCAGGGCTTCATCCTCATGACTTCATCTAATCTTACTTACCTCTCAAAGGCCTCATTCCCAAATACCAACACACAAGGGATTAGGACTATAATGTATGAATTTTGGTGGGACACAAACATTCAGCACATAATAATATTCATCCTTCATTTTATAAAAGATACAATTTTTTCTTATTTGCTTTTAGAGGTGTAGTTTTGATTTATTCATCTAACTTTAAGTAGTATTGTTATAGTGTGCTTATCTTTTATATGAACTTCAGTCTTTCTTGGAACAAATTATAGTATAAAAATAATTATATTTTACAGGGAATTTTGGCCTCAGTTTATTTTTCTGAGTAAATTATTTTCATACCTTCCACTTAAAGTTTGGTTGGAAGTGTCTTTAGAGGAGGGGTATTTGAAGTCAGTCTCAATATCTTGGGCAAAAGTTTACCATACTATCTGATGGTGGGAAGGGTATAGCTTTTTTCCTCTAGGTCCAAGAAATCAGGCTTCAATTCCTAAATGAATCTTTCTAGCTCTACAAGAAAAAGAAATGTGAGTACTGGTAAAGCTGAAGAATAAAGATATTTTATTTCATACCAATCTGAATATAGGAGTTAACAAACAAAATGAAAGTAGAAACAGTTATCAAAGTACAAATTCTAAAGACATCTATTGAAATTTCTAACTTAAACTGCACTTGGGGTATATTACTGAAAGCTTTCAGAAAGACAGCAGGTTCATTAGCTTATGACATCCTCTTAGTCATGGCTGAAACCACTCAAGTCACCTCATTAAATTTTTCTCTGCAAAGATTTTTGGCCTGGCTTATCGTGCTTCCCGGACATAATGATCCTATAGTGGGGATTGTTACACTGAGTCATGGGCTCCACTAAGGAATTTAACTCATCAAGAGCACATGTAAACGTGTCTGCCATATAGGGGTATGCACAGATTCTCAGCAGCATTTGTGGTTTTAAATCATTTTATTAAAAGTCATTACCTGCTTCATAGGATCTCCTGGTGGAATTCTTACTCCTCTCTAGTAGCAAGACAGGGCATAAATAAAGTCGTAACATAAATAAATTTAGCACGATCTACAAAGAAGAATTTCTTCTTTTGGATAGACCTACCAATATAAGTAGTGTACAGAACTGTATTGATGTAAGTCTTAAACCAAGTCAAAAATGTTTTAATTTTGAGTTTTTAAACAGTATTTATGTATAAGTTCTTGCCTCTATTCTTTATGTTTGTGAATGTCCTATCTCTCAGAATCTTTGCTAGGGAAAATATTAAAATATTTCTTAGGTGTGGACCAGAGAGGGATAGAAAAACCACATGAGCAGAGAAATAGATCTTTTTAAAAAATATCCAACAGAGTGACCTCTTAAAACTCTAGAATATATGTCTGTTTGTTTATGGAAGTATGTGCAATGCAGAATGATTTTTCCAACAACTTCTTACATACAACTTTAAGTATCAGGCACTCTAAATCAAAGTTCAGGTTTGTGAGACAATCAAATTCATAATTCACACAAGTTAGATTTTATATACTAGCAGTTTTCTCATTGTGTGCTAAGAGTTTTTGAACGTATGTTATTACAAAGTGAATTGGGTCCATGCGAGGGACTGAAATTTAATCATTCATAATTTTCTATTTTAGTTCCTAGAATGAAGGTCCATGCCGAGGGACCCTGAAATTTAACTAAACGACGAATTACTGAAAGTTAAATTCAAAGTACAAATTCTAAAGACATCTATTGAAATTTCTAACTTAAACTGCACTTGGGTTTTTCAAATTGGGCTTATGAACATCCTCTTAGTCATGGCTGAAACCACTCAAGTCACCTCATTAAATTTTTCTCTGCAAAGATTTTTGGCCTGGCTTATCGTGCTTCCCGGACATAATGATCCTATAGTGGGGATTGTTACACTGAGTCATGGGCTCCACTAAGGAATTTAACTCATCAAGAGCACATGTAAACGTGTCTGCCATATAGGGGTATGCACAGATTCTCAGCAGCATTTGTGGTTTTAAATCATTTTATTAAAAGTCATTACCTGCTTCATAGGATCTCCTGGTGGAATTCTTACTCCTCTCTAGTAGCAAGACAGGGCATAAATAAAGTCGTAACATAAATAAATTTAGCACGATCTACAAAGAAGAATTTCTTCTTTTGGATAGACCTACCAATATAAGTAGTGTACAGAACTGTATTGATGTAAGTCTTAAACCAAGTCAAAAATGTTTTAATTTTGAGTTTTTAAACAGTATTTATGTATAAGTTCTTGCCTCTATTCTTTATGTTTGTGAATGTCCTATCTCTCAGAATCTTTGCTAGGGAAAATATTAAAATATTTCTTAGGTGTGGACCAGAGAGGGATAGAAAAACCACATGAGCAGAGAAATAGATCTTTTTAAAAAATATCCAACAGAGTGACCTCTTAAAACTCTAGAATATATGTCTGTTTGTTTATGGAAGTATGTGCAATGCAGAATGATTTTTCCAACAACTTCTTACATACAACTTTAAGTATCAGGCACTCTAAATCAAAGTTCAGGTTTGTGAGACAATCAAATTCATAATTCACACAAGTTAGATTTTATATACTAGCAGTTTTCTCATTGTGTGCTAAGAGTTTTTGAACGTATGTTATTACAAAGTGAATTGGGTCCATGCCGAGGGGACTGAAATTTAATCATTCATAATTTTCTCATTTTTAGTTCCCTAGAATGTATCTCCTAAGAGATAACAGTATTACAAGTAAAGATTCATTCTTACCAGAATATTGACAGTCACCTAAGCAGTACTACTTCTCTGTCTCTGGTGGTCAGGGACAGAGTCGTTATCCAAGTCTCATGTCTATTATGTGCTGTGTAAGTACAGCAGCAAAATTATTATGAACATTAATTTACACAACATTTTAGTCATTAATTATATATTCTTAGATATATGGAAGAAATATACAAGCATAGGCTTTCTGAAGATATGTATAGAAAAGATTAAAACTTCATTGCTTTTCCTGAAGTAACTAAGAATTATGGATGCAGCTAACAAACCATAGTGAACAAAGCGTAGTTAAAGAGAAAGTTGTTAAAAAAACCCAAAACTTCCACTATCCACTGTTTCTCAATAAAATAGATTTTAGGGCTTCCTTGGTGGTCAAGTGGGTAAAGAGTCTGCTTTGCAGAGCAAGGTGCACCGGTTTGATCCCTGGCCCAGGAAGATCCCATGTGCTACAGAGCTGCCAGACCGGTGTGGACAGTGGAGTGCGTGCACCCCGAGCTGGTGCTCTGCAATGAGAGGCCACTGCAATGGGAGGCCCATACGGGCCAAAGAATAAAGATGGATGAAAATGAATAGATAAAGGACCAATACAAGTGGCCAAAACTAAAAAAAAAAAGATTTTAAATTAGTATATATGAGTTCTTTATTTTTGTTACTGATACCAACATGTTTACACTACCTGTGTATGGT
Organism: Tragulus kanchil; assembly: GCA_022376925.1. Taxonomy (NCBI): domain Eukaryota; kingdom Metazoa; phylum Chordata; class Mammalia; order Artiodactyla; family Tragulidae; genus Tragulus; species Tragulus kanchil. Next base: position 94,923,512 of record JAIOJX010000030.1, read on the forward strand.
TCAGTATAAAATTTGGGAGGTAATCCTAAATTGTCTCCAATGACTGCATATTTTATATTATTAAATGGCCAGTTACTGTCTATAAATGTAAGTTTTCCGACTAGGATATCGACTGGACTCTTTTCAAATATGCTCAAGGTAAATGCTGATATAGTTCCAATTGGATTTAATTCATTTATGCAACTCACCCTAATAATGACTGTAATAACTGCCATGGAGAAATGAGTACATAAAAATGTAACTATGTGATCACATGTCTTCTATAATTCTCATTTTATCCTTTTTCATTAACAAGTAATATGTTATATATATTATGTATTATATTTTAAACATGAATTGTACACATATATCTTTATTATTAACTTTGTTCTATTAAACTATTACATTTTCAATTATAAAACATTTGAAGAAAGTTTAGGATTAAAATACTTATTAAAATTTCAATACTGTCAATCATATTTTATAATATGTTTATGCATAATAGTGCTATTATGAATTAAAAATTATAGTTTCCAAAAGCAATTTCTAATTGAAATATGATTAGAATACTTCAGCATGACAATATAATAAAAAAATATGAAGGAAATACAATTTACTATGAATTAAATATTAATATTTTCTCTAATGGAAAATAAATTAATTCCCTGAGAAATCTTCTAAACAACAAATATTTCAGAAAAGTTCAACTTTGACATTGCCTTTAAATAGCTGCAACATGCTGTAATAGCATTTGAACACCATTCTCTCACTTATGTTTCAATTTTTCACGTTGGAAAACCAAGTGGAAGTCTGCTTTGCAGAGCAAGGTGCACCGGTTTGATCCCTGGCCCAGGAAGATCCCATGTGCTACAGAGCTGCCAGACCGGTGTGGACAGTGGAGTGCGTGCACCCCGAGCTGGTGCTCTGCAATGAGAGGCCACTGCAATGGGAGGCCCATACGGGCCAAAGAATAAAGATGGATGAAAATGAATAGATAAAGGACCAATACAAGTGGCCAAAACTAAAAAAAAAAAGATTTTAAATTAGTATATATGAGTTCTTTATTTTTGTTACTGATACCAACATGTTTACACTACCTGTGTATGGTTCAGTATAAAATTTGGGAGGTAATCCTAAATTGTCTCCAATGACTGCATATTTTATATTATTAAATGGCCAGTTACTGTCTATAAATGTAAGTTTTCCGACTAGGATATCGACTGGACTCTTTTCAAATATGCTCAAGGTAAATGCTGATATAGTTCCAATTGGATTTAATTCATTTATGCAACTCACCCTAATAATGACTGTAATAACTGCCATGGAGAAATGAGTACATAAAAATGTAACTATGTGATCACATGTCTTCTATAATTCTCATTTTACCCTTTTTTCATTAACAAGTAATATGTTATATATATTATGTATTATATTTTAAACATGAATTGTACACATATATCTTTATTATTAACTTTGTTCTATTAAACTATTACATTTTCAATTATAAAACATTTGAAGAAAGTTTAGGATTAAAATACTTATTAAAATTTCAATACTGTCAATCATATTTTATAATATGTTTATGCATAATAGTGCTATTATGAATTAAAAATTATAGTTTCCAAAAGCAATTTCTAATTGAAATATGATTAGAATACTTCAGCATGACAATATAATAAAGAAATATGAAGGAAATACAATTTACTATGAATTAAATATTAATATTTTCTCTAATGGAAAATAAATTAATTCCCTGAGAAATCTTCTAAACAACAAATATTTCAGAAAAGTTCAACTTTGACATTGCCTTTAAATAGCTGCAACATGCTGTAATAGCATTTGAACACCATTCTCTCACTTATGTTTCAATTTTTATTTGGACTTTCTTCAAATAGCAGTATATATGCACTAAATAAGTTAATATAAATAATCATTTTTATGCTTTATTATAATAGATCATAGAAATGTTTACAAATATAAGAAGCTTCTAATTTCTTAAATTACTTGTTATAAAATTGTATTTTGTGTAACATAACATTTTAATATTTCAAATTAGTAACTCTTACTTGAGGGTACAGGACTTCCTTCCTCCAACACTCTCACAAGTAATGTATATTTGAATTGCATTCCTGCAAAAATAGCATTATTATAATCTAGATATATAGATCCAGTCTGCAGAGAGATGAAAAATATCATGTTGATAGTTACTTCTTAGAATTAAATATCCATTTTATCAGTTTTATGAATGTCAAACCAAGACATGATATTGTTGGTTACAAAAATAAGTAAAAAATTACTCTATAGGAATGTTATTATTCCATGGGAATATATTTGATAGTAATGTGAAACACATATGCAATTGTAAGTTTTCTAGGAGCCACATTACCATCTTATCAATAGGCTAAAAAGGAAAAATCATATAATCAGACAGACTCCAACACACATTGATAATAAATGCCCTCAGTATACCAGGATTAGAGAACTACCTAAACTTGATAAAGAATATCTACAAACAGTTACCTCTAACATCATACCTAGTAGTGAGAAGCTCTCAGCTTTCCCACTAGGCACAAGGCAAGGATGTCCCATTTCATCATTCCTTCTCGACATTGCACTGAATGTTCTAGTAGGCATGTTTTTAAAAAGTAAGGAGAAGCAGGTAAAATTGTGTTAACAAAGTATTTTATTTAATCAAACATGTATAAAATACTATCATTTCAATTTTTAATCAATACCAAAATATATTAATGGGATAATTGCATGCATTTTCTTATGCTAATTCTCTGAAATCCATCGTTTATTCCATATTTGTGGCATATCTCAGTTCAGACAAGCCTTTTGTTTTAGGTGTTCAAAAGTAGAGATAACTGGTGGCTTCCATACTGGCAAGCAAAGTTTTATAATATAAAAATTATAAATTTATTGCACAAACTAAGGTAATATTGTATTTTCTGGTAGTTTATAATCATTATCTTATAGTGTGAAGTGATACTGATAGCAAAACTATGGTTCTATATTTCATATGCATTTGTTCACATGACTCGTTTGCCATAGATTGTGTTCTTCCTATTTCATGCATTCTCTTCGTAAATAACAGCTCTGATGTGTAATTAAGGTTTATAAAATGTAGTTGTCATAAATGTATATGAATTCTTAAAGGATGAATCAGGTGTGAGTTACTAATATCAAGAAAAATCGCTCAAAAGTAAGCTTTAAATTGCAAACTTTGAAATTCTGCAAAAATAGAATTTGTGATCCACTGTGTGTGTGAGAGGTCAAGCATCTCATATTTCTGTTCTTTCACTTTACTCTCCTGAGAGGGATATGCAGGGCCAACATGATGCCTTCGGGGTATTTCATAGTGTTAAGTAAAAGGGATAATGGAAGGAGTTTCTGCTTACTCAGCTCATGTTTAGTTGCACAATCCTCTGGGTGGCCATAGCGACCGTAGGTCAGAGGCCATCCAAGAGGAGTGAGTAAGGTGACTATGGGCTGCGTCTTCATTTCTTCTAAGGTGTTTTGTACCTTAGCCACATTCACATCAACTATTTTCCTCAAGAGCCAACAATTATTAGGGAGAAAAGTTATGTGTGGTAACTAGGTGCTAAGGTGGTGCAGAAAAGCATAGGTAAAGAGTACTGCTTTTTTAGCAGTCTAAGATGTTTTTCAGTTCAGTTCAGTTCAGTTCAGTCAGTTGTGTCTGACTCTTTGTGACCTCGTGCACATGCCAGGGTTCCTTGTCCTTCAACATCTCCAGGAGTTTGCTCAAACTCATTTACATTGAGCTGGTGATGCCCATTCAACCATTTCATCCTCTGTCATCCCTTTCTCCTGCCTATTACTCCCAACATCAGGGTTTCTCTAATGAGTCGTTTCTTTGCATCAGATGGCCAAAGAATTGGCCATTCAGCTTCAGCATCAGTCCTTCCAATGAATATTCAGGGTTGATTTCCTTTAGTAATAGTATTTCTCTGGTATACTGGCAAGCAAAGTTTTATAATATAAAATTATAAATTTATTGCACAAACTAAGGTAATATTGTATTTTCTGGTAGTTTATAATCATTATCTTATAGTGTGAAGTGATACTGATAGCAAAACTATGGTTCTATATTTCATATGCATTTGTTCACATGACTCGTTTGCCATAGATTGTGTTCTTCCTATTTCATGCATTCTCTTCGTAAATAACAGCTCTGATGTGTAATTAAGGTTTATAAAATGTAGTTGTCATAAATGTATATGAATTCTTAAAGGATGAATCAGGTGTGAGTTACTAATATCAAGAAAAATCGCTCAAAAGTAAGCTTTAAATTGCAAACTTTGAAATTCTGCAAAAATAGAATTTGTGATCCACTGTGTGTGTGAGAGGTCAAGCATCTCATATTTCTGTTCTTTCACTTTACTCTCCTGAGAGGGATATGCAGGGCCAACATGATGCCTTCGGGGTATTTCATAGTGTTAAGTAAAAGGGATAATGGAAGGAGTTTCTGCTTACTCAGCTCATGTTTAGTTGCACAATCCTCTGGGTGGCCATAGCGACCGTAGGTCAGAGGCCATCCAAGAGGAGTGAGTAAGGTGACTATGGGCTGCGTCTTCATTTCTTCTAAGGTGTTTTGTACCTTAGCCACATTCACATCAACTATTTTCCTCAAGAGCCAACAATTATTAGGGAGAAAAGTTATGTGTGGTAACTAGGTGCTAAGGTGGTGCAGAAAAGCATAGGTAAAGAGTACTGCTTTTTTAGCAGTCTAAGATGTTTTTCAGTTCAGTTCAGTTCAGTTCAGTCAGTTGTGTCTGACTCTTTGTGACCTCGTGCACATGCCAGGGTTCCTTGTCCTTCAACATCTCCAGGAGTTTGCTCAAACTCATTTACATTGAGCTGGTGATGCCCATTCAACCATTTCATCCTCTGTCATCCCTTTCTCCTGCCTATTACTCCCAACATCAGGGTTTCTCTAATGAGTCGTTTCTTTGCATCAGATGGCCAAAGAATTGGCCATTCAGCTTCAGCATCAGTCCTTCCAATGAATATTCAGGGTTGATTTCCTTTAGTACTGACACGTTTGGTTTTGCAGTCCAAGGGACTCTCAACAGTCTTCGGAATTTTTTGGAATTCCCTTGCTTTTTCTATAATCTAAAGGAGGTTTACAATTTGATCTCTGGTTATTCTGCCTTTGCTAAATCCAGTTTGTACATCTGAAGTTCTTGGCTCACATAGTCTTGAAGCTTATCTTGGAGGATTTTGAGAATGACCTTGCAAGCATGTGAAATAAGTACAATTGTGCAGTACTTTGAATGTTTCTTGGCATTGCCCTTCTTTGAAATTGGAATGGATACTGACGCTTTCCAGTCCTGTGGCCACAGCTGAGTTTTCCAAATTTGCTGGCAATTAGCTGTAGCGCTTTAACAGCATTATCTTTTAGAATTTGAAATAGCTCAGCTGGAATTCCATCACTTCCACTAGCTTTGTTTGTAGTAATGCCTTCTAAGTCCCATTTGACTTTGCATTCTAAGATGTCTGGCTCCAGGCGAGTGATCACATCATCATGGTCATCTGGGACATTAACATATTTTTTGTATAAATTTCCTGTGTAATCTTGCCACATCTTCTTAATATTTTCTGCTTCTTTTATGTCCGTACCATTTCTGTCCTTTATTATGCCTACCTTTGCATAAAATGTTCCTTTGTTATCTCTAAGTTTCTTGGCTAGAACTGTACTCTTTTCCAGTCTGTTGTTTTCCTCTATTTATTTGCATCGTTCACTTAAGAAGGCTTTCTTATCTCCCCTTGCTTTCTTTGGAACTCTGCATTCAGATGGGCATATATTTCCTTTTCTACTTTACCTTTTGCCTCACTTCTTTTCTCAGGTCTTTGTAAGGCCTCTTCAGACAACCATTTTGCCTTTTTGCATTTCTTTTTCTTGAGAATAGTTCTTATCATTGCCTCCTGTACAATATTATGTCCATAGTTCTTCAGGTGCTTTATTTAATCCCTTGAATCTTTAATATTATGTTTTTTTTCCTCCTGCCTATTACTCCCAACATCAGGGTTTCTCTAATGAGTCGTTTCTTTGCATCAGATGGCCAAAGAATTGGCCATTCAGCTTCAGCATCAGTCCTTCCAATGAATATTCAGGGTTGATTTCCTTTAGTACTGACACGTTTGGTTTTGCAGTCCAAGGGACTCTCAACAGTCTTCGGAATTTTTTGGAATTCCCTTGCTTTTTCTATAATCTAAAGGAGGTTTACAATTTGATCTCTGGTTATTCTGCCTTTGCTAAATCCAGTTTGTACATCTGAAGTTCTTGGCTCACATAGTCTTGAAGCTTATCTTGGAGGATTTTGAGAATGACCTTGCAAGCATGTGAAATAAGTACAATTGTGCAGTACTTTGAATGTTTCTTGGCATTGCCCTTCTTTGAAATTGGAATGAAAACGGAACTTTTTCAGTCTTGTGGCCACTGCTGAGTTTTCCAAATTTGCTGGCAATTAGCTGTAGCGCTTTAACAGCATTATCTTTTAGAATTTGAAATAGCTCAGCTGGAATTCCATCACTTCCACTAGCTTTGTTTGTAGTAATGCCTTCTAAGTCCCATTTGACTTTGCATTCTAAGATGTCTGGCTCCAGGCGAGTGATCACATCATCATGGTCATCTGGGACATTAACATATTTTTTGTATAAATTTCCTGTGTAATCTTGCCACATCTTCTTAATATTTTCTGCTTCTTTTATGTCCGTACCATTTCTGTCCTTTATTATGCCTACCTTTGCATAAAATGTTCCTTTGTTATCTCTAAGTTTCTTGACGAGAACTGTACTCTTTTCCAGTCTGTTGTTTTCCTCTATTTATTTGCATCGTTCACTTAAGAAGGCTTTCTTATCTCCCCTTGCTTTCTTTGGAACTCTGCATTCAGATGGGCATATATTTCCTTTTCTACTTTACCTTTTGCCTCACTTCTTTTCTCAGGTCTTTGTAAGGCCTCTTCAGACAACCATTTTGCCTTTTTGCATTTCTTTTTCTTGAGAATAGTTCTTATCATTGCCTCCTGTACAATATTATGTCCATAGTTCTTCAGGTGCTTTATTTAATCCCTTGAATCTTTTTGTAACTTCCAAGGGATCATAGTGGTTTTTCCTTCTTTTTTCAATTTAAATCTGAATTTTGCTGTAAGGAGGTCATGATCTGAGCCACAGTGAGATCCAGGTCTTGTTTTTGCTGACTGTATACAGCTTATCCATCTTTGGCTGCAAAGAATATAATCAGTCTGATTTCAGTATTGACCAACTGGCAATGTTCATGTGTAGAATTATCTCTTGTGCTGTTGGAAGAGGGTGTTTGCTATGACCAGTGTGTTCTCTTTGCCAATGTCTGTTAGCTTTTGCCTTGCTTCATTTTGTACTCCTAGGCCAAACTTGCCTGTTTCTCCAGATATCTCTTAACACCCTACTTTTACATTCCAGTCCCCAGTGATGAAAAAGGTATTTTCTTTGGTGTTAGTTCTAGAAGGTCTTGTAGATCTTCATAAAACCGTTATACTTCAGCTTCTTTAGCATTAGTGGTTGCAGCATAGACTTGGATTACTGTGAGTGATCCATAGACTTGGAAACTGTGAGTTTAATGGTTTGCCTTCGAAACGTATTGAGATCATTTGGATATTTTTTAGATTGCACCCAAGTACTGCATTTCGGACTTCTTTGTTGACTATGAGGGCAATTCTGTTTCTTCTAAGCAGTTCTTGTCCACAGTAGTAGATATAATTGTCATCTGAATTAAATTTGCCCATTCCTGTAAGGTGTTCTTACAATGCTTTAAGAATCATAGAAATCAAAGACTGTAAACTAATTATCAAATTATGATAAATTGTTTCTGCATGGATAAAGTATAATATTAAATGGTGTCTAAACTACTTTTCATCGATAAAGCTCTGTAGTCTATATTCTAAGTAGGTAAAGAGAGGTGACGTGAAGAACACCGGTGGCACTGAACCAGACTATTAGTCAAGAAGTGAACAGTCCATAGAAGTAATGCTCTGGTTAATTTTTTTTATATGTTTGTTTTTGCCCTATTTACATTAAAATAACATTGAAAAATATAAATAAATTAATCATTTAAAAGAAATATAACAAAAATAAGAAAATAATAGCTCCACAAAAATACACAAAATTTCTATGTCCAAGATAGCAGTACAGGTCACTACAGAAATCTCACTGCAAGTTGGTATTATAAAAGAAAAGAAAGAAAATCAGTGAAATTCTTGCTTCATTCCAAACCACAACATTAGTTCCCTGTTTAGAAAGTTTAAATATAAAAGACCTCTTTTTAAAATATTTACAGGAAATGAGATATTCTCCAGAATACATCAAAGGAATTAATAAGGAAAACAAAACAGGAATGAATAAGTGTATACTTTATGTATCTCACACAAATGAAAACAATTATTTCAAGTTTTTTCACACAATTGGTGGATATATGAAGAGAAGTTTAGCCTCATGGCTAATCATGGTAAAGCATGTTAAACTATGAAAGAGTTCCTGTTATTATGAGAAGGCTATTGATCAGAAAAATCCTTATACACTGCTGGCGAGAGTAAAATGTGATGCAACAAGTCTAGAAAATAACTTGGCACACCGCATCATGTAACTGACCATGTATATACAATATGGCAATCCAGTTCTGTCTTTAGATACTCTTCCAAATATGTTGTATGTAGGCACTATGAAAAACAGACAAGAATGTTCATTACAACCTTGAGTAAAATCCACATTCCAGTGGGAGAGTGGTGATAGTCACACAGTGGAATATTAAAGCGTGTAATGGAATATTGCAGCAATTAAGTGGGAAGGTAGAAGATAGATAGACAGACAGACAGACAGATAGAGATAGATGGATAGATACCATACATAGATTATTCTTAAGAGACATAACATAAATGAAAAAGTTAAGTCACAGGAGACTGAATAGAATATGTCACTACTTTTTAAAGCTCAAGAGCTAAGCAAACTAACAATATTGTCTGGGAATATGTACATATATATGATAAAACTATAAAATTCCCCAGACAATGACAAATATTCTAAGTTAGGTAAAGAGAGGTGACGTGAAGAACACCGGTGCTCCTTGGTTAATTTTTTTTATATGTTTGTTTTTGCCCTATTTACATTAAAATAACATTGAAAAATATAAATAAATTAATCATTTAAAAGAAATATAACAAAAATAAGAAAATAATAGCTCCACAAAAATACACAAAATTTCTATGTCCAAGATAGCAGTACAGGTCACTACAGAAATCTCACTGCAAGTTGGTATTATAAAAGAAAAGAAAGAAAATCAGTGAAATTCTTGCTTCATTCCAAACCACAACATTAGTTCCCTGTTTAGAAAGTTTAAATATAAAAGACCTCTTTTTAAAATATTTACAGGAAATGAGATATTCTCCAGAATACATCAAAGGAATTAATAAGGAAAACAAAACAGGAATGAATAAGTGTATACTTTATGTATCTCACACAAATGAAAACAATTATTTCAAGTTTTTTCACACAATTGGTGGATATATGAAGAGAAGTTTAGCCTCATGGCTAATCATGGTAAAGCATGTTAAACTATGAAAGAGTTCCTGTTATTATGAGAAGGCTATTGATCAGAAAAATCCTTATACACTGCTGGCGAGAGTAAAATGTGATGCAACAAGTCTAGAAAATAACTTGGCACACCGCATCATGTAACTGACCATGTATATACAATATGGCAATCCAGTTCTGTCTTTAGATACTCTTCCAAATATGTTGTATGTAGGCACTATGAAAAACAGACAAGAATGTTCATTACAACCTTGAGTAAAATCCACATTCCAGTGGGAGAGTGGTGATAGTCACACAGTGGAATATTAAAGCGTGTAATGGAATATTGCAGCAATTAAGTGGGAAGGTAGAAGATAGATAGACAGACAGACAGACAGATAGAGATAGATGGATAGATACCATACATAGATTATTCTTAAGAGACATAACATAAATGAAAAAGTTAAGTCACAGGAGACTGAATAGAATATGTCACTACTTTTTAAAGCTCAAGAGCTAAGCAAACTAACAATATTGTCTGGGAATATGTACATATATATGATAAAACTATAAAATTCCCCAGACAATGACAAATACAAAACTGTGTTATTGGTTGCCTCTGAAGGACAAGTAGAGGGATAACAAAGGGCAACAGCAGAGCTGTCAGTAATTGTCTAGGTTTAAATAATGGTGATGGATTCAGGGTTCATTTTAATGTGATGTGTCATAACTTGAAGATATGTTATCTTGTAAATATCAGTTATTACATCATAAAATGATATTAATAATTGAGAAATGAATTGTCTAATGAAATATATAGGGGTGATATTTTGGGTCAATACTCCTTAGAGAGAAATGACCTAATAAAACATGATTAGCAATACTAATATTAAGAAAACTTTATTTTTTATTATTTTATTAAGAAATTAAATACACTTCATATGAAGTAGTTTGAATTTATTATATAGTAATTCATTAGTCAACATTAAAATCACATAGCTATCACCAGTACCCTGGTGAACATCACTGTTCAATGAATAAAGATAGATTTAGTTCATGGTTCTACTGGTCTATTAGTTTTATTCATTGCTTTAACATAAAACTCTAAATTTTCATTATAGGTCCGAGTTTTCAGTGAATTCTAAGACTCATTTTTCTCCCTTAGTATAATACATGGCCATGTTGGAACAAATCAATTTTATATTTTAAGTGTTAGTGTATTAATTATGCCCTTTGTGGTTTTTAAATTCAGACATTGTTGGGAAACCAAACTCATGTTCTGTGTTCTCTTAATAGAGGTTTTACTCACTAAGCATTAAAACAAACTTTTTTATAATGTTTTGGTCTTTATGTCAAAACTTCAGACAAGAATGTTCATTACAACCTTGAGTAAAATCCACATTCCAGTGGGAGAGTGGTGATAGTCACACAGTGGAATATTAAAGCGTGTAATGGAATATTGCAGCAATTAAGTGGGAAGGTAGAAGATAGATAGACAGACAGACAGACAGATAGAGATAGATGGATAGATACCATACATAGATTATTCTTAAGAGACATAACATAAATGAAAAAGTTAAGTCACAGGAGACTGAATAGAATATGTCACTACTTTTTAAAGCTCAAGAGCTAAGCAAACTAACAATATTGTCTGGGAATATGTACATATATATGATAAAACTATAAAATTCCCCAGACAATGACAAATACAAAACTGTGTTATTGGTTGCCTCTGAAGGACAAGTAGAGGGATAACAAAGGGCAACAGCAGAGCTGTCAGTAATTGTCTAGGTTTAAATAATGGTGATGGATTCAGGGTTCATTTTAATGTGATGTGTCATAACTTGAAGATATGTTATCTTGTAAATATCAGTTATTACATCATAAAATGATATTAATAATTGAGAAATGAATTGTCTAATGAAATATATAGGGGTGATATTTTGGGTCAATACTCCTTAGAGAGAAATGACCTAATAAAACATGATTAGCAATACTAATATTAAGAAAACTTTATTTTTTATTATTTTATTAAGAAATTAAATACACTTCATATGAAGTAGTTTGAATTTATTATATAGTAATTCATTAGTCAACATTAAAATCACATAGCTATCACCAGTACCCTGGTGAACATCACTGTTCAATGAATAAAGATAGATTTAGTTCATGGTTCTACTGGTCTATTAGTTTTATTCATTGCTTTAACATAAAACTCTAAATTTTCATTATAGGTCCGAGTTTTCAGTGAATTCTAAGACTCATTTTTTTCTCCCCTTAGTATAATACATGGCCATGTTGGAACAAATCAATTTTATATTTTAAGTGTTAGTGTATTAATTATGCCCCTTTGTGGTTTTTAAATTCAGACATTATTGGGAAACCAAACTCATGTTCTGTGTTCTCTTAATAGAGGTTTTACTCACTAAGCATTAAAACTATATAAGTTTCTTTTCTTCTATCAATTGGCTTTTCTTGGCTTGTCTGCTGTAGCAAGATAAGAATGTAGCCATTTTAATACTTTCTTGACTTAATAACCTTTTAAAAATAATCCTCTTGTTTCATGCCAATAATCTAATAAAGTTTAAGAAAAGGAAAAGGGAGGTATACTAGACCAGTGAGTTCGACATTCAACAATTTACAGGAAAATGTAGGAAAATTCATCATGGGTACTCTGATTTAATGTTTTGCTTTTAGGAAATTTATAAGGCAGGTTTTATGGGTTTTATCAACATTAGAGCAGGTCCAATGCAACAATCTGTTGTTTATTTATTTTGTGAGCTTATTTTATTTATTATTTATTGAAGTAGTAAGTGTTATACAGGGCTATGATCATAATACTCCTAATTAAGAATATTTTAATATTGCATTATTTTATCATTAATATTTTCATCATTTAGTCTAAGTTATGAGAGTCTGTTTTGACATTTTGGTTATATTAACAATACCTTCTAGTTGCAAAGAATTATGAAAATATGGTATTGATGCATTTGGGAGTAATTTGTTACTGAATCCTATCAGTGCCTTACAAACTTACTTCAGTTTAATTTTGTTCACTTATGACTCATTAATTCAGTAATTAATTGATATATATCAAAGAAGTACTGAATATGTGCCAGGCACTAGTTTAATAATAGATATTTTTCTCTTTTCCTGTTTCTTTGGGGATACAGAGACGTGATTAGGATTTTTGTGGGAAAAAAACAAAATGCTTTGAGAAACCAGAGAGAATCACCTGATACAGACAATAGAGAGAAGTAATATCAGGGATGGCTTCTTAAATGTCTAAACAAAGTCATGAAGGCTAAGTTTGTGGGTAACCAAATGCTGGGGAGCGTTTTCTAGTGTGGATAGCAGGACTGAAAGAGTTGATGGTGCAGTGTGGAAGTTTGTGAAAGTGATTCTGTGTACCTCTGTTGGAGAGTGAGGCAGAAACCACAAGAGAACTAGAGCTGGCAGTAAATGCAACTTGGGACTCGGATAAGAGTCCCACGTGCACGAGATTGTATCAAATCAAGGCAAAGTAACTGCTTAATGCCTATCTATGTCTTACATACCCAGACCATGTCCAATGTCTTAGCCAGTTGGTCAAATGAACAGGTTGTTTGTTTGTTTTTAATCATAATGATATCCACGCATTACCCACAGATCCTGGTTGAACACAATGGCTAACTAACCCTATTAATTCTATTTAAAGATATATGAATGTAGTAATTTATAGCCTAACTTTGGACTCAAATCATTTAAAATAAAGTTTAGATCTACTGAACTGGTAAAATATTTAAGTTATTGTATATTCCAGAATGCTGTAATAAAATTGTATGTTCTATTTATGTAATTCTCAATTTAATATTTATTGAAGTAGTAAGTGTTATACAGGGCTATGATCATAATACTCCTAATTAAGAATATTTTAATATTGCATTATTTTATCATTAATATTTTCATCATTTAGTCTAAGTTATGAGAGTCTGTTTTGACATTTTGGTTATATTAACAATACCTTCTAGTTGCAAAGAATTATGAAAATATGGTATTGATGCATTTGGGAGTAATTTGTTACTGAATCCTATCAGTGCCTTACAAACTTACTTCAGTTTAATTTTGTTCACTTATGACTCATTAATTCAGTAATTAATTGATATATATCAAAGAAGTACTGAATATGTGCCAGGCACTAGTTTAATAATAGATATTTTTCTCTTTTCCTGTTTCTTTGGGGATACAGAGACGTGATTAGGATTTTGTGGGAAAAACAAAATGCTTTGAGAAACCAGAGAGAATCACCTGATACAGACAATAGAGAGAAGTAATATCAGGGATGGCTTCTTAAATGTCTAAACAAAGTCATGAAGGCTAAGTTTGTGGGTAACCAAATGCTGGGGAGCGTTTTCTAGTGTGGATAGCAGGACTGAAAGAGTTGATGGTGCAGTGTGGAAGTTTGTGAAAGTGATTCTGTGTACCTCTGTTGGAGAGTGAGGCAGAAACCACAAGAGAACTAGAGCTGGCAGTAAATGCAACTTGGGACTCGGATAAGAGTCCCACGTGCACGAGATTGTATCAAATCAAGGCAAAGTAACTGCTTAATGCCTATCTATGTCTTACATACCCAGACCATGTCCAATGTCTTAGCCAGTTGGTCAAATGAACAGGTTGTTTGTTTGTTTTTAATCATAATGATATCCACGCATTACCCACAGATCCTGGTTGAACACAATGGCTAACTAACCCTATTAATTCTATTTAAAGATATATGAATGTAGTAATTTATAGCCTAACTTTGGACTCAAATCATTTAAAATAAAGTTTAGATCTACTGAACTGGTAAAATATTTAAGTTATTGTATATTCCAGAATGCTGTAATAAAATTGTATGTTCTATTTATGTAATTCTCAATATTTAATAAATGTATTTATGGCAATTATGGTAACTTTAACACATTCCAAAGGAATCAGTTCAGTTCAGTCACTTAGTCATGTTTGAGTCTTTGCAACCCCATAGACTGCAGCATAGCAGACTTTGCTGTCCTTCACCATCTCCCAAAGCTTGCTCAAACTCATGTCTGTTGTGTTGGTGGTGACATCCAACCATCTTATCCTCTGTTGTCCCCAAGGAATAGTCAGAACTTTATCACAGAACCGTTTGTTCTAGGAAATTTATAACCTTCTTAGTTCAGTTCTCAAGAGTGAAATTGCATTCCAGCATTCGTCCTAAACTAATATTTCAACCAAACCAATCTAAGGTTTGGTTGAAAATACAGGAACAAATTCTGCCATCAGCTATTTGAACTACTGTAGTTCATTAAGAATTTTATAATAAAAAAAATAAAATATTTTTCTAAGGTCAGTCACAGGGCCACAATCAGAGAGAATCTTTAAAATACTTTCAGTTCATTGTTTGTGAGGGTAAAAGTTTCATTTGAAAAAGTATCTGTAATCAAATGATAAGTTATTTTGTCATTGGGAACAGCTCCATCCTTATCTGTACAAGTTAAAGAGACTAAAAGAGTTTCAGCTGGAATGTTTTCAGGAAGTTCAATTCTGTAATAAGTAAAGTATGAGAAAAATGTCGTATAGCATGTTAATTTGGATTTACGTTTTTAATTCGTGATGTTGATAGGAAAAAAGTAGAGCTGGCAGTAATGCAACGTGGGCCGCGGATAAGAGTCCCACGTGCACGAGATTGTATCAAATCAAGGCAAAGTAACTGCTTAATGCCTATCTATGTCTTACATACCCAGACCATGTCCAATGTCTTAGCCAGTTGGTCAAATGAACAGGTTGTTTGTTTGTTTTTAATCATAATGATATCCACGCATTACCCACAGATCCTGGTTGAACACAATGGCTAACTAACCCTATTAATTCTATTTAAAGATATATGAATGTAGTAATTTATAGCCTAACTTTGGACTCAAATCATTTAAAATAAAGTTTAGATCTACTGAACTGGTAAAATATTTAAGTTATTGTATATTCCAGAATGCTGTAATAAAATTGTATGTTCTATTTATGTAATTCTCAATATTTAATAAATGTATTTATGGCAATTATGGTAACTTTAACACATTCCAAAGGAATCAGTTCAGTTCAGTCACTTAGTCATGTTTGAGTCTTTGCAACCCCATAGACTGCAGCATAGCAGACTTTGCTGTCCTTCACCATCTCCCAAAGCTTGCTCAAACTCATGTCTGTTGTGTTGGTGGTGACATCCAACCATCTTATCCTCTGTTGTCCCCAAGGAATAGTCAGAACTTTATCACAGAACCGTTTGTTCTAGGAAATTTATAACCTTCTTAGTTCAGTTCTCAAGAGTGAAATTGCATTCCAGCATTCGTCCTAAACTAATATTTCAACCAAACCAATCTAAGGTTTGGTTGAAAATACAGGAACAAATTCTGCCATCAGCTATTTGAACTACTGTAGTTCATTAAGAATTTTATAATAAAAAAAATAAAATATTTTTCTAAGGTCAGTCACAGGGCCACAATCAGAGAGAATCTTTAAAATACTTTCAGTTCATTGTTTGTGAGGGTAAAAGTTTCATTTGAAAAAGTATCTGTAATCAAATGATAAGTTATTTTGTCATTGGGAACAGCTCCATCCTTATCTGTACAAGTTAAAGAGACTAAAAGAGTTTCAGCTGGAATGTTTTCAGGAAGTTCAATTCTGTAATAAGTAAAGTATGAGAAAAATGTCGTATAGCATGTTAATTTGGATTTATACAGATGATAATATTTAATTTAAAATGTGTTTTTAAATATACTCATATTTTAGATAACTACCTCTGCCAATAATAAAATTATAATGTTGGTGAACAATCGTTAAAGATAAAAAATATTTGGCATTCTTGCTATAAGGCCTACTAAAAATGAACAACAATTATGGTGGATTAATAAGCAGCAAGTTAGTAACACTGACATTTATTACCATTGAAAAAATGTCTATAGTACCACAACTTCGTAGTTATTTATGCATGCTTGAGGTAAACTAATCTGAAATTACTTGCTCCATACTTTGGCCAGAGGCATAAAAGTTATTTTCCCCATTTTTAAAACTAGGAAATTGAGAATTAGAGTAGTTAAATGACCATTAAAAAGACTAGAGGAAAGAATAAACCTTTGACTTTTTTGCCTTAATTGAAGTATAATTTTCTTTTTGTTCTTGGTATTTAAAACTGTCTTTTTTTAGAAAGTTCCTTAAGTTAATATTAGACTTGAACTAAAGCTTTGATCTTTCTAGGCACAGCTCAAGCTATAGTAGTACTGTCACTGTCTGTTAAATTTGCTTAATAGTTAGCAGGGACTCTTCATTTTTGTCAGTATTCTTATGCAGCTGGCTGTGTTCCAATTTTTCTACAAGTTATACAGTTGAGTATGGGGGTCAGGAGGAGCAGAGGATGTGCTTGAAAATGAAATATGTGCAAAAGCTGTGTATCAAGATGACAAGGTGATTAAATATGTGGGTTCCCTTCCATACAATCTCTCTGTCCATGTGATTGGAAACAAAAGATGACAATATGACCAGAAGACCAGGATTCACTAAGCCAGGATCCCTGAGTCCAACATAGAGAGAGGAGTGCCACCCCCTAGAGCCAATTAGCCTTCATTACTGTTTGCATTAGGGGCAAAGAAAAGCTGAGTAAGTTTAGCCACCTATTAAAGAAAAAGCTGTTGTTGGTATTACAGCAACTAGTGTAAAATATCCTGATGTATTAAAACAGTTTAAGTTTATATTCTTTTGCTTTAAGAGAATATTTCTCAATTTAATTACTTAAAATACTTTAGGTTTGAAAAAAAGTGAGTTGCCAAACTTGTTAATAGAAGGAATGTTTTAGAAACCAAAAATTCTAATGTTTTTCCAGTAAGAATCTGTAAACTACTTGCTAGAATAGGAAAGCAAACTACAGTCGGAGTGTCCACAGAATTGTGTATTCTTTTCATTTCTTGGGTTTTTACTGAAATATGTCTCTGGCAAGAAGTTTATAAGTTAGAAATTGAATTTTGAAGTTACAGTAGTGCAATGGCACTATATGTGGATTTGGGGCTATGTTTTGTTTCTACAAAGTTATCAAGTATATATCAGCAGTAGCATTTCTAAAATACTGTCTTAGTGATTTAAATGTTATTCAAGAACAGATCACCAAAACACTTTTATGGCATTGTATAAATATCATTTCTGCTCTGTAAGTGAAAATTCTGATTAGGCAGGAGTTTCTATTGGTCAGCTAGGAGGCAGGACTGTCAAAGTTCTACTCCATGTGGTTGATTTTAGCTCCATCTAGACTGTCTTCTGTTACTTGATGATCTAAAGTACACATATCTATGGTTTTCCTCAAGGGTGGATTACCAAATACAGTTGGAATGTGATATGCGACAAGAATACCAAAGAAGAGTGTGTTACCAGAATACTCTCAGAATAGGTTAAGAATTTTCTGAGCAATCAGGTATTCAGTAGGGGAAAATGTACTGTCAGTCAGGAAATCTGTATTTTGGTGAATGAAATCTTATGGATTTGATACTCCTTTTATATAACTTATCATACCAGAATTTTAAAATCTCTGTGTAACTAAAAACCCATTTGCGTGTAGCCTTAGAGCTATCTTTAAATTAATGCCAATAATATTTTAAAATGAATGTTGCACTAGGGTAAAGAATCTGCCTACAAATGCAGGAGAGGCAGTTTCAATTCCTGGGTGGGGAAGATCCCCTGGAGGAGGAAATGGCAACCAACTCCTGTATTCTTGCATGGGAAATTCATGGACAGAGGAACCTTGTGAGCTTACAGTCCAAGGAGTCCCAAAGAGTCAGACACAACTGAATGTGTGCACACATACATACATGCACATCCAAATATATATATATAATTTTTTGTGATAGATGTTCTACTCCATGAAATCAAGGGCTAGACAAACATCATTTTTGAGCTCCTTTCTAGCTTTATTTTTTATAATATTCTGAGTCAAAATAAAGCAGGTCTAAATGTGCCAGAGAAGCTGCAAATTAGTTAAAAATATAGTAAAGAAGGAACGAAAGAAGGAAAGACCACTTCTTCATTCCATGAAGAATTTGTTGCTGATCCAGTTGTTTCTCTCTTTTCTCTCTATGTCAAAATCTGACCAATTTTGCTGTAATAACTTACATGTAAATATCCTGGGTACATTTTGGTGGATTGTCATTAACGTCTTGTAGAATCACTGTGAGTGTCCAGTTGTGGTCCCTTTTTTTAAAATCAGCAGTAGCATTTCTAAAATACTGTCTTAGTGATTTAAATGTTATTCAAGAACAGATCACCAAAACACTTTTATGGCATTGTATAAATATCATTTCTGCTCTGTAAGTGAAAATTCTGATTAGGCAGGAGTTTCTATTGGTCAGCTAGGAGGCAGGACTGTCAAAGTTCTACTCCATGTGGTTGATTTTAGCTCCATCTAGACTGTCTTCTGTTACTTGATGATCTAAAGTACACATATCTATGGTTTTCCTCAAGGGTGGATTACCAAATACAGTTGGAATGTGATATGCGACAAGAATACCAAAGAAGAGTGTGTTACCAGAATACTCTCAGAATAGGTTAAGAATTTTCTGAGCAATCAGGTATTCAGTAGGGGAAAATGTACTGTCAGTCAGGAAATCTGTATTTTGGTGAATGAAATCTTATGGATTTGATACTCCTTTTATATAACTTATCATACCAGAATTTTAAAATCTCTGTGTAACTAAAAACCCATTTGCGTGTAGCCTTAGAGCTATCTTTAAATTAATGCCAATAATATTTTAAAAATGAATGTTGCACTAGGGGTAAAGAATCTGCCTACAAATGCAGGAGAGGCAGTTTCAATTCCTGGGTGGGGAAGATCCCCTGGAGGAGGAAATGGCAACCAACTCCTGTATTCTTGCATGGGAAATTCATGGACAGAGGAACCTTGTGAGCTTACAGTCCAAGGAGTCCCAAAGAGTCAGACACAACTGAATGTGTGCACACATACATACATGCACATCCAAATATATATATATAATTTTTTGTGATAGATGTTCTACTCCATGAAATCAAGGGGCTAGACAAACATCATTTTTGAGCTCCTTTCTAGCTTTATTTTTTATAATATTCTGAGTCAAAATAAAGCAGGTCTAAATGTGCCAGAGAAGCTGCAAATTAGTTAAAAATATAGTAAAGAAGGAACGAAAGAAGGAAAGACCACTTCTTCATTCCATGAAGAATTTGTTGCTGATCCAGTTGTTTCTCTCTTTTCTCTCTATGTCAAAATCTGACCAATTTTGCTGTAATAACTTACATGTAAATATCCTGGGTACATTTTGGTGGATTGTCATTAACGTCTTGTAGAATCACTGTGAGTGTGCCAGTTGTGGAATGCACCCTTCATTGTTATAAACTCGAAAATTTAATTCTAAGAATGTGAGGTGGCTGCATCTTCATAATCCAAAGGATAGACAATTGTGACCTCTCCTGAATCTAAAAGGCAGACAGTGTACATTTATTCAGCATTCACATGGTTAAAACATTGTAACTTAAAATTGTGATATGGAGAAAATAGTTCTGCAGATAAATTAAAGGGCAAATCAAAGTTGCTGCTGACTTGATGAGGCTTATAAACCAGGCACCATTCAGGATCTCCGGGGAATGGTTAGTGATATGGAAGAGAAAGCCTCCTGAACTGCATAGGTCAGAAAGTATTTCACAGGAAGATCAGGGTGGGTGGGATGAAGGGTGCACAGTGAAGCCTATACCGAGTGCTGAAAAACAAGCACGGGAAATCCAGGTAAAGAAGACTGGTTGAGAGAGGAGGATGCAAGGAGGGACTTAGGGCAAAGAGAAGCCAAAGGAGAGGAAGAAATGAGATGCAGACTCCAGGTAAATGGAATAGCACATGGAGGGGCCTAAATATGTGCAAGAACAGAGTATTTTAAGAAAAGTAAATTGCACTGCTGAGGACTGGGTAAGAGATTTTGAATTATGACAGGGATGGAAAGAAAGGATTTTAATTCATAGTTAGCAGATAGAATTGATATTGGTGCCTTGGAAGGAACAGCAGGAGTGAAGACAGTAAGAGAAATTCTTAATATTTTATTATATCCCATCCATGTTTCATATTGTGTTGTTTTAAAGATACAGTTTATTGCAACAGAAACTATATTTACTTTTATTATGATGTGACATATATTTTCCTGAATAAAATACTTTTATTTAAAAATCTTAAATCTAAGAGAATAATGCAATAAGCTCTTATGTACACATCACTAGTGTCAGCAATTACAATATATGGCCAGTTTTCTTTTACCTATAGCATTACCTACTTTATCTCCTACTGAATTAGTTTGAAGAAAATCCCAAACTACATGTTGTTTTATTTGTAAATATCTTATTATCTACCCTTCAAGGTAAAAGACTCCTCTTTTATTTATTTATTTATTTTAATTTTTGGGCGGGGGTCGGGTTGGGGAGGGAGGGGAGCGGGCGGGTCACTTCTATTGGTCTTTCGTTTCTCTGTTTTCATCAGTCTTTGTTCTTTGGCTCCTGCGGGCCTCCAGTTGCTGTGGCGTCTGTTGTTGCAGAGCTCCGGCTCTGGGCGCATGCGCTCCAGAGCTCCGGCTCGGCGATTGGACACATCCGTCCAGCCGCTCCGCGGCACGTGGGATCTTCCCAGGCCAGGAATAGAACCGGCGCCCCTTTCACTGCAAGGCGGTGTCCTTATTCACTGGACCACCAGGGGAAGCCCCAAGGCTCCTCTTTTAAAATACAGCTATGATTAATTAGTATGCCTAGGGAATGCCATTATTTCCTTAGCATAATCATATGTTCAGCAATGATAAAACAATTTTAGATTGTTTTATGAAGTTTGGTTGTTTTTCAAATCATCTTAAGTCACAGTTTTTAATCATTGATATGTCTCTCTCTTTATAAAATTCTTCAGGGATATAAAAAATTTTGTTATCTAATTGTGTATTCTTTTCTTGATAAATTTAATGATAACACATTGTGCACACATTTTTCATCTTTCTCCCTTAATATATTATCTCAGATATCATTACTTGAATAATAGATAGAGAGATTCCTTGTTTCTTTTTCTATGGACATATCCCATTGTCTGTGTATATCACAGTTTGTACAGTCAGTACCCTATGACTATTCTTAGTGTGGCTATCGTGTTTGCATACATCATTTTATATTTTTGCCAGTTTATTTTGAGACACTTTCTAGAGATGAGATTGCAGCATTAAATTGTAAATGCATGTTCAGTGTTCCTAGATTCTACCATATTTCTCTCAGTAAGGGTTGTAGTATTTTTCATCCTCACCAATAGTTATATGAAGTCTGTTTCACACAGACTCATCAACAGAAGATATTGTCAAACATGAAGTTTTGGTAATCTTATATGTTACAAATAGTTATATACTATTATTTTAATTTTCAGTTTTATTATGGATAAAATAGAGCATACTTTCATATGTTTTAGAATATTTTGAAACTCCTCTATAAATAGTTGATTCTTACTTTATTTTCATATATGATTATTACTTTTAGTTTCTAATAAGCACATATTTTCTCAGTTTCTTATTCATATTTTTTATTTTTGGATGATTTTATGTTTGTCATAAAAGTATTATTGTTGTTGCTGTGGTTGCTGTTGTGATGATAGTGAGATGGTGATTATACCATGACTATGTCACATTCATAAATGTATTCCCATGTGGTTTCTGGATTTTGAGTTCCAGTTATAAAAGCTTTTCTTACTCCCAAATTATAAAGAAATTGATTCATATTTTCTTTATTATGTATATAATTGCATTTATAAAAATAGTCTGATCAATTAGATTTTCTCTGCTACCTGGCAGAAAAATGTTCTTTTTTCCCCCTAATGCTATCCTGTTATTGTGTCACTTTAAAATGTAAATCTTTTCTTTACTTCTACATTTTCATGATCATTTGGGACTCTTATCAAGATTGTATCTTCTGTTTCATATATCTATTGGAATAGTCATTTATCACTAACACACTTTTTGCCGTTCCGTGGCATTATAACATGTTTTAATATCTACTAGAGTAGTTTCTCCTCATTGGCCCCCCCTCTTTTTTTTTTTCCAGGAGAGTAGAGTTAGGTTGAGAGCTCTGTGCAAAGAAAAACATAAACAATAACCAAAATCAGCTAAAACTATTTTAATAATACAATATTTAGATTTTTGGACATATCCCATTGTCTGTGTATATCACAGTTTGTACAGTCAGTACCCTATGACTATTCTTAGTGTGGCTATCGTGTTTGCATACATCATTTTATATTTTTGCCAGTTTATTTTGAGACACTTTCTAGAGATGAGATTGCAGCATTAAATTGTAAATGCATGTTCAGTGTTCCTAGATTCTACCATATTTCTCTCAGTAAGGGTTGTAGTATTTTTCATCCTCACCAATAGTTATATGAAGTCTGTTTCACACAGACTCATCAACAGAAGATATTGTCAAACATGAAGTTTTGGTAATCTTATATGTTACAAATAGTTATATACTATTATTTTAATTTTCAGTTTTATTATGGATAAAATAGAGCATACTTTCATATGTTTTAGAATATTTTGAAACTCCTCTATAAATAGTTGATTCTTACTTTATTTTCATATATGATTATTACTTTTAGTTTCTAATAAGCACATATTTTCTCAGTTTCTTATTCATATTTTTTTTTTTGGATGATTTTATGTTTGTCATAAAAGTATTATTGTTGTTGCTGTGGTTGCTGTTGTGATGATAGTGAGATGGTGATTATACCATGACTATGTCACATTCATAAATGTATTCCCATGTGGTTTCTGGATTTTGAGTTCCAGTTATAAAAGCTTTTCTTACTCCCAAATTATAAAGAAATTGATTCATATTTTCTTTATTATGTATATAATTGCATTTATAAAAATAGTCTGATCAATTAGATTTTCTCTGCTACCTGGCAGAAAAATGTTCTTTTTTCCCCCTAATGCTATCCTGTTATTGTGTCACTTTAAAATGTAAATCTTTTCTTTACTTCTACATTTTCATGATCATTTGGGACTCTTATCAAGATTGTATCTTCTGTTTCATATATCTATTGGAATAGTCATTTATCACTAACACACTTTTTGCCGTTCCGTGGCATTATAACATGTTTTAATATCTACTAGAGTAGTTTCTCCTCATTGCGCCTCTGTTCCAATTTTTTTTTCTACATTATAATAAATAGCTTTAATTTTCATAGCTTCAGGGAGAGTAGAGTTAGGTTGGAGAGCTCTGTGCAAAGAAAAAACATAAACAATAACCAAAATCAGCAAAAATAAAAACTGGATATATTTTAATTAATAGTTGCTATATAATTTATTTTGTCTGTATTTTTAGCTAATGTAGTTTTCATGTGTAGTACACTATAAAGTGTTTTCATTTCAGTTTTGTAAGTAAACATGTATTTATCTCTCACCATCATTCCTTATGATGAAAATTTTCCAGTTATTTTCATTGTCCGGAGTGCAGTGTCTAGCAAATTCCTCAGGAAGATCTCATAGAAACAATATTTCCTGAGTGCTTCCATGTTCCTAAAATTTTATCTGTTTCGTTTATCTACGAGGTCATTTTCCTTTGTACAAATTTCAAAGTCACAACTTATGTCCTCAAGTTTGCTAAATAGGTTACTCCATTAAGTGTGGAAAAAAATCTTGTAAAAAAGCCTTCTTACAATTTGATTATAACTCTCTTATAAATAACCTTTTGCGTAGAGTCTCAATTTTTTTTTCTGTTAATATCTGATGGTTTACTACAAAAATATTCCAGATTCAGTAACCCTGTATTTGTCTTCCAAAAACCTAGTTTGCCTTTTTCACTGTGTACCCTCAAATCTGATTTTATTTTAGAAATATTTTCTTGAGCAATACTTTTCACTATTCTGCTCTGCTGCTCTTATGTACTTCAGGAATTTTTAGAATATGATTTAAAGTAATGCCTATTTTCTGCCTATCTTCAGTATCATTTTTTAATTTGTTTCTATTTTTAGTCTTTATAATTGTTAGATATTTAAAATGAACATGAAGGGAAATTTTTTTTCCTAACCAATTTGAGAATAATTTGCTGACTTGATGTCTCATCATCTCCAAATATTTTAAGGTATATTTCCTAAGCACATCCTCCAAGATTATCACAATAAAAACAACTAAATCCATAAGTTAACATCAATATACCTAATACCCTCAAGCAATGAATTTTTAGCTCTTATCAAGATTATCTTCTGTTTCATATATCTATTGGAATAGTCATTTATCACTAACACACTTTTGCCGTTCCGTGGCATTATAACATGTTTTAATATCTACTAGAGTAGTTTCTCCTCATTGCGCCTCTGTTCCAATTTTTTTTTCTACATTATAATAAATAGCTTTAATTTTCATAGCTTCAGGGAGAGTAGAGTTAGGTTGGAGAGCTCTGTGCAAAGAAAAAACATAAACAATAACCAAAATCAGCAAAAATAAAAACTGGATATATTTTAATTAATAGTTGCTATATAATTTATTTTGTCTGTATTTTTAGCTAATGTAGTTTTCATGTGTAGTACACTATAAAGTGTTTTCATTTCAGTTTTGTAAGTAAACATGTATTTATCTCTCACCATCATTCCTTATGATGAAAATTTTCCAGTTATTTTCATTGTCCGGAGTGCAGTGTCTAGCAAATTCCTCAGGAAGATCTCATAGAAACAATATTTCCTGAGTGCTTCCATGTTCCTAAAATTTTATCTGTTTCGTTTATCTACGAGGTCATTTTCCTTTGTACAAATTTCAAAGTCACAACTTATGTCCTCAAGTTTGCTAAATAGGTTACTCCATTAAGTGTGGAAAAAAATCTTGTAAAAAAGCCTTCTTACAATTTGATTATAACTCTCTTATAAATAACCTTTTGCGTAGAGTCTCAATTTTTTTTTCTGTTAATATCTGATGGTTTACTACAAAAATATTCCAGATTCAGTAACCCTGTATTTGTCTTCCAAAAACCTAGTTTGCCTTTTTCACTGTGTACCCTCAAATCTGATTTTATTTTAGAAATATTTTCTTGAGCAATACTTTTCACTATTCTGCTCTGCTGCTCTTATGTACTTCAGGAATTTTTAGAATATGATTTAAAGTAATGCCTATTTTCTGCCTATCTTCAGTATCATTTTTTAATTTGTTTCTATTTTTAGTCTTTATAATTGTTAGATATTTAAAATGAACATGAAGGGAAATTTTTTTTCCTAACCAATTTGAGAATAATTTGCTGACTTGATGTCTCATCATCTCCAAATATTTTAAGGTATATTTCCTAAGCACATCCTCCAAGATTATCACAATAAAAACAACTAAATCCATAAGTTAACATCAATATACCTAATACTGAGAGCCCCCTCAAGTTTTACTAATTATCTCAGTAATATTTTTATAGCAGAAAAATTCGGTTGTCATGTCCTTTTAGTTTCCCTCAATCTGGAAAGTTCTCCTGTCTTCTCTTTTTAAAACCATTTTGCAGATTAAAGGCTTGTAATTTTGGAGAATTTTCCTCAAATAGTATTTGTCCTATGTCTGCCCATGATATGATTTGGTGCCAATTCAAGCTAATTTCTGTGTGTGTGTGTTCTAATATACCCTTATCATTTTCTGAGCATGGTTTTGCTTTCTGTCACAACCAGATATTTCAAGTTCATCTTGTATTTTAATTCCTGTCACCTTCAAATGAGTGATTTCCCTAGGATGCTCTCATAGGTAAAATGGTTCATAGAGGTCATGTGAGTCCTCAGTGTGCTGATTGTTATTGGGTGTCATCCTCCTATGTTCTTTCACTCTTTTCGTGGATGTAACTAGAGAAGTGCATTTGTGTATGTGTAAGCATATTTGTCCGTACAGTTACATCAGTATCTACTTGTGTAACTACACACACACACACACATACACACACACACACACACACACACACACACACACACTTCTTGTACGTAAACTTATAATGAAAATCATAGTTACTCTCATACCTTCAATTTTCATTTATTTTCGTAGTATTCATTATAGTTTTCTCATTCTCTACATTTGTAACTCATATGTCTGAGAGGAGACACCAGCCTTCATGTATGTTTAACACAGTTACTGTATCATTCTTATTTTATGTAGTGAATCTCCCATTCCTGCAGTCATTCTGTTCTCATCACATCTGCCGTGTACATCTCCCTCTGCTGTAGCTCTGGCTTGCCATAGGTGACTCTTCCCCTCCACATCCCCTTACTCACCTCTCAGATTCTATCTACTCCCTGTGTGGGATTCTTCACCAGTAACAGAAAGTATGACTTTAATCATGCTCTTCTTATGCATACCAAATGTACAACACCTCTTGTCTCATCATCTCCAAATATTTTAAGGTATATTTCCTAAGCACATCCTCCAAGATTATCACAATAAAAACAACTAAATCCATAAGTTAACATCAATATACCTAATACTGAGAGCCCCCTCAAGTTTTACTAATTATCTCAGTAATATTTTTATAGCAGAAAAATTCGGTTGTCATGTCCTTTTAGTTTCCCTCAATCTGGAAAGTTCTCCTGTCTTCTCTTTTTAAAACCATTTTGCAGATTAAAGGCTTGTAATTTTGGAGAATTTTCCTCAAATAGTATTTGTCCTATGTCTGCCCATGATATGATTTGGTGCCAATTCAAGCTAATTTCTGTGTGTGTGTGTTCTAATATACCCTTATCATTTTCTGAGCATGGTTTTGCTTTCTGTCACAACCAGATATTTCAAGTTCATCTTGTATTTTAATTCCTGTCACCTTCAAATGAGTGATTTCCCTAGGATGCTCTCATAGGTAAAATGGTTCATAGAGGTCATGTGAGTCCTCAGTGTGCTGATTGTTATTGGGTGTCATCCTCCTATGTTCTTTCACTCTTTTCGTGGATGTAACTAGAGAAGTGCATTTGTGTATGTGTAAGCATATTTGTCCGTACAGTTACATCAGTATCTACTTGTGTAACTACACACACACACACACATACACACACACACACACACACACACACACACACACTTCTTGTACGTAAACTTATAATGAAAATCATAGTTACTCTCATACCTTCAATTTTCATTTATTTTCGTAGTATTCATTATAGTTTTCTCATTCTCTACATTTGTAACTCATATGTCTGAGAGGAGACACCAGCCTTCATGTATGTTTAACACAGTTACTGTATCATTCTTATTTTATGTAGTGAATCTCCCATTCCTGCAGTCATTCTGTTCTCATCACATCTGCCGTGTACATCTCCCTCTGCTGTAGCTCTGGCTTGCCATAGGTGACTCTTCCCCTCCACATCCCCTTACTCACCTCTCAGATTCTATCTACTCCCTGTGTGGGATTCTTCACCAGTAACAGAAAGTATGACTTTAATCATGCTCTTCTTATGCATACCAAATGTACAACACCTCTTAAGAAGTGGGAAAAATCTTTCTTTCTCCCCTCCCCTTTGCTTTATGCCTAAATCATTAAAGGCATTCTTAGCTTGTGGTCATATAGCATGTACTTAGAGTAATAGGTCTTATATTCAAGCAGAATGAATTCAGGTGAGGGTTCTAATATGCAAATTAGCTGCATGAACTTAGGTAAATTCAGATTTCTCCCCAGGCATCATATGTTAGATGAGAATTAATATAGTAAACAAAGAAGTTATTACATAGGTGCTTATGAAAATGTATCATATAGAATAAATATTCTACTAATGTCAGTAATAGTGTGGTTTCCATGGAAAAAGTTGAGTCTCAGAGAAAAATCATAAAATCCCAGGGAACTGTGCTGTGGATCTGAATTGTTTGGGAATCCTCTGGAGCATATAGACTACAGACTCTTTCTATACTTCTGAGAAGGAAAGGTTGATCACTTTTTTACCTCACATAAAATATGCTAAATATGCTGCAGAATATTGTAAAGATTCTTTTATCCTCATAGAATGAAGCTTATTTTAACTAGTTGAAAACACATTTTATAATATACATTATAAAATGATTAGCAGCAAAATGATTATGTCTTCATTTATTGAAAATTCTCTTTGCATACCTATACATTCATCATGTACCAAGTCCCCTATGTCTATCAGTGGCCATCAGCTTCACTAGCTTTGTTCCAACAGGCAGATTTTCATAATTATTTATAGATGCATCTGGTATGTATCTGTGAGACAAGAGGGATTTTTAATCAGTTAGTGCAATCAAATGTCTCTTTTCATCTGTCACACACAAATATTTTAAATGATTCTTAATTTGTAGAAGTTTCAAGCCTCTGAGTTTCAGGCTTCAAAAAATCTTCTTTTTTTCTAAATTGCTACATATATTAGAGAATGTTTAAGTATAATAAAGGGCAGTTGAAAGTTTTCTCCTACCTATGCTCTTTCTCTAGTCCATCTACTGACCAGTAGCTTTATGCCAGATAACAAATTCAATACAATTTTGTGTGGGATTCTTCACCAGTAACAGAAAGTATGACTTTAATCATGCTCTTCTTATGCATACCAAATGTACAACACCTCTTAAGAAGTGGGAAAAATCTTTCTTTCTCCCCTCCCCTTTGCTTTATGCCTAAATCATTAAAGGCATTCTTAGCTTGTGGTCATATAGCATGTACTTAGAGTAATAGGTCTTATATTCAAGCAGAATGAATTCAGGTGAGGGTTCTAATATGCAAATTAGCTGCATGAACTTAGGTAAATTCAGATTTCTCCCCAGGCATCATATGTTAGATGAGAATTAATATAGTAAACAAAGAAGTTATTACATAGGTGCTTATGAAAATGTATCATATAGAATAAATATTCTACTAATGTCAGTAATAGTGTGGTTTCCATGGAAAAAGTTGAGTCTCAGAGAAAAATCATAAAATCCCAGGGAACTGTGCTGTGGATCTGAATTGTTTGGGAATCCTCTGGAGCATATAGACTACAGACTCTTTCTATACTTCTGAGAAGGAAAGGTTGATCACTTTTTTACCTCACATAAAATATGCTAAATATGCTGCAGAATATTGTAAAGATTCTTTTATCCTCATAGAATGAAGCTTATTTTAACTAGTTGAAAACACATTTTATAATATACATTATAAAATGATTAGCAGCAAAATGATTATGTCTTCATTTATTGAAAATTCTCTTTGCATACCTATACATTCATCATGTACCAAGTCCCCTATGTCTATCAGTGGCCATCAGCTTCACTAGCTTTGTTCCAACAGGCAGATTTTCATAATTATTTATAGATGCATCTGGTATGTATCTGTGAGACAAGAGGGATTTTTAATCAGTTAGTGCAATCAAATGTCTCTTTTCATCTGTCACACACAAATATTTTAAATGATTCTTAATTTGTAGAAGTTTCAAGCCTCTGAGTTTCAGGCTTCAAAAAATCTTCTTTTTTTCTAAATTGCTACATATATTAGAGAATGTTTAAGTATAATAAAGGGCAGTTGAAAGTTTTCTCCTACCTATGCTCTTTCTCTAGTCCATCTACTGACCAGTAGATTATGCTTTATGCCAGATAACAAATTCAATACAATTTTGAAATCACTACTTTGATTTATATTTAGACATTTCTCATTTATTGCATTTTCTATCAATGCATTTTGCAGATACTGCATATTTTACAAATTGACAGTTTGTGGGCCCCCTACATTGAGCCAATCTGCTGGTTCCGTTTTTCCCACAGCATTTGGTCATTTCTTGCTTTGTATCACATTTTGGGAATCCTTACAATATTTCCTCTTTTCATTATTATTATGCTCATATTTGTTATGATGACCTGAGATCAATGATACTTGATATTACTATTGTAATTGTTTTGGGGCACTACAAACTATGCCAGTATGAGGCAATGAGCTTAATGGATTAATATTGTAGATTTACTGCCTGCTCCATTAACTGGCCATTCCTCTGTCTCTCTTCTCCTTGGCCATCCCATTCCCTGAGACACAACAATATTAATTACCCTACAGTAGTATTCAAATGTGAACTCATATGAATGAGTTGCATCTCTCTCACTTTAAATCAATGCTAGAAATGATCAAGCTTGGTGAGGAATACATGTAGAAAGCCAAAATAAACTGAAAGCTAGGCCTCTTGTGCCAGTTATCCAAGTTCTGAATGCAAGGGAAACGTTTTTAAAGGAAATTAAAGTGCTAGTCTAGTGAGTCACGAATGATAAGGAAGTGAAACAGCCTTATTTCTGATGTGGAGAAACTTTTGGCAGTCTGGATAGAAGATCAAACCAGCCACAACATTCCTGTAAACCATCATGTACCAAGTCCCCTATGTCTATCAGTGGCCATCAGCTTCACTAGCTTTGTTCCAACAGGCAGATTTTCATAATTATTTATAGATGCATCTGGTATGTATCTGTGAGACAAGAGGGATTTTTAATCAGTTAGTGCAATCAAATGTCTCTTTTCATCTGTCACACACAAATATTTTAAATGATTCTTAATTTGTAGAAGTTTCAAGCCTCTGAGTTTCAGGCTTCAAAAAATCTTCTTTTTTTCTAAATTGCTACATATATTAGAGAATGTTTAAGTATAATAAAGGGCAGTTGAAAGTTTTCTCCTACCTATGCTCTTTCTCTAGTCCATCTACTGACCAGTAGATTATGCTTTATGCCAGATAACAAATTCAATACAATTTTGAAATCACTACTTTGATTTATATTTAGACATTTCTCATTTATTGCATTTTCTATCAATGCATTTTGCAGATACTGCATATTTTACAAATTGACAGTTTGTGGGCCCCCTACATTGAGCCAATCTGCTGGTTCCGTTTTTCCCACAGCATTTGGTCATTTCTTGCTTTGTATCACATTTTGGGAATCCTTACAATATTTCCTCTTTTCATTATTATTATGCTCATATTTGTTATGATGACCTGAGATCAATGATACTTGATATTACTATTGTAATTGTTTTGGGGCACTACAAACTATGCCAGTATGAGGCAATGAGCTTAATGGATTAATATTGTAGATTTACTGCCTGCTCCATTAACTGGCCATTCCTCTGTCTCTCTTCTCCTTGGCCATCCCATTCCCTGAGACACAACAATATTAATTACCCTACAGTAGTATTCAAATGTGAACTCATATGAATGAGTTGCATCTCTCTCACTTTAAATCAATGCTAGAAATGATCAAGCTTGGTGAGGAATACATGTAGAAAGCCAAAATAAACTGAAAGCTAGGCCTCTTGTGCCAGTTATCCAAGTTCTGAATGCAAGGGAAACGTTTTTAAAGGAAATTAAAGTGCTAGTCTAGTGAGTCACGAATGATAAGGAAGTGAAACAGCCTTATTTCTGATGTGGAGAAACTTTTGGCAGTCTGGATAGAAGATCAAACCAGCCACAACATTCCTGTAAACCATAGCCTAATCCAGAGTAAGTTCCTAATTCTCTTCAATGCAAGTGTATCTGTTTGCATTTTCTATATTTTACTAACTAAGGAGTATTTGCAATATATTACTTCACAGTAAAATAGAAAGCTTTGAATTTGTGTTCCATAAAAAAATCTGCTGTCTCTTTTTCTGTGGTTTCAAGCATAAATATGAATGAGGTTTACCCTCACTGTGTGTAAAAAGAGCAATAGTATAGAGCTAAGGGAGGTTTGCTACTAGATTACTTTGAATATTTGTCAAAAAAAATTGACAGTGGAAATAATAGTAAAGCTCTGATACTTACCCCATTATAAAAAAGTTTCAGTGGTTAAATCTTGACATTTAAATATTTAGATTAGTCATTGCTTACATAAGAACAGGACTCTCATTATTAACATTCCTGATGTTTAAAGTGATGGTGCCAGTGCATGAATCCAGGGACAGGTTCTCTCTGTTTCTCACAGCAACCACTATCTGGAAATGCTAAAATAAATAATACATGACAGAATGTGGGCTTCTTTTGAGTGCTTAAAATATGAAATTTCCCTTTACAAAAGACTGTTTTAAATATGCAAGTGAAAAATGCTTTAAAAATTGCAGCATACGAATGTCCATTCTTAAAAAAAAAGATTATTTTCCAAAAGGAGTTCCTTTTAACCCTCATACATATTTCTGTGTTTAGTGCTACCTACCAGTTGTTATGGAATTTTGACCATGTTTTTAAACATTAGTTTTGATATTCTAGGTTTAAAGTAACATTGTCAACTTAAAATTGTTGAAATAGTGTGCTAAAAGAATAACTTAAGGTTCACTGTCTAGGAAAAAACTATGTGAATCTTATCTTATTTGGGGGAAAAAAAGAATATGCTATGTGCTTATATATGTATCATATGTATTAATGTATCATGTAGAATAAATCATGTATACTTTAGAAACCCCTTAAAAAGTTGCAAAATTTCATATAAAAAGTTGGTATTCCAATGTCATAATCATTTAAAAGGAAGTCTAATATGGTAATAGCTAAAAGCTGATGAAGTCAAAGAATGATTTTTATTTTTGTTTTCTTAAACCTACTTATATAATTCATAGGTAGAATATGTAGAGAAGAAATCTAAGTTCTCTTAATTGTAGAAGATTATACCTCATTAAGCCTTCTATTTCAGGAATATTTCATATAAATGAGAAGATTACAAGAAATATGAAATTGTGGCTTGACCAAAAACATATTGCTACTGAAGTAAATTATTATTCAAAAAATGTAAAAACTGCCTAAACAACAAGGAAAGGGGGTGATTTAAAATGAAAAGTTTATCCTCAAATATATCAGTTTTCTCTTCCTTGACACTGTCTTAAAAATATGGTATTCCTTATGACAGCACAGCGGTTCTGAATTAACCATTCAATCATTCATTCATCCTCGGTACACAGCTTAAGTACCAAACGCTGATATTTAAAATAAGCAGCACACAGCATCTGCATATACACAGATTACATTAGAGCATTAAAATATGAGGGAGGATAGTAATAGCTTTTTACTATGAAGAGATGAGAAGCCAACTGTGGCAAGGTAGCAAAGTGGCAAAGAATCCATAGTAAAGTTAGGCTGCTTGTGTTGAAATCATTATTCATCCATTTACCAGCTGGCTGATTTTGGATAATCAGGGTAAGATCTTGAAAATCAGGGTAAGAAAGCTAGGACAGTATTGGCAATTCAAAAGTTACTTCAAACTAATGAATATATTGCTTTTCATTGCTTTAAGTCTTAAGAAAGTTCATGGACCCTTGAAATTAGTAGAGAGAGCCCATGCTTTCATTCAATAAATATTTCTTTTTTAAAAAAATTTTGGCCTCTTTTATTGCTTATGTATTTATTTTCATCCATCTTTATTCTTTGGCCTGTGTGGGCTTCCCATTACTGTGGCTTCTCTCATTTCTGAGCATCGGCTCTGGGCACATGTGCTGCAGAGTGCTGGCTCATAATTGGACACACCTGCCCAGGCCTATGTCATATGTATTAATGTATCATGTAGAATAAATCATGTATACTTTAGAAACCCCTTAAAAAGTTGCAAAATTTCATATAAAAAGTTGGTATTCCAATGTCATAATCATTTAAAAGGAAGTCTAATATGGTAATAGCTAAAAGCTGATGAAGTCAAAGAATGATTTTTATTTTTGTTTTCTTAAACCTACTTATATAATTCATAGGTAGAATATGTAGAGAAGAAATCTAAGTTCTCTTAATTGTAGAAGATTATACCTCATTAAGCCTTCTATTTCAGGAATATTTCATATAAATGAGAAGATTACAAGAAATATGAAATTGTGGCTTGACCAAAAACATATTGCTACTGAAGTAAATTATTATTCAAAAAATGTAAAAACTGCCTAAACAACAAGGAAAGGGGGTGATTTAAAATGAAAAGTTTATCCTCAAATATATCAGTTTTCTTCCTTGACACTGTCTTAAAAATATGGTATTCCTTATGACAGCACAGCGGTTCTGAATTAACCATTCAATCATTCATTCATCCTCGGTACACAGCTTAAGTACCAAACGCTGATATTTAAAATAAGCAGCACACAGCATCTGCATATACACAGATTACATTAGAGCATTAAAATATGAGGGAGGATAGTAATAGCTTTTTACTATGAAGAGATGAGAAGCCAACTGTGGCAAGGTAGCAAAGTGGCAAAGAATCCATAGTAAAGTTAGGCTGCTTGTGTTGAAATCATTATTCATCCATTTACCAGCTGGCTGATTTTGGATAATCAGGGTAAGATCTTGAAAATCAGGGTAAGAAAGCTAGGACAGTATTGGCAATTCAAAAGTTACTTCAAACTAATGAATATATTGCTTTTCATTGCTTTAAGTCTTAAGAAAGTTCATGGACCCTTGAAATTAGTAGAGAGAGCCCATGCTTTCATTCAATAAATATTTCTTTTTTAAAAAAATTTTGGCCTCTTTTATTGCTTATGTATTTATTTTCATCCATCTTTATTCTTTGGCCTGTGTGGGCTTCCCATTACTGTGGCTTCTCTCATTTCTGAGCATTGGCTCTGGGCACATGTGCTGCAGAGTGCTGGCTCATAATTGGACACACCTGCCCAGCTGCTCTGCTGCACATAGGATCTTCCCAGGCCAGGTGTTGAACTGGTGCTCCTTACACAGCAAGGCGGACTCTTTACCCACTGGACCACCAGGGATGCCCGAATAAGTAATTCTTGAGCACTGGTTATATGATGTGCTGTGCAGTACACCAGTGTGCGAAGTCACTTCAGTTGTGTCCAACTCTTTCCAGCCCTGTGGACTGTAGCCTGCCAGGCTCCTCTGTCCATGGGATGTTCCGGGCAAGAATACTGGAGTGGATTGCTATTTCCTTCAGGGGACCTTCCTGACCCAGGTGTCGAACACGCTATTCTTAAGTATTCTGCACTGGCAGGTGAGTTCTTTACCACTAGAGACCCCTGGGAAGCCAGTGCACCAGAAATAAGAACTAAATTAGAAATAACCTCACTATGTAGGAAATCACATTCTAATCGAAGGAAGATGACAGTTTATCAAATGAAAGGATTTTTTAAAGATCAGATTTGTAGAGTAAAGTCATTTGCCATAATCTTTCCAAAATATCACTGAAATTAAAGTATAGGAGAAAAAAGGAAAAGAGAGAGAAATTCATAAAAGTTAGGTCATACTACACATTTGATTCAAGAAGAGCCACGCTGTTAAATTAGCATATAAAGTCAGTGGTGTCCTAGGAATGCCAAAAGGTATTACCTCTTGGAGAGAAAATTGTTCAACACTATTTAAATGTGTAAACATGTAGAAGCTCTTCTAAAGATGAGCTCATATATGGGGGGGAAATGAGTGAATAAACTTCCTTGAACTTTAGTCAACATGGAAAAGAGAACATTTAGGTTTACAATGCTTACATTAAATTAAACAATTAGCAATTGAATATAGTAACCTATGTTGAAAACTACCTTATCTGGGGTAGGATATATGCCAGAGAGACAAAGATGATACAATAACAAAAATGGACCCTTGAAATTAGTAGAGAGACCCATGCTTTCATTCAATAAATATTTATTTTTTAAAAAAATTTTGGCCTCTTTTATTGCTTATTTATTTATTTTCATCCATCTTTATTCTTTGGCCTGTGTGGGCTTCCCATTACTGTGGCTTCTCTCATTTCTGAGCATCGGCTCTGGGCACATGTGCTGCAGAGTGCTGGCTCATAATTGGACACACCTGCCCAGCTGCTCTGCTGCACATAGGATCTTCCCAGGCCAGGTGTTGAACTGGTGCTCCTTACACAGCAAGGCGGACTCTTTACCCACTGGACCACCAGGGATGCCCGAATAAGTAATTCTTGAGCACTGGTTATATGATGTGCTGTGCAGTACACCAGTGTGCGAAGTCACTTCAGTTGTGTCCAACTCTTTCCAGCCCTGTGGACTGTAGCCTGCCAGGCTCCTCTGTCCATGGGATGTTCCGGGCAAGAATACTGGAGTGGATTGCTATTTCCTTCAGGGGACCTTCCTGACCCAGGTGTCGAACACGCTATTCTTAAGTATTCTGCACTGGCAGGTGAGTTCTTTACCACTAGAGACCCCTGGGAAGCCAGTGCACCAGAAATAAGAACTAAATTAGAAATAACCTCACTATGTAGGAAATCACATTCTAATCGAAGGAAGATGACAGTTTATCAAATGAAAGGATTTTTTAAAGATCAGATTTGTAGAGTAAAGTCATTTGCCATAATCTTTCCAAAATATCACTGAAATTAAAGTATAGGAGAAAAAAGGAAAAGAGAGAGAAATTCATAAAAGTTAGGTCATACTACACATTTGATTCAAGAAGAGCCACGCTGTTAAATTAGCATATAAAGTCAGTGGTGTCCTAGGAATGCCAAAAGGTATTACCTCTTGGAGAGAAAATTGTTCAACACTATTTAAATGTGTAAACATGTAGAAGCTCTTCTAAAGATGAGCTCATATATGGGGGGGAAATGAGTGAATAAACTTCCTTGAACTTTAGTCAACATGGAAAAGAGAACATTTAGGTTTACAATGCTTACATTAAATTAAACAATTAGCAATTGAATATAGTAACCTATGTTGAAAACTACCTTATCTGGGGTAGGATATATGCCAGAGAGACAAAGATGATACAATAACAAAAAATGTATTAGAGTGACTTTTTAATATATTTTTTAAAAGTACCATATAATTTTTTAAGCAAATCGAGGAAAATACTATAAAATTCAACATCAACTTCCTGATAGAAACCCTTAACAAACTAAGAATTTAAAAAAAGATTCAACTATAATCCTATAAGAAATACAATTCTTATTTGAAATCTTTAAATAATAACTTAAAATCATGACAAAACAAGGATGCCTCCTATTATCACTTCTAGTAAACATTGTTCTGGAAGTCCTCATCAAAAAATTAAGACATATGACTTAGTCAGCAAAAATCCACCTGTCAATGCAGAAGACACGGGTTCAATCCTTGGGTTGGGAAGATCCCCTGAAAAAGGATATGGCAGCACATTCAAGTATTCATGCCTGAAGAATCCCATGGACAGAGGATTCTGGCAGTCTAATTGGGTCACAAGAGTCAGACACAAGTTAGTGACGAATCACCACCACTATGATATAAATAAAAAGTTATAAAAGTTAAAGAGATAAACAGTCATCACTCTTGACAGTTATTTTAACTGTTAGTGTTAACACATAAAAAATGAAACATCATGAAGAAATTATTCGAATAAATTTAAGGAGTTATCAAAGTTGCTATTTCAAATATCAAGGTATAAAAATCAAGATTCCCCTCTAAGCTTGAACAGTT
Organism: Tragulus kanchil; assembly: GCA_022376925.1. Taxonomy (NCBI): domain Eukaryota; kingdom Metazoa; phylum Chordata; class Mammalia; order Artiodactyla; family Tragulidae; genus Tragulus; species Tragulus kanchil. The sequence goes on from JAIOJX010000030.1 coordinate 94,961,363, forward strand.
AGAAAATTAATATTTAGCAACAAAAGTCAAATTGTCTAGGAAAGTCAGTCATATTAATATAATGTGTAAAATTACAAATTTTTGCGGAGAAAATGTAAAATATATGGGAGGAATTAATGAAGTTCTGAATGAGTAAATCGTCCTGCTTAACGAATGATAAGGATGCTAGTTTTCTTTAGTCTAATTTATAAATTTAATGTGATTAAAATCAAAATGTGAATCAGGCTTTTTTTCTAAAGTTGATAGTATGATGATCCTGTAATACAATTAATGTAAAACTATTTAAAGAGAACATTTAGGTTTACAATGCTTACATTAAATTAAACAATTAGCAATTGAATATAGTAACCTATGTTGAAAACTACCTTATCTGGGGTAGGATATATGCCAGAGAGACAAAGATGATACAATAACAAAAAATGTATTAGAGTGACTTTTTAATATATTTTTTAAAAGTACCATATAATTTTTTAAGCAAATCGAGGAAAATACTATAAAATTCAACATCAACTTCCTGATAGAAACCCTTAACAAACTAAGAATTTAAAAAAAGATTCAACTATAATCCTATAAGAAATACAATTCTTATTTGAAATCTTTAAATAATAACTTAAAATCATGACAAAACAAGGATGCCTCCTATTATCACTTCTAGTAAACATTGTTCTGGAAGTCCTCATCAAAAAATTAAGACATATGACTTAGTCAGCAAAAAAATCCACCTGTCAATGCAGAAGACACGGGTTCAATCCTTGGGTTGGGAAGATCCCCTGAAAAAGGATATGGCAGCACATTCAAGTATTCATGCCTGAAGAATCCCATGGACAGAGGATTCTGGCAGTCTAATTGGGTCACAAGAGTCAGACACAAGTTAGTGACGAATCACCACCACTATGATATAAATAAAAAGTTATAAAAGTTAAAGAGATAAACAGTCATCACTCTTGACAGTTATTTTAACTGTTAGTGTTAACACATAAAAAATGAAACATCATGAAGAAATTATTCGAATAAATTTAAGGAGTTATCAAAGTTGCTATTTCAAATATCAAGGTATAAAAATCAAGATTCCCCTCTAAGCTTGAACAGTTAGAAAATTAATATTTAGCAACAAAAGTCAAATTGTCTAGGAAAGTCAGTCATATTAATATAATGTGTAAAATTACAAATTTTTGCGGAGAAAATGTAAAATATATGGGAGGAATTAATGAAGTTCTGAATGAGTAAATCGTCCTGCTTAACGAATGATAAGGATGCTAGTTTTCTTTAGTCTAATTTATAAATTTAATGTGATTAAAATCAAAATGTGAATCAGGCTTTTTTTCTAAAGTTGATAGTATGATGATCCTGTAATACAAAAGTGAAAAGGAATATTAGAAACCATTAGCCAATTGTTTCAGAGCACCAGTTGTTGCTTTTAATTTTCTTATAAGTCTCACACAGTGAGAAAATTCTGCTCAAAATATTTGCAGCTTATAAAGACTTCTTTTAGGTAAGATTATGTTAAAAAAAAAAAATGCCTGATAAGTCTACTACTAGAAGTGTTGAGTAATGTTTAAAGACACTGAAAAACATTAGAAAGTTAAGTGGTCCCATTTCGTAGGAAAAGTGATTTGAAATATTTTCCATTTATACCTCTCTCTTCTTTCCAAATATTTGCAAATTTGAAATTTGACCAGAACACTGGTGGGAGAGGTGCGGATGGAAGACTTAGGGCAGATTTCTATAGTCAAGTAAAGCCAAGGATAAAGGCAATACTCCAGATAAATCATGACTGTAAAAAATGGCAATTTTATTTAATTACCTAGAACATTGCTTAAGTTTTATGCTTTTGTATACGGAGGTAATCCCTTCTCCAACTTTTTTATACTTTTGAATATGGAGATAATCCCTTCACTAACTTTTATATGCACTTAAAGAAGCAAACACAAAATTAAAATATTTTTTAAAATTCTAATGCAAAAAGTACAAATAATCAAATAAACATCTAAATTTATTTTCTTAAAGTGAATTTTTGCTTGATCTATGTGAATATGAAGATACAATTTACAAAAATTTGGTAATTTGAATTTAGGTAAGTTTTTAGAAGTTACTCATTAAAAATTATTCATATTGCAGGATATTTAAAGATCTATATTAATGTTGTTTCGTATTTATTCTTACCTTAGAATTTGTTTCATAATCCAGAAGACTTTTCATGGTTTTAGAAATGACACCATTATGGGAATCCAAAGCAAAGTAGTCAGTGGCATTAACTGAAGAATTTAATATTAAAAACTTTAACGAAAGCACACACAAAAAGGTTAATATATCATTGAAAAAGTATGGATTTTGAACTTAACAGTTTTGATGCAATTATTTGGCATACATAACTAAACTAAAATTAATTTCGTGAAGACAGTGTCCATAAAATTAAAGCTAAACTTTCTTTTCCAGACTTCTAAAGCAATCTGAAAATTCTTTCACATTTTTAGTTGTATCTTTTCCAAATGTTTTTATATTTAAATAGAACATTTTTGGTAAACATCCATTATTGGTTTATAATTAGTTAATTTTCTAGTGTTGCATTTACAGATTTTTTTAATGTATAAGAAAGCTATTCCCTCTTGTGTACTCAGGAGGCACATGCACTGAATTATTTGGAAAACGCCATTAGATATTATCTCTGTACTGATTTTCTGTATGGTACAATAAAACATTGCTTTAGACAAAAGTATTTTTTTTTTGGCATCATCATGTTCCTCTCCACTGTTATCACTTTGCTTATAACTAGACTCAGTTTAAAGATGAGTATTAAAGATTTTTAAAAAGAATTTAGTGAACATACCACATTTTTTAAAAAATTGCACCCAGTTTCTAGTTCAACAGAAACAATAAAACCTAAGCGACATATGCAATGCCATTTCCAAAAAGACATCACAGTCATTCTGATGGGCATACCAACTGATTTTCATTTGTCTATAAGTGAACAACCAAAGTTGGCTTATGTTAAATTAAATTCTATTAAATGTTCTTATGGAAAAATCTCATTTTCCTCATTTCTGCCCATAACAGTATGCTTTGGGATTTATTTAAAATTTTATTTTCCAAGTTTTTGTTTTGTTTTTCTTTCCCAGTGATTTTTATGATATAATTAGATATTAAAGTATTTAGTTATGAAGAATATACATGGAAACACATAAAAATTATGATTGGCATTTACGTAGAGACTCCATCCTCCTCCCACATGCATGTAATCCTGGCCTACATCCTCAATATATCTACACACCCGAAATGCATATAACCCACATATCCTGACCCTATCCTCCCACGAACATTTACACACCCACATCAACAGAGCTTCTGAACCTAGTAAATAAGAAATTACAATTTTCCTGTGTTATATTAAGTCCTCAATCTAAAATTCACATGAGCAAGAAAAGTAGAATTTGGGAATACAGATGAATGCCTCACTGTAATCAGATTACCTGAAAAAGGAGACTCAGTTTTGATGCAATTATTTGGCATACATAACTAAACTAAAATTAATTTCGTGAAGACAGTGTCCATAAAATTAAAGCTAAACTTTCTTTTCCAGACTTCTAAAGCAATCTGAAAATTCTTTCACATTTTTAGTTGTATCTTTTCCAAATGTTTTTATATTTAAATAGAACATTTTTGGTAAACATCCATTATTGGTTTATAATTAGTTAATTTTCTAGTGTTGCATTTACAGATTTTTTTAATGTATAAGAAAGCTATTCCCTCTTGTGTACTCAGGAGGCACATGCACTGAATTATTTGGAAAACGCCATTAGATATTATCTCTGTACTGATTTTCTGTATGGTACAATAAAGCATTGCTTTAGACAAAAGTATTTTTTTTTTGGCATCATCATGTTCCTCTCCACTGTTATCACTTTGCTTATAACTAGACTCAGTTTAAAGATGAGTATTAAAGATTTTTAAAAAGAATTTAGTGAACATACCACATTTTTTAAAAAATTGCACCCAGTTTCTAGTTCAACAGAAACAATAAAACCTAAGCGACATATGCAATGCCATTTCCAAAAAGACATCACAGTCATTCTGATGGGCATACCAACTGATTTTCATTTGTCTATAAGTGAACAACCAAAGTTGGCTTATGTTAAATTAAATTCTATTAAATGTTCTTATGGAAAAATCTCATTTTCCTCATTTCTGCCCATAACAGTATGCTTTGGGATTTATTTAAAATTTTATTTTCCAAGTTTTTGTTTTGTTTTTCTTTCCCAGTGATTTTTATGATATAATTAGATATTAAAGTATTTAGTTATGAAGAATATACATGGAAACACATAAAAATTATGATTGGCATTTACGTAGAGACTCCATCCTCCTCCCACATGCATGTAATCCTGGCCTACATCCTCAATATATCTACACACCCGAAATGCATATAACCCACATATCCTGACCCTATCCTCCCACGAACATTTACACACCCACATCAACAGAGCTTCTGAACCTAGTAAATAAGAAATTACAATTTTCCTGTGTTATATTAAGTCCTCAATCTAAAATTCACATGAGCAAGAAAAGTAGAATTTGGGAATACAGATGAATGCCTCACTGTAATCAGATTACCTGAAAAATTATATACAGACTAACTTTTCCAACAATGCTCCCTAAGCTTTCACTTCAACCTTATTCTCTAAACGATGTTTACAAGTCAGTTGTTAGAGTAAATATGAGCAAATGGGAAAACATTAACTCTACAGAGAATTAGAACAGAATAGTCCATTGTACTGATATCATTTATAAAACATTCTAAATCAAAAAATCTTTTTCTTACAATTGGAATATAGTTCATATGAATTCCATAACAATTACCAAGAAAATATAGACTGTTTAATTATACTGTGTTTCTTCTTCTTTACTTCATCTTTTTTTTTAAACTTTTATTTTACTTTTAACTTTTACAGTTTTGTTTACAGATATGTATGTTCCCAGATTCTTTACTTCCTCTTAATCTGTAACTATTTTGTCATCTATTATTTATTAAATATTAATTATTTTTGAAATTAGAAATTATATGAAGATCTATTGGGTTGGACAGAAATTTCATTTGGGGACTTTCCTTGGTGATCCAGTGGTTAAGAATCTACCTGCCAATGTAGGGGATACAGGTTTGATCCCTGGTCCAGGAAAATTCCACATGTCAGGGGCAGCTAATGTGCCACAACTACTGAGCTCACATTCTAGAGCCCATGAGTTGCAACTACTGAAGCCTGTATGCCCTAGGGTCTCAGCTCTGCAGTGAGAGAAGTCACCATAATGATAAGCACACACACCACAACTACAGAGTTTGCTGCAACTGGAGAGCCAGGGTGCAGCAGCCAAGACCCATTGCAACAATCAAACAGCAATAAGTTCATTTGGTTTTTCCAATAACATTGCACAAAAAAACCCTAACAGACTTTTTGGTAAACCCAACAACTTATCATTTATTCAGATTATGTGTGTAATAAAATGTGCCTGATCTTGGATGAATAAAAGGTAATAAACATGAAAGGATACTCTCTCAGCTGTGTTAAGATCATCAAATGGAAACTTTAGTTTTTCTAAATGCCTTTTAGAAAAGCTTCTTACAAAGTCCATTACTTTCATTTCCAAGTCATCATTTTCAGAATGTGACCTATTCAGAGGTTTAAATTCTTTCTTTCATTCCTGTGACTATACCATAAATAATAAAGATAACATTAATTCAAAGTCTGATGAAATAACTTTTTTGCTCATTGAATATTTGAGCACTTTTTAAATTATATAATAGTTGGAAAAATTAATATAAAATAATGAAATGCTTGCCTCAACTTCTTATCCTAGATCTGGATCTCTTGCAAGAATCATATATATAAAAGCAGATGCAGGAACATTCTCAGGAACAGACACAGAAACACCTATAAGATTACATAAACCATGAGCAGTAATTTAAATTTAAACATTCTTTCACCACTTTTTGCTTCATAATGGTGCCATAAATTGTCATGCTGTAAGAATTTATCCTCATAGTAGTTTTCTTAATGAAAGTTATTTCAGAGAAAAAAAGGCCACAAATAATATTTTCCACTAACATTCATTTTCATAAAGCCAACATAAAACTATCCGTTTCATATTTTTCCATTTAAATTTTGAACTAGTGTGTGGAATAAGATATAAATTGCTCAGTGTCTGTAAAAAAGTCAGTGACAATTAAGATATGGTTTCAACTTAGATTCCTTTGTTAGATAAATGGTCTTATATCTCTTTTCACAATAAGTTACAAGAAATAGAGAAAAAGCTGTGGAGTCAGAAATACAGTTGAATTTCTAACCCATCAATCAGTATTCTCATCTGTATAATATGATAAAGTATATTCTCAAGCTTATAGTAGTTCTGAGGAAAATAAAATATTATACATAATGTATCTCACAAGTGCTCAATAAAAGTTACTTTCCTTTCTTCAGCCACTGCTTATCTTTCTTACAGTGTTACCAGATGTGATCTTATCTCATCTCAATACCGAATAACACAAATTACACACACATTAAACCATAGGAGTTTTCTTCACCTGTTGTATGACTCTACAAATGGTACTCTTAAAATGATTCCTTCTTTCACTGTATTTGAACATTAAATATAAAGTCTACACCTAGACAAGGAAGACTTGAAAAAGCCTCATATATTTTGACTATTTCTAAAAAATATAATAGAACAATAGTTGTGTGAACAGGTCTTGCTTATTTTGAACCCATTGTTTCAAACTGTACATGTACAAACTGATTCCCTAATTTAGTGGTTTGCTCTAGTTAATTAAGGCCATTGGATACCTTCTTAAGAAACCTCACAGAGACCCACAGATTTATTCTATTTTAGATAGAAGGTAATCTACCCTAAAAAACATTAATTCAAAGTCTGATGAAATAACTTTTTTGCTCATTGAATATTTGAGCACTTTTTAAATTATATAATAGTTGGAAAAATTAATATAAAATAATGAAATGCTTGCCTCAACTTCTTATCCTAGATCTGGATCTCTTGCAAGAATCATATATATAAAAGCAGATGCAGGAACATTCTCAGGAACAGACACAGAAACACCTATAAGATTACATAAACCATGAGCAGTAATTTAAATTTAAACATTCTTTCACCACTTTTTGCTTCATAATGGTGCCATAAATTGTCATGCTGTAAGAATTTATCCTCATAGTAGTTTTCTTAATGAAAGTTATTTCAGAGAAAAAAAGGCCACAAATAATATTTTCCACTAACATTCATTTTCATAAAGCCAACATAAAACTATCCGTTTCATATTTTTCCATTTAAATTTTGAACTAGTGTGTGGAATAAGATATAAATTGCTCAGTGTCTGTAAAAAAGTCAGTGACAATTAAGATATGGTTTCAACTTAGATTCCTTTGTTAGATAAATGGTCTTATATCTCTTTTCACAATAAGTTACAAGAAATAGAGAAAAAGCTGTGGAGTCAGAAATACAGTTGAATTTCTAACCCATCAATCAGTATTCTCATCTGTATAATATGATAAAGTATATTCTCAAGCTTATAGTAGTTCTGAGGAAAATAAAATATTATACATAATGTATCTCACAAGTGCTCAATAAAAGTTACTTTCCTTTCTTCAGCCACTGCTTATCTTTCTTACAGTGTTACCAGATGTGATCTTATCTCATCTCAATACCGAATAACACAAATTACACACACATTAAACCATAGGAGTTTTCTTCACCTGTTGTATGACTCTACAAATGGTACTCTTAAAATGATTCCTTCTTTCACTGTATTTGAACATTAAATATAAAGTCTACACCTAGACAAGGAAGACTTGAAAAAGCCTCATATATTTTGACTATTTCTAAAAAATATAATAGAACAATAGTTGTGTGAACAGGTCTTGCTTATTTTGAACCCATTGTTTCAAACTGTACATGTACAAACTGATTCCCTAATTTAGTGGTTTGCTCTAGTTAATTAAGGCCATTGGATACCTTCTTAAGAAACCTCACAGAGACCCACAGATTTATTCTATTTTAGATAGAAGGTAAAATTTTCTTTTCTGCTACTTCTCTGTCACACGGACCATAAACCCACATGATGAAAGACTGGAGAGTCTTGATCCTGCCTAAGCAGGCTTACACTCATTCAGCCAAGTCTGTGGTAGAAATTGGGTCAGAATAACCTCCTTGTGATCCATGTGTATCTTTTTAAAGCTTTCTATGATTTGGGGGAGACCAGAAGAGTAAATTATGAAGAACATCATTTCAATTGTCTCAAAGTGATCCAAAAGATAAAGTTTTTATAAACACCAGGCCTATAAGATGATTCATTGCCAAGGCCTACTAGGAGGCTTTTCTTTCTTAAGTTTAGCATCTATGAACAAGTCCCCTTAACACAAATTCTTATTTCATATAGATTTATACCATATAAGAATATATGCTTCATTTTTCAGTCAAAGTAAGAAATGTGTGTGTTGGTGTGTGTGTGCATAACCACACATACATGTGTTTTGGAAATTTTCCATTTCTAAAAGAGTGATATTTCTTAAAAATGGAGAAATGATAATAATGGCTATGTGAAATGAAAACAAAGCAACAATGCACAGGAATTAAAAAAAAGGCAAAAACAATTTTATTAAAGTTTGCTGTGTCCCTTTTGCCCTGAATTTTACTATCCTCTCATTGTTTTCCAGTTTACTGGATAGTTTCTCCTAATTAAAAAAAAGGAAAGAAAAGAAAAGAAGTCAGACAGAGAAGGTAGATACAGGAGAAAGGGCTTTACTATGACAGATAAGTAAGAAGTAAGGTTAGAGATAAATGGAGGAAAAAAAATGAGAGACTTATTAAAAGAACAGAAACTCTGCAGGCCAGAAAGGAATGGCAAGACACATTTAAAGTGCTGAAACATAATAATTACACACACATTAAACCATAGGAGTTTTCTTCATTGAACTCTACAAATGATTTTCCTTCTTTCACTGTATTTGAACATTAAATATAAAGTCTACACCTAGACAAGGAAGACTTGAAAAGCCTCATATATTTTGACTATTTCTAAAAAATATAATAGAACAATAGTTGTGTGAACAGGTCTTGCTTATTTTGAACCCATTGTTTCAAACTGTACATGTACAAACTGATTCCCTAATTTAGTGGTTTGCTCTAGTTAATTAAGGCCATTGGATACCTTCTTAAGAAACCTCACAGAGACCCACAGATTTATTCTATTTTAGATAGAAGGTAAAATTTTCTTTTCTGCTACTTCTCTGTCACACGGACCATAAACCCACATGATGAAAGACTGGAGAGTCTTGATCCTGCCTAAGCAGGCTTACACTCATTCAGCCAAGTCTGTGGTAGAAATTGGGTCAGAATAACCTCCTTGTGATCCATGTGTATCTTTTTAAAGCTTTCTATGATTTGGGGGAGACCAGAAGAGTAAATTATGAAGAACATCATTTCAATTGTCTCAAAGTGATCCAAAAGATAAAGTTTTTATAAACACCAGGCCTATAAGATGATTCATTGCCAAGGCCTACTAGGAGGCTTTTCTTTCTTAAGTTTAGCATCTATGAACAAGTCCCCTTAACACAAATTCTTATTTCATATAGATTTATACCATATAAGAATATATGCTTCATTTTTCAGTCAAAGTAAGAAATGTGTGTGTTGGTGTGTGTGTGCATAACCACACATACATGTGTTTTGGAAATTTTCCATTTCTAAAAGAGTGATATTTCTTAAAAATGGAGAAATGATAATAATGGCTATGTGAAATGAAAACAAAGCAACAATGCACAGGAATTAAAAAAAAGGCAAAAACAATTTTATTAAAGTTTGCTGTGTCCCTTTTGCCCTGAATTTTACTATCCTCTCATTGTTTTCCAGTTTACTGGATAGTTTCTCCTAATTAAAAAAAAGGAAAGAAAAGAAAAGAAGTCAGACAGAGAAGGTAGATACAGGAGAAAGGGCTTTACTATGACAGATAAGTAAGAAGTAAGGTTAGAGATAAATGGAGGAAAAAAATTGAGAGACTTATTAACAGAACAGAAACTCTGCAGGCCAGAAAGGAATGGCAAGACACATTTAAAGTGCTGAAACATAATAACCTGCAAACAAGAATACTCTATCGTTCAAGGATCTCATTCAAAATCGATGGAGAAATCAAAAGCTTTACAGATAAGCAAAAACTAAAAGAATTTAGTAACACCAAACCAGCCTTAGAACAAGTGTTAAACAAACTTATACAGACAACAAGTACAAGAGAAGAAGAAGAAGATCTACAAAATAAAGCCATCATAACAGCTAAGAAGATGACAATAGGATCATTTGTATCAATAATTACTTTGAATGTAAATGGGATAAATGCCCCAACCAAAAGGCACAGAGTGACTGAATGGATTCAGAAATAAGATCCATACGTATGCTGCCTCCAGGAAACTCACTTCAGACCTAGAGACACTCATAGACTGAAAGTAAGAGGCTGGAAAAAGATATTCCATGCAAATGGAAATCAAAAGAAAGCTGGAGTAGCAATCTGCATATCAGACAAAATAGACTTAAAATAAAGAAGATTCTAAGAGACAAGGCAGAACACTACAAAATGATCAAGGAATCAATCCAAGAAGAAGACATAATAATCCTAAATATCTATGTACCCAACACAGGAGCACCCCAATACATAAGACAAACACTTTCAGACATCAAAGAAGAAATTGACAATAACACAATCATAGTAGGAGACTTTAATACTCCTCTCACACCAATGGACAGATGATCAAAGCAGAAAATTAATCAAGAAACACAAGCCTTAAATGCCACACTAGAAGAGATGGACCTCATGGATATCTTTAGGACCTTTGATTACAACAGATAATGCAGAAATCCAAAGGACTATAAGAGACTATTATGAACTGTATGGCAACAAACTGTACAACCTGGAAGAAATGGACGGTTTCTTAGAGAAGAGTAACCTCCCAAGACTGAGCCAGAAAGAAATAGAAACTATAAACAACCCAATCACAAGCTCAGAAATCAAATTTGTGATCAAAAACTTACCCAAAAATAAAAGCCCAGGCCCAGATAGCTTCAAAGGTGAATTCTACCAAAAAATTAAAGAAGAGCTAATGCCTGTACTTCACACAGGAAGGAAAACTTCCAAATACATTCTACGAGGCCACCATCACCCTGAAACCCAAACCAGGGAAAGACAACACAAAGAAGGAAAATTACAGGCCAATTTCTCTGATGAACTTAGATGCCAAGATCCTCAACACAATCCTAGCAAACAGAATTCAACGACACATCAAAAAACTCATACATCATGATCGAGTCGGGTTCATCCCAGGCATGCAAGGATTCTTCAACATCCACAAATCAGTCAATGTGATACACCATATCAACAAACTGAGAGACAAAATTCACATGATCATCTCAATAGATGCAGAAAAAGCCTTCGACAAAGTACAACACCCATTTATGTTAAAAACTCTTCAGAAAATGGGCATAGAAGGAACCTATCTCAACATAATGAAAGCCATATATGAGAAGCCCACAGCAAACATTATCCTCACCAGTGAAAAACTGAAAGCATTCCCTCTAAGATCAGGAACAAGCCAGGGGTGTCCACTTTCACCACTACTATTCAACATAGTCCTGGAAGTTCTAGCAACAGCAATAAGAGAAGAAAAACAAATAAAAGGAATCCAGATTGGAAGAGAAGAAGTAAAACTCTCTCTTTTTGCAGATGACATGATATTATACATAGAAAACCCCAAAGATACTATTACAAAACTACCAGAGCTAATCAACGAATTTAGCAGTCGCGGGATACAAAATCAACACACAGAAATCACTGGCATTCCTATACACAATAAAAAATCAGAAAACGAAATCACAGACGCAACCCTCTTCACCATTGCTACAGAAAATTAATCAAGAAACACAAGCCTTAAATGCCACACTAGAAGAGATGGACCTCATGGATATCTTTAGGACCTTTGATTACAACAGATAATGCAGAAATCCAAAGGACTATAAGAGACTATTATGAACTGTATGGCAACAAACTGTACAACCTGGAAGAAATGGACGGTTTCTTAGAGAAGAGTAACCTCCCAAGACTGAGCCAGAAAGAAATAGAAACTATAAACAACCCAATCACAAGCTCAGAAATCAAATTTGTGATCAAAAACTTACCCAAAAATAAAAGCCCAGGCCCAGATAGCTTCAAAGGTGAATTCTACCAAAAAATTAAAGAAGAGCTAATGCCTGTACTTCACACAGGAAGGAAAACTTCCAAATACATTCTACGAGGCCACCATCACCCTGAAACCCAAACCAGGGAAAGACAACACAAAGAAGGAAAATTACAGGCCAATTTCTCTGATGAACTTAGATGCCAAGATCCTCAACACAATCCTAGCAAACAGAATTCAACGACACATCAAAAAACTCATACATCATGATCGAGTCGGGTTCATCCCAGGCATGCAAGGATTCTTCAACATCCACAAATCAGTCAATGTGATACACCATATCAACAAACTGAGAGACAAAATTCACATGATCATCTCAATAGATGCAGAAAAAGCCTTCGACAAAGTACAACACCCATTTATGTTAAAAACTCTTCAGAAAATGGGCATAGAAGGAACCTATCTCAACATAATGAAAGCCATATATGAGAAGCCCACAGCAAACATTATCCTCACCAGTGAAAAACTGAAAGCATTCCCTCTAAGATCAGGAACAAGCCAGGGGTGTCCACTTTCACCACTACTATTCAACATAGTCCTGGAAGTTCTAGCAACAGCAATAAGAGAAGAAAAACAAATAAAAGGAATCCAGATTGGAAGAGAAGAAGTAAAACTCTCTCTTTTTGCAGATGACATGATATTATACATAGAAAACCCCAAAGATACTATTACAAAACTACCAGAGCTAATCAACGAATTTAGCAGTCGCGGGATACAAAATCAACACACAGAAATCACTGGCATTCCTATACACAATAAAAAATCAGAAAACGAAATCACAGACGCAACCCTCTTCACCATTGCAACCAAAAGAATAAAATATCTCAGAGTAAACCTACCCAAAGAAACAAAAGAACTGTACACATTAAATTACAAGACACTCATGAGAGAAATCAAAGACTTAAACAGATGGAGAGATATTCCATGTTCCTGGATCAGAAGAATCAATATTGTGAAAATGACCATACTACCAAATGTCATCTATAGATTCAATGAGATCCCTATCAAACTACCAATGACATTCTTCACAGAACTAGACCAAAGACTAATACAGTTCATATGGAAACACAAAAGACCTCAAATAGCCAAAGCAATCCTGAGGAAGAAGAATGGAGCTAGAGGGATCAGCCTCCCTAATTTCAGACTATACTACAAAGCAACCATCATCAAGACAGTATAGTACTAGCACAAGAACAGAAATATAGACCAATGGAACAAGATAGAGAACCCAGAGATAAACCCAAACACCTATGGATGTCTTTTGGGGCGGGCAGGTTGGGGAGGGAGAGGGGCGGGCAGGCCGTTTCTATTGGTCTTTTATTGATCTATTTTTCATCCATCTTTGTTCTTCGGCCCGTGTGGGCCTCCCATCACAGTGGCCTCTGTTGTCGCAGAACACCGGCTCTGGGCGCATGAGCTCCAGAGCTCCAGCTCAGTAATTGGACACATCGGTCCAGCTGTTCCATGGCACGTGGGATCTTCCCAGGCCAGGAATCGAACTGGCGCCCCTTTCACTGCAAGGCAGTGTCCTTATCCACTGGATCACCAGGGAAACCCCTAGATACCTTATTTTTGACAAAGGAGGTGAAACTATAAAATGGGACAAAGACAGCCTCTTCAACAAATTTTGCTGGGAAAATTGGACAGCTACATGCAAAAAAATGAAGTTGGAACATTCCCTGACACCATACACAAAAATCAACTCAAAATGGATTAAAGACCTAAATGTAAGACCAGAAACCATAAAAATCTTAGAGAAGAATATAGGCAAAACTCTCAAGGACATAAATCAAAGCAAGATCTTCCATGACCTGCCTACTACAATAGTGGAACTAAAACAAAAATGAACATAAGGAATCTAATGAAACTTAAAAGCTTTTGTACAGCAAAAGAAACTACAATAAAGCTGAACAGATGATCCACAGAATGGGAGAAAATCATAGCAAATGAAATAACAGACAAAGAATTAATCACCAAAATCTACAAGCAACTCAGACAACTCAACATCGAAAAAATGAACAACCCAATCAAAAAATAGGAAAAACTCGGGGGACTTCCACAGAAAGGAAGGCGGTGGGATTGCCCCTGGCTGAACCTGGAGATCTTGGAGAGAGGTGAGTCTGCTGCCCGCCAACCCAGCCCTCAGCAAGCGGGAGACAATCAGACGCGACAGGGCTTCTGTCAAAGTAGTTCCTTTTTATTAGTGCAGACTCACAGGTTTTATATGCAAGTGAAGGGGGTTTTGCATGGGACTTCCTATAGATTACACCGATCAAGCTAAAGGTCAAGCAATCATCCAGGAGCGCAGAAACCAGGGGAACCAATCAGAAATTTTGACAATCACTTAACAATTTAGGTCACGCCCTTGTCTCTTCCTGTAGGCGCCATCTTAGCTCCAAACCGCAAACATGTGCTTAAGCTTCCTTATGCTTGAAACGGTCCTCTTTCAATTCAGAGTCCTACAGAAAAGGACCTAAACAGACACCTCTCCAAAGACGACATACACGGATGGGCCAAAAACACATGAAACGATGCTCAACCTCACTTATAATTAGAGAATGCAAATCAAAACTACAACGAGATATCGCCTCACACCCGTCAGAATGGCCATCATCCACAAATTGACAGACAATAAATGCTGGAGAGGGTGTGGAGAAAAGGGAACACTCTTGCATTGCTGGTGGGAGTGTAAATTGATACAGCCTCTATGGAAGACAGTATGGAGATTTCTTTAAAAACTAAAAATAGAAGCACCATATGACCCAGCAATCCCACTCTTAGGCTTATACCCTGATGAAATCAAAACTGAAAGTAGCACCTGTACCCCAGTGTTCATTGCAGCTCTCAATACAATAGCCAGAACGTGGAAGCAACCTAGATGCCCATTGACGAATGAATGGATAAAAAAAGCCATGGTACATATATACAACTGAATACTACTCAGCTGTAAAAAGAAATGCAGAAGAATCAGTCCTAATGAGGTGGTTGGAGCTAGAGCCTATCATAAAAAGTGAAGTCAGTCAAAAAGAGAAAGACAAGTACAATATACTAACACATATATATGGAATCTAGTAGGATGGTAATGATAACACATGCAGTGAAGTGATGGAAAAACAGACATGGACATATGGACATTGTGAGGAATGAACAGTGGGTGGCAGGCATAAAGGAAGTAGCATGAAAACCTATACTATCATATGTGAAAAAAATATCTATTGTCATTGTGCTGTGAGAAAAAGGGAATCCTGCAGGAGCACTGTGTGACAGCCTGCAGGGGTGGGATGGGGGGATATACATATCACTAATCTGGGATCATACATATCTGTGAACAACAAAACTCTTTAAAAGTTAAAAGTAAAATAAAAATTAAAAAAAATGTTCCATGGTCAGGGAAACCTGGTGTGGCTACAGTCCATGAAGTCACAAAGAGTCATACACAACAGACCTACTTTGCATGTACACATGCACTCCACTTATAGTCATTACAAAATATGTGCTATATTCTCCAAGTTGTATGATGTATCTTATAGCTTCTTTTATACCTACTAGTTTTTGCCCTTAGGTCTCTTCCCTGTATATTGTCTCCTCGCTACCTTCCCTTCCCCAGTGGTAACCACTAGTTTGTTCTCTAGATCTGAGTCTGCTTCTCTTTTGTTATATTCAGTAGTTTGCTATATTTTTTCCAGTTCCACATGGAAGTCATACAGTATTTGTCTTTTTCTGTCTGCCATATTTCACCTAGCACAATGTCCTCCAGGTCCATTCATATTGCTGCAAATAGTAAAATTTACTGCCCCATAAAGGAATAATTATTTGAATGTTATTTTAAATCACACCAACTCTATTATTTTTCTCTTTTTACTCTTTCATTTCATGAATGTTATCAATAAAATAGAGTATCCTGCTCCTGTTGAAAAATTTAGATCATAGACAATAGGATCATCTACATCCTCCACAAAAACTGCAAACATATAGGTACTGGTATTGTTCTCATTGTCTGTGGCTTAAATTTCCAAAGAGTAGGTTTTAGGACTATCTGGGTTGTTGCGGGGGCCTTCCACAGAAAGGGAAGGCAGCGGGATTGCCCCTGGCTGAACCGGGAGATCTCAAAGCCGTGCCCCGGAGCATGCCAGGGACGACCAGACACTGCAAGGGTTCTGTCGGAGCAGATCCGCTTTATTAATGCAGATCCACAGCTTTTATAGGCAAGTGAAGGGGGTTTTGCACGGGACTTCCTATAGATTACACCAATCAAGCTAAAGACCAAGCAATCATTCACGAGCGCGGCAGCCAGGGGAACCAATCAGAAATTTTGACCATCAATTAGCAATTTAGATCACGCCCTGCCTCTTCCTGTAGGCGCCATCTTAGCTGCAAACATGTGCTTAAGCTTCTTTAAACAATGTGCTTAAGCTTCCCTTCATTCCCACGTCCCTTCCTGTAGGCGCCATCTTAGTTCCAAACTGCAAACGTGTGCTTAAGCTTCTTTAAACAATGTGCTTAAGCTTCCTTATGCTTGCAATGGTCCTCTTTCAATTCAGAGCCCCACAGGTTGTCAAGAATCAAAAGCTGAAGAAGAGTAATAATGCATGTGACTAATGAAAAGAAATAAAGAAAAATTACCAAACTCAAATAATTAAGCATATGTTAATTTATTCATGTTGATGGTAGTTTCATTCATTTAACGGTATATACTTTTAGTGAATAAGGAAAGTGATGCTTAGCAGTTTCAAATTCATTGAAAATGTTTGTTTAAAATGATCACTTGCTTTATACTTACCTTTAAAATATAATTTAGCATTAACGATGGTTTCATCATATTTTTATCCAAATCTCTAAATTATAGGTTATGGATTTACCAAGCTTTAAAGTACTGGACCACAACTTTGCATTTTAGTTACAGTAATAAAAACTCATGAGTGTTTTTGAGCCTGAAAAAACTAGCCAAACTATGTTAAAATCCTAATCATGTTTTGTGTTTACCATCCAACTTAACTCACTTTTTTTTTTTTTTTTTGGTACTTTTTTATTGTAGTATAGTTGATTTATAATTTTGTGTTAGTTTCAGGTGTACAGCAAAGTGGATCAGTTATACATGTGTCCACTCTTCTTTAGATTCTTTTCCCATATATGCCATTAGAGAATATTGCGTGGACTTCCCTGTGGTACACAATAGGTCCTTGTTAGTTATCTTTTTTTTCCAAAGAGTAGGTTTTAGGACTATCTGGGTTGTTGCGGGGCCTTCCACAGAAAGGGAAGGCAGAGGCACTGACCCTGGCTGAACCGGGAGATCTCAAAGCCGTGCCCCGGAGCATGCCAGGGACGACCAGACACTGCAAGGGTTCTGTCGGAGCAGATCCGCTTTATTAATGCAGATCCACAGCTTTTATAGGCAAGTGAAGGGGGTTTTGCACGGGACTTCCTATAGATTACACCAATCAAGCTAAAGACCAAGCAATCATTCACGAGCGCGGCAGCCAGGGGAACCAATCAGAAATTTTGACCATCAATTAGCAATTTAGATCACGCCCTGCCTCTTCCTGTAGGCGCCATCTTAGCTGCAAACATGTGCTTAAGCTTCTTTAAACAATGTGCTTAAGCTTCCCTTCATTCCCACGTCCCTTCCTGTAGGCGCCATCTTAGTTCCAAACTGCAAACGTGTGCTTAAGCTTCTTTAAACAATGTGCTTAAGCTTCCTTATGCTTGCAATGGTCCTCTTTCAATTCAGAGCCCCACAGGTTGTCAAGAATCAAAAGCTGAAGAAGAGTAATAATGCATGTGACTAATGAAAAGAAATAAAGAAAAATTACCAAACTCAAATAATTAAGCATATGTTAATTTATTCATGTTGATGGTAGTTTCATTCATTTAACGGTATATACTTTTAGTGAATAAGGAAAGTGATGCTTAGCAGTTTCAAATTCATTGAAAATGTTTGTTTAAAATGATCACTTGCTTTATACTTACCTTTAAAATATAATTTAGCATTAACGATGGTTTCATCATATTTTTATCCAAATCTCTAAATTATAGGTTATGGATTTACCAAGCTTTAAAGTACTGGACCACAACTTTGCATTTTAGTTACAGTAATAAAAACTCATGAGTGTTTTTGAGCCTGAAAAAACTAGCCAAACTATGTTAAAATCCTAATCATGTTTTGTGTTTACCATCCAACTTAACTCACTTTTTTTTTTTTTTTTGGTACTTTTTTATTGTAGTATAGTTGATTTATAATTTTGTGTTAGTTTCAGGTGTACAGCAAAGTGGATCAGTTATACATGTGTCCACTCTTCTTTAGATTCTTTTCCCATATAGGCCATTACAGAGTATTGGGTAGAGTTTCCTGTGTTATACAGTAGGTCCTTGTTAGTTATCTGTTATATATATAATAGTGTGTATATGTCAATCCCACTCTCCAAATTTATCCCTTTTTCCCCTTACTCCTTAGTAACAGTAAGTTTATTTCTGCTTCTGCTTTTTTGGTCTGGTCTACCCCTATCTCCTCCACTTTATATTTATCTCCTCTCCTGACTTCTGGGCTCGTGGACCTACTTCAAGTTCTGACATCAGACAGAGAGATAAAACAGTCTCGCATAATCTTCTTAAGAAGCTCTCTGAGTTGTGTTGCTGGTATTTTTTATTCTGGTTGAATGCTGGGACAGTTTAATCAGGTACCATGACAAGGCATATTTTGGGAGAAGTAATTCTATCCAAATGGATAGTAATATATCCATAACGAAGTATTAAAATATAATTGTTAAGGAAAAGTTCTGATTTTCACAAATGAGATTAAGGAGTTAGATATGACTTATATGCCCTATAATTATACAGAGATTTCACAGAAGTATTGATTGCTTCTTAAAGCCAATAGCCAGTTATAAAAAATAAGTTACTATGACAGTGGTTTTTTTACAAAGTAATTTTTGCAAGTAGGAAAATAGCGACTGTCAAATACAATATATTTTTTGGTGTTTCCTTCAACATATTTAATCTAATTTCGAAAGGTCAGTTTTACTAGGCCAAGTTATAAAGGAAATGCAGCGATTAGATAGTGAATGCTTAAATAAAGAAAGCTGGAAGTATGTATTTAAAACTTATAAAGGTCCAAAGCAAACTTTTCCTCTTGTGTTCTAAAGGAGTAAGTGATGCTGCTGTCTTCATCTCAATCTGTTGCTTTTACTCTTGCTATAATTTCTTCAACAGATTTTTTTTTTTCGGTCACATTAACAGAATTCAGAGGAAATGGCCTACAAAATATGGTGATCAAAAAATGTTACAAATGCAAACCTGTTTAGTTTTAGTAACTTGCAAAGTATCTTTTGAATTTTTAATAAACTGTGTTCATCATGTTAAGAATTTGACTTCCAAAAGTAATCAAATGTTAAGAAAATCCATTTCTGGCAGAAAGTTGTATAATCTTTGTGTAAGCATTAATTTTTAATCATTTAGTCTCTGGAATCATGCCAGACATCAAAGATAATCATGACATCAAAGAGATAAAGCTGAAAGACAGATTGAAATAGAGTACCTCTATTATTCCAAAACTCAAATGTGTGGAATAGTTTGCAATTGAACACAAGGGATTAAATATATTCATTTTCATTTTGTTATCTGGTATGGCAAAATGGTTTCCAAAATCATAATTTATTAAAACAAGTTATCAGGACATTTATTCTAAATTTTATTGTTCATCTCTTTAGTATATTTCAAACCCCTAATCAATTTCTAGAGCATCTCTGAAACATAAATTTCTTTCTTATTGGACTTTCCATTCAAGCATCAAGCATTTATGAGTAATGTATAGTATGTTATTCCAGTTTAAACATGGAAGAATAAGCTGGTTTCTGCTTTTAAGATCACACTGCTGGTGGTAAACACAGATACAAATAACTATAGTGCTATATGATAAATGCCATAATTTTGCTACATACTTTAAAGGATAAAAAATGCTAAATCTGGGATCAAAAGAGAGGTTCAAGGAAGTTAAGGAAAAGGGAAGAAGTGGGTAAGGCCATTCCTTTGGGCAGCCTTCTTGACCACCACAATCTAATGTGGTTTTTCTTTTACAATGTGGTTTTCATTTTACCATAGTTGTATGGTAACCATAGTTATATTATGGTACTATAACCATTGTTATTTGCAACGTCTACATGCTGGATCACTTTGAGTCATTTTCTGTTTCGTTAATTGTAATTTAATATAATATATCTCTTAAGAAACAAAAACAGTATTTTGAGGCCACACCAATATTTTTGTAATTTTGGGACTGCTTATAATATCTAGTATTAAATTCTACTGAACAAGTCAAAATATAATATTCTGCTTATAAAAGGCATGCAGGTGACAAAAATTATTTTAAAAATTGATGGCACCTCTCACAAAAATGTAGGTGGACAGGTAGGGTAACTATCCCCAGAAGTAAGAGAAAAATGAAGCTCCGTATCTGCTTCTATTGTTAAGATAATATAAAAATGAATTTGAAGACTGAGACAATGTAACTCTTCTTAGTCATCTAGAGAGATATAACTTAGGGATAGAAGGAAAATAATTTGAATACTACTACTTTTCCTCTTCATCAGTCTAAGAAATATTTAATTTTTCTTAGGTCACAGTAATTTATTTGTTTACTATCCTTTGAAGTATAGAAGAACATCTAACAGACATTCATTAATCTGAAAATGTTTTTGAAAGCTATAATTGTATCGCAGAAGATGGAAGTGAAATAATATTATTTAGTAATTTATATTATTGTATATTTTATAATATGTCTCCTGTTTGGTTTTTGTTCTTGTAGTATTCTCCAGTTAAATATAGTTATTTTTCTTCTAGGCAATTAAATACAAGTACTTTCTCAGTTAATAATATTTATATATATATATATATATTCTCAGTTGTATATTTCAAAATAGCTTCAGTTCATATGCCATTAAATCTTACTCAAGGGTCTGTGTAGCTTGGCTATATGCCTAGGTATAGACTGAATTGAACAAAAATGATAATGAAAGAATTACAGATTCAGTTATTAGCTAAAAGTACAACGCACTGAAGCTATTCACAAAGCAGGTTGTTTAAATCTAACCCCTGGAAACAGGACCATGAGTTACTTTTGGACATGCTTTTGGAGATACTTTTGGAGATACAATAACAGGAGATACCTTCTGAAAAGTGCTGAGAATGTCATCAGATCTCAAATGTTTTTCCGATCATCCTGTCACACATCTTACCCTGTAGATATTTTTATGCAGGCATACCAATGTGTCCCTTTGAAAAGAAAAAATAAACACTCTCAAGGCAGTAAGGGATCCATTAATCCTCTCTTAAGCAAACATTAGATGAGCCATTACAATGTACAAGATCCTACAGTGAGAGAGGCTGTCAGCCATCATACTTATATCTCTTAGATAGGTACTAATATACAAAATGTCATAGTTACATAGTAAAAGATGAAGTAGATCTTAAAGAACTTCCTGAGTGACAAAAATTATTTGAAAAATTGATGGCACCTCTCACAAAAATGTAGGTGGACAGGTAGGGTAACTATCCCCAGAAGTAAGAGAAAAATGAAGCTCCGTATCTGCTTCTATTGTTAAGATAATATAAAAATGAATTTGAAGACTGAGACAATGTAACTCTTCTTAGTCATCTAGAGAGATATAACTTAGGGATAGAAGGAAAATAATTTGAATACTACTACTTTTCCTCTTCATCAGTCTAAGAAATATTTAATTTTTCTTAGGTCACAGTAATTTATTTGTTTACTATCCTTTGAAGTATAGAAGAACATCTAACAGACATTCATTAATCTGAAAATGTTTTTGAAAGCTATAATTGTATCGCAGAAGATGGAAGTGAAATAATATTATTTAGTAATTTATATTATTGTATATTTTATAATATGTCTCCTGTTTGGTTTTTGTTCTTGTAGTATTCTCCAGTTAAATATAGTTATTTTTCTTCTAGGCAATTAAATACAAGTACTTTCTCAGTTAATAATATTTATATATATATATATATATTCTCAGTTGTATATTTCAAAATAGCTTCAGTTCATATGCCATTAAATCTTACTCAAGGGTCTGTGTAGCTTGGCTATATGCCTAGGTATAGACTGAATTGAACAAAAATGATAATGAAAGAATTACAGATTCAGTTATTAGCTAAAAGTACAACGCACTGAAGCTATTCACAAAGCAGGTTGTTTAAATCTAACCCCTGGAAACAGGACCATGAGTTACTTTTTGGACATGCTTTTGGAGATACTTTTGGAGATACAATAACAGGAGATACCTTCTGAAAAGTGCTGAGAATGTCATCAGATCTCAAATGTTTTTCCGATCATCCTGTCACACATCTTACCCTGTAGATATTTTTATGCAGGCATACCAATGTGTCCCTTTGAAAAGAAAAAATAAACACTCTCAAGGCAGTAAGGGATCCATTAATCCTCTCTTAAGCAAACATTAGATGAGCCATTACAATGTACAAGATCCTACAGTGAGAGAGGGGCTGTCAGCCATCATACTTATATCTCTTAGATAGGTACTAATATACAAAATGTCATAGTTACATAGTAAAAGATGAAGTAGATCTTAAAGAACTTCCTAGAGGGCTTCCCTGGTGGTCCAGTGGGTAAGGACACCGCCTTGCAGTGCAACGGGCGCAGGTTCCATCCCTGGCCTGGGAAGATCCCACGTGCTGCGGAGCGGCTGGACTGATGTGTCCAATTACGGAGCCAGAGCTCTGGAGCGCATGCGCCCAGAGCCGGTGTTCTGCGACAACAGAGGCCACCGCGATGGGAGGCCCACACGGGCCGAAGAACAAAGATGGATGTAAAATAAATGAAAGACCGATAGAAGCGGCCCACCCACCTGCTGTCCCTCCCCAACCTGCTCCCCCCCTCCACCAAAGAAACCATTAAAAAAAAAAAAAAGTTAAAAAAAAAAAAAAAACTTCCTAGAGATTTGGGTGAATGTGTGAGTCAAGATAAGCAAGGGAAATGAGACAGGGAATGGGCACAGGTATGGAGCTCAACTGCTTAATACGTATGTAGCTCATATGCACAGTCTCCATTTCTCCCACTTTATGTTAGCCTCTTACTGCAGTCCTAACACTTGAAATGTTTAAAAGATATGGATCATTGAATTTTCTACCATTCTGTGGCACTTAACATTTCCAAACTGAAATTGAAATGAAAATCATTGGCTTTCTTCTACCCTTTGTATTATTTAGGGCTAGACGGTTGAGATCATCTTTAGTTATTAATATTTCCTTCTCCTAAATATCTTTTCACCAGAAAATTCTCTATTTTTTCTAAAAATTTTTACATGTCCTCTCTTATGCCTATTTTCTCAACCACCTTATTGAAATAATGCATTTGGAGAATTTCTGAAAACGGAAACATTTTACTGATGCCAATAATAATAATAATAATTTATCCTTTTATTGCATACTCCATTTCTCTGTGCACAGGAAATTGCAATAGCCCTCTAGCTATTTCCTTTCTAATCAATTGTTCCTACTGATACATCATTCTCTACTCAGAAATAATTTCCCAACAATACTTTCCTCATTTTTGTCATGGAAATATCAAAATTGTTCTTCTTTCCTTACTATATTAGTTTCAAATTCATCTAATTTCAAATTTATACTTTCTCTTTCCTTGGGCTACCTATGTGTTTTGCCATTCTAAGTGGGGCACAGTATGAACATTCAAATTGTTTCAATAAGAAAAGTTTATTTTTATTTTTTATTGTTTGTGATATTCAGAAAAAATTTAATTTAATGGTTTATTAATTTAACTTTCCCTAATTAGAAAACTATTTAAAGTCTTTTTCTTAAACTTCTTCAGATGTAAAAAATTAAGACAATGTCTGCTCTTTGATATCTGCAAAGACTGGATCTTGATATTTGATTAACTGCATAATCATCATTAATAAATCATGTACTATTACTCTTCCTTTAAAATAATAGTGTGTTTAATTTTTCATGCAAAGACTAGAGTTATAAAAAATTCTTGTCAGTCTTTGCAGAATTAAATAAATCATGATACTCTTCCTTTGTGTGAGTCAAGATAAGCAAGGGAAATGAGACAGGGAATGGGCACAGGTATGGAGCTCAACTGCTTAATACGTATGTAGCTCATATGCACAGTCTCCATTTCTCCCACTTTATGTTAGCCTCTTACTGCAGTCCTAACACTTGAAATGTTTAAAAGATATGGATCATTGAATTTTCTACCATTCTGTGGCACTTAACATTTCCAAACTGAAATTGAAATGAAAATCATTGGCTTTCTTCTACCCTTTGTATTATTTAGGGCTAGACGGTTGAGATCATCTTTAGTTATTAATATTTCCTTCTCCTAAATATCTTTTCACCAGAAAATTCTCTATTTTTTCTAAAAATTTTTACATGTCCTCTCTTATGCCTATTTTCTCAACCACCTTATTGAAATAATGCATTTGGAGAATTTCTGAAAACGGAAACATTTTACTGATGCCAATAATAATAATAATAATTTATCCTTTTATTGCATACTCCATTTCTCTGTGCACAGGAAATTGCAATAGCCCTCTAGCTATTTCCTTTCTAATCAATTGTTCCTACTGATACATCATTCTCTACTCAGAAATAATTTCCCAACAATACTTTCCTCATTTTTGTCATGGAAATATCAAAATTGTTCTTCTTTCCTTACTATATTAGTTTCAAATTCATCTAATTTCAAATTTATACTTTCTCTTTCCTTGGGCTACCTATGTGTTTTGCCATTCTAAGTGGGGCACAGTATGAACATTCAAATTGTTTCAATAAGAAAAGTTTATTTTTATTTTTTATTGTTTGTGATATTCAGAAAAAATTTAATTTAATGGTTTATTAATTTAACTTTCCCTAATTAGAAAACTATTTAAAGTCTTTTTCTTAAACTTCTTCAGATGTAAAAAATTAAGACAATGTCTGCTCTTTGATATCTGCAAAGACTGGATCTTGATATTTGATTAACTGCATAATCATCATTAATAAATCATGTACTATTACTCTTCCTTTAAAATAATAGTGTGTTTAATTTTTCATGCAAAGACTAGAGTTATAAAAAATTCTTGTCAGTCTTTGCAGAATAATAAATATATTAATTGCATGATATCCAGCATCAAAGCCCAAGGGATCATTGCTGCTCACACTAGCAATGCCACTTACAGAATCCATTCCAAAACAGTTTGCTCCTTACTTTGGTCCAGGTAATTGTATCTCAATGGAGTACTAGAAAAATAAAGTATACATTAATCACATTAAAATGAAAAGATACTTGGAAGATGACTGAGATAACAACAATGAAAACAAGTATATAGCAGTAGAAAGTTCTTTATTTTCACATTAATTTCTCTCTTTATTATCTAAGCCTTATTAAACCATTGGAATGCACTCATGCAGAATATTAAAAAAGTAAGCTTTGTTTAGTTTATTAACACAAACAAAAGATTTGCTTTATTTTTAAGAGCTGCTAACACTATACATATTTCTTTAAGAATTTTCAAAAAAATCTGATTTTGCAAATTAATA
The DNA here is from genome assembly GCA_022376925.1 of Tragulus kanchil. Classification (NCBI taxonomy): domain Eukaryota; kingdom Metazoa; phylum Chordata; class Mammalia; order Artiodactyla; family Tragulidae; genus Tragulus; species Tragulus kanchil. The sequence goes on from JAIOJX010000030.1 coordinate 94,987,201, forward strand.
TACCTCTAAAAAATGTACAAAATAAACTCACTGTCAATGACTTTTTAGAAACAAAATAAGAATTTTCATGATTAAGTAATTTAAACACTAATACAGTTGAATAATTTATACATTTTTTTATTTTTATTTTACTTTTACAGAGTTTTGTTGTTTACAGATATGTATGATCCCGGATTAGTCATATCTATACCCCCCCCCCCCAATCCCACCCCTCGATTACACTTTTTATTTGCCATCATGTTTGACAAAAGTGAGAGTGGATAAATCTTTCTTAAAAGTGTGTGAAAAAAAATTTTTGAAGTGAGATAAAATTTGACTAAAGTTCAATTATAACTACATATTTTTAAAATGTGATAAGGAACTAGACTTTAACAACATAGCTATATCTTTTCAAACACTAAATTTTAAAATACACCTGTTGAGCTCTCTTCTTGCCAATGACAGAATTGGTAATAAATATTATCAACTGGATCATAGGTTATTTTTAAACCTATTAGAAAGATATTATCTAATAGGAAAAGTCTTATATTTATTTAGCAGTTTCATATTAATTTTGTACTGGCTGGTCTACAGCAAAATATTTTTAGGAAGAGCTTTTGAGTACCTTAGCTGACAACAGCCATATATCATTGGAGGTTAGCTAGAAATCAAGGTCATGAGAAATTAAGTGACTTCCCTAGGATTAAAACACTAGTTAGTGGTAAAGTCCTAACTTGACCCAAGTCTCCTGAAGCACCATTACTTCACCCACATTCAGTGCTCCATTACTTCATACTATGAATTACTAATTTTCAATACGTGTTTAAATAGAACAGCTGCAGAGCAAGCATGCTGACTTTTGTAGTCTAGTGTACCACTCAATTCTCCATTTAGAACTTTATAGGTTCTTTTTATTTTGCCAAATCTCTAAGAGACTTTACAACCATGATTCAATTATAAGGAAAACAAGTCTCTCATAGATATCTAGTAAAGAAGATAACAAAGCACCAGAAAATGTAATTACATTCACATGTGACATTGGAATAACTAGGAAAGTGTAATAGTTCTGAATAGGATCCAAAAGGCAAAGCATCAGTTTCAGTTCAGTATTGATATCTTTCTTGCAGCCACTGCCTCTATTACATTTGTATAGTATTCTTATATTTATCAAGGAAAGGTTGTATTATAAAACAATATTTTCAACATTAATGCGAATATTGCAATTGAATGGTTATCAACTCCATTGTACTGTCTTTAATTATCAAATTAAATGTTAACCATTCTTGAAAAATATCTTCAAAGCATACCACTGTTTTCAGAAAAGTTCCCATTAGTGTTTTTCTGGTTTTTCTCATGGAAATAACACAGATTGTTCTTCTTTCCTACCACATTAGTTTCAATGTCATATATAAGACTTATAGCCCTACCTGTGTGTTTTGCCATTCTGAGTGCATGCTTAAGTGATACGTGTCTCATGCAATGATCACTACCTACCATTAGTCTCTCACCATTTGAAGAGTCCTCATCTGTGGCTATCACTGTATAAATGGGCTGATATGATGGATCGTCCTCATCAATTTCTAAGGTAGCTGTGAAACAAAAATCAACATGTATTAAAAATTAACATGCATGATGCTTTCAGTAATTCTGTGTATAATCAAAGCAGAGCAAAAAAGATTATTGTGCTCTAGTTTCTAGACCTGATGGGGCTGTATGTGGAGGAATTCTTTCTTATAGCAATATATTTGACCTCCAACTGTTACACACCTAGAATCTTCTCATAGCCTTGACCAATGGTTAAAAGACAAACATAAAAGTGTAACATGGATAGACTTCAGGATAAGACACAGATTCATTGTTTTATTTGTTTTCTGGTCCTTCTTGTCTGTCTCGTGTGTGTGTGTGTTTTATTACAATCCATAGAGAAGGAGTTTGAAATAGACTTTAATACAAAATGTAAGACACAGCTTTTCTATTTCTTATACACACGTTTATGAACCCAATTTATACATCATAATACATTTCAACAGATTCTCTAAATTTAATTGATTTTTGTTTTTCTAATATAATTACATTTAAATTAAGTGACAAGGAAATGTCAGTGTAGGTGTCGGTTCTATTTTCTCCATGCCCTCTCCAGCATTTATTGTTTGTATATTTTTGAAGATGCCCATTATGATCAGTGTGATGTGATAGTTCATTGTAGTTTTTTTTTTTTAAGATTTATTTATTTATTTATTTTGGGAGGGGGTCGGGTTGGGGAGGGAGGGGAGTGGGCGGGCCACTTCTATTGGTCTTTTCATTTCGCCATTTTCATCCGTCTTTGTTCTTTGGCTCCTGTGGGCCTCCCATCGCAGTGGCGTCTGTCGTTGCAGAGCGCGGCTCTGGGCACATGCGCCCGGCTCCCGATTGGACACATCTGGAGAAAAGTTCCCATTAGTGTTTTTCTGGTTTTTCTCATGGAAATAACACAGATTGTTCTTCTTTCCTACCACATTAGTTTCAATGTCATATATAAGACTTATAGCCCTACCTGTGTGTTTTGCCATTCTGAGTGCATGCTTAAGTGATACGTGTCTCATGCAATGATCACTACCTACCATTAGTCTCTCACCATTTGAAGAGTCCTCATCTGTGGCTATCACTGTATAAATGGGCTGATATGATGGATCGTCCTCATCAATTTCTAAGGTAGCTGTGAAACAAAAATCAACATGTATTAAAAATTAACATGCATGATGCTTTCAGTAATTCTGTGTATAATCAAAGCAGAGCAAAAAAGATTATTGTGCTCTAGTTTCTAGACCTGATGGGGCTGTATGTGGAGGAATTCTTTCTTATAGCAATATATTTGACCTCCAACTGTTACACACCTAGAATCTTCTCATAGCCTTGACCAATGGTTAAAAGACAAACATAAAAGTGTAACATGGATAGACTTCAGGATAAGACACAGATTCATTGTTTTATTTGTTTTCTGGTCCTTCTTGTCTGTCTCGTGTGTGTGTGTGTTTTATTACAATCCATAGAGAAGGAGTTTGAAATAGACTTTAATACAAAATGTAAGACACAGCTTTTCTATTTCTTATACACACGTTTATGAACCCAATTTATACATCATAATACATTTCAACAGATTCTCTAAATTTAATTGATTTTTGTTTTTCTAATATAATTACATTTAAATTAAGTGACAAGGAAATGTCAGTGTAGGTGTCGGTTCTATTTTCTCCATGCCCTCTCCAGCATTTATTGTTTGTATATTTTTGAAGATGCCCATTATGATCAGTGTGATGTGATAGTTCATTGTAGTTTTTTTTTTTTAAGATTTATTTATTTATTTATTTTGGGAGGGGGTCGGGTTGGGGAGGGAGGGGAGTGGGCGGGCCACTTCTATTGGTCTTTTCATTTCGCCATTTTCATCCGTCTTTGTTCTTTGGCTCCTGTGGGCCTCCCATCGCAGTGGCGTCTGTCGTTGCAGAGCGCCGGCTCTGGGCACATGCGCCCCAGAGATCTGGCTCGCTGATTGGACACATCGGTCCAGCCACTCCGCGGCATGTGGGATCTTCCCAGGCCAGGGATCGAACTGGCGCCCCCTGAACTGCAAGACAGTGTCCTTATCCACTGGACCACCAGGGGAAGCCCCTTCATTGTAGTTTTGATTTACATTTTTCTAGTAATCACTTATGTTGAGCATCTTTTCGTGTGCCTCTTGACTATCTATATTTCTTCTTTGTAGAAATGTTTGTTTAGATTTTCTGCCCATTTCTTGATTGGGTTGTTCATTTTTTCATATTGAGTTAGATGAGATATTTGCATGTTTTGATACTATTCCCTTGTCAGGTACTTCATTTATAAGCATTTCCTCCCATTTTGTTTATTTATTTATTTATTTTTGCTGTGCAAAACCTTTCAAAAACCCATTTTTTTTTTTTCATTACTCTAGGAGGTGAAGCCAAAAAGATCTTGCTGCTATTTATGTTAAAGACAGGCATCATATGATATCTGTTGCACAATGGTCAATAGAATTGTTTCCTTAATTTCTCTTTCTTATCTTATATTGCTAGTAGACAGGAGTGCAAGAGATTGCCATGCATTAGTTTTGTATTCTGTAGCTTTACCAAATTCATTGATAAACTCTGGTAGTTTTCTGGTGACATGTTTAAGATTTTATATGTATATAATACTATGTCATCTGAAAATAGTGACAGTTTTATTTCTTTTCCAATTTAAATTCCTTTTTGTTTCTTTTTCTTCTCTGATCACCATGGCCAGGATTTCAAAAGCTATATTGAATAAAAGTGAAAAGAATGGACTTACATGTCTTGTTCCTGATCTTAGAGAAAATGCTTTCAGTTTTTCACTGTTGAGAATGATGTTTTCTGTGGACTTGTCATATATTGCCTTTATTATGTTTATTATATCATCTCTATGCCCACATCTGGAAAAGTTTTTTTTTTTTTTTAATCATAAATGTGTGCTGAATTTTTCCAAAAGGTTTTACAACATGTATTGATATGATCATATGGTTTTATTCTTCAGTTTGTTAATGTGGTGTGTCGCATTACTTGATTTAAGTTGGTATATGATCCTTTTAAAGAGTTGTTGGATATCATTTGCTAGCATTTTGTTAAGGTTTTTCTTTTCTCTGCATTTATATTTGTTGGTGGCATTGACCTATCATTTTCTTTCCTTTTTTTGGTGATATCTCTGACTGGTTTTGGTATTGAGGTTATGGTGACCTTGTAGAATGAGCTCCTTTCCCTGCAATTTTTTGGAATAGTTTGAGAATAGATGTTAACTCTTCTCAAAATGTTTAAAAGAATTTGCCTGTGAACTTGTGCGTGTTTTTGTTTCTGTGTGTGCATGTGAAAGCTTGCTTTCAAAATTAGGAATTTGTAGTATCAGACAGCTTTGCTATTAATAATGAAAATTAGAAAAAAGAATGCTTTTGAATCAGCATAATAAGCATTACATTTTTGAATATGATAAATGTGGTGTAATCCACAGCTTTAAGAAACTGAATGAGATATTTGAGCACAATATAGAAATATGCATAATAAAATCCTAGTGTTTTTACTTCTTAATTTTTTTAATTGAAGGATAATGGCTTTACCGTTTTGTTGCTTACTTCCAAACATCAATATGAATCAGCCATAGGTATACATATGTTCTCTCCCTCTTGAACTTATCTCCCATCTCCCTCCCCATCCCACCTTTCTAGGTTGTTACAGAGCCCCTGTTTGAGTTACCTGAGTCTTACAGTATATTCCTACTGGTTATCTGTTTCACATATGATAATGTAAATTTCTGTGTTACTCTTTCCATACATCTTACCCATTCCTCCCTCCACTCAGTGATATTTTTATAATCAATTTACAAAATATGCAATATGACAGTTTAATTAAACAGATCATTGGCTTTGGCATATATAGTCCAAACTTCAAAATGGTAAATTTAATTTTTTTAATATTTTTGAAAGAAATTTATAGTTTACATTCATGACTCTTCAAAGAAAGGGATAATAATGCATCTTTCCAAAATACTGTGTGTTTCATTTTCCAATATCATTGACATATAGCCATGTAAGTTTAAGGTATATAGCATGACTTATATGCATCATGAAAAGATTATCAAAGTAAGTATTCTGAGCATTCATCATCTTATATAGATAGAAAATTAAAAACTTTTTGCAATAAGAATGCTTAACACTTTTCATATATAATGGGCAGCAGTATTAATTAATTAAGATTATATCTTCATGCTATAAATTATATATTATATAATTATTCATTATATCTTCATGTTGTAAATAACATCCCTAGAAATTATCTTATAACTGGAGGTTTTTACCTTTTGACTGTCTCCATCCAATTCTTCCTCCTTCCACCTCCATCTCTGATAAAATGTTTAAAAGAATTTGCCTGTGAACTTGTGCGTGTTTTTGTTTCTGTGTGTGCATGTGAAAGCTTGCTTTCAAAATTAGGAATTTGTAGTATCAGACAGCTTTGCTATTAATAATGAAAATTAGAAAAAAGAATGCTTTTGAATCAGCATAATAAGCATTACATTTTTGAATATGATAAATGTGGTGTAATCCACAGCTTTAAGAAACTGAATGAGATATTTGAGCACAATATAGAAATATGCATAATAAAATCCTAGTGTTTTTACTTCTTAATTTTTTTAATTGAAGGATAATGGCTTTACCGTTTTGTTGCTTACTTCCAAACATCAATATGAATCAGCCATAGGTATACATATGTTCTCTCCCTCTTGAACTTATCTCCCATCTCCTCCCCATCCCACCTTTCTAGGTTGTTACAGAGCCCCTGTTTGAGTTACCTGAGTCTTACAGTATATTCCTACTGGTTATCTGTTTCACATATGATAATGTAAATTTCTGTGTTACTCTTTCCATACATCTTACCCATTCCTCCCTCCACTCAGTGATATTTTTATAATCAATTTACAAAATATGCAATATGACAGTTTAATTAAACAGATCATTGGCTTTGGCATATATAGTCCAAACTTCAAAATGGTAAATTTAATTTTTTTAATATTTTTGAAAGAAATTTATAGTTTACATTCATGACTCTTCAAAGAAAGGGATAATAATGCATCTTTCCAAAATACTGTGTGTTTCATTTTCCAATATCATTGACATATAGCCATGTAAGTTTAAGGTATATAGCATGACTTATATGCATCATGAAAAGATTATCAAAGTAAGTATTCTGAGCATTCATCATCTTATATAGATAGAAAATTAAAAACTTTTTGCAATAAGAATGCTTAACACTTTTCATATATAATGGGCAGCAGTATTAATTAATTAAGATTATATCTTCATGCTATAAATTATATATTATATAATTATTCATTATATCTTCATGTTGTAAATAACATCCCTAGAAATTATCTTATAACTGGAGGTTTTTACCTTTTGACTGTCTCCATCCAATTCTTCCTCCTTCCACCTCCATCTCTGATAGCCACAAACCTAATCTCCTTTTTGTGAAAATTTTGTGAAGTATAATTGACCTGTATCAATATGTTTGTTCTGTTATACAACATAATGATTTGATATTTCTGTACATTTCAAAACAATCACCATGATAAATCTTACCATACAATGATGTTGCATTGTTGTTGACTATATTCCCCATACTGTTTGTTTCATATCTGTGACTCATTTATTTTGTAACCTGAAATGTGTACCTCTTAATCTCTCTCATCTATTTCTTTCATCTCCCACTCCTCCCTTTCGGCAATCACCTGTTTTGCTCCATATCTGTAACTCTGTTTCTGTTTTGTTTGTTCATTTGTTTCATATTCCACATACAAGTGAAATCATACAATATTTGTCTTCCTCTGAGTTACTTAGGATAACCTCCTCTAGGTCCATCCATGTTGTCACAAATGGCAAGATTTAGTTTTCCATGTCATTTAGTTTTTAATTTTCCACATACAACATTCCACTGTATATACAACTTAGTTATCCATTCATTAGTTGATGGTTTGTTTCCATATCTTGGTCATATTTAATACTAACAGTAATATTAATAATACTCCAATAAACATAGGGTACATATATCTTTTCTAATTAGTGTTTTTTTTCCTTTGGATAAATATCCAGGGGCTAAATTGTTGGATTATATGGTAGTTCTATTTTAAAAATTTTGAGGAATCTCCATACTGTTTTATATAGTGGCTACAAAAACTTAGCCAACAACACTGCACGAGCATTCTCTTAATCCACATTTTGACCAACCCTTGTTATTTGTTGTCTTTTTGATGATCAGCATTCTCACAAGTGTGAGGTGATATCTCATTTCCTTTTGATTTGCACTTCCCTGAAGTTTAGTTATACTGAACATCTTTCCATGTGCCTGTTGTTCATCTGCATGTCTGGATAGATATACAAATTCTTTGCCCATGTTAAATGAGGATGTTTAGGGGAGTCGATGTTGAGTTTTATGAGTTCTTTGTGTATTTTGAATATTGACCTATTATCATGCATATCATTTCCAAGTATCTTTTCTCATTTAGTTTGCCTTTTCATTTTGGTCATTGTTTACTTTGCTATGCAATAGCTTTTAAGTTCCTCTAGTCTAATTTGCTTATTTTGACTTTCCTTTCCTGTGAAGAGACATATCAAAAAATATTACTAAGATATATGTCAAAGAACATATTGCCTATGTTTTCTTCTAAAGGTTTTATGGTTATGGATCTTGCATTTAAGAGTTCTATTTATTTTCAGTGTTTTTATATATGGTGTGAGAAAAATATTCCAGTTTCTTTTGCATGTAACTGTCCAGTTTCTCCAATACCACTTATTAAAGAGAATGTCTTTTCCCCATTGTATATTCTTATCTCCTTTGTCATAGATTAGTTGACTGTATAAATGTAGGTTCATTTCTGGGCTCTTTCTGTTTCATTGACCTATGTGTCTGTTTCAGTCTGTGTAATCACCATACTATTTTGATGACTGTAGCTTTTTAGGATAGTTTGAAGTAAAGATGCATGATACTTCTAGCTTTGTTTTTTCCAAATATTGTTTTATCATTTACTTTATTTTGTGTTTCCATACATATTTTTAAATTATTAGTTCTAGTCCTGTTGAAAGTGCTGTTGGTATTTTGATAGGAATAGCATTGAATCTGTATATTGCCTTGGATAGTGTGGTCATTTTAACAATATCAAATCTTCCACTACATGAGCAGACTTTCCTATTCCATTTGCATTAATTTTAGTTTCTTTTCTTTAGTGTCTTACAGTTTTCTGACTACAGGACCTTTTCCTCTTTAGTTTTATTCCTATGTATTTGCTTCCTTTGATGCAGTTGTAAATGGGATTGCTTTCTTAAGTTCTTTTTGTGATAACTCGTTTTTAGTGTACAGAAATCCAACAGATTTCTGTATATTGATTGTGTATCCTGCAACTTTACTGAATTCATTTGCGGGGACCTTCCGCAGAAAGGGAAGGCAGCAGGGATTACTCCCGGCGGAACCGGGAGACTCGGGAGTCGAGCCTGTTGTTCATCTGCATGTCTGAATTTTTGAGGATGTTTAGGGGAGTCGATGTTGAGTTTTATGAGTTCTTTGTGTATTTTGAATATTGACCTATTATCATGCATATCATTTCCAAGTATCTTTTCTCATTTAGTTTGCCTTTTCATTTTGGTCATTGTTTACTTTGCTATGCAATAGCTTTTAAGTTCCTCTAGTCTAATTTGCTTATTTTGACTTTCCTTTCCTGTGAAGAGACATATCAAAAAATATTACTAAGATATATGTCAAAGAACATATTGCCTATGTTTTCTTCTAAAGGTTTTATGGTTATGGATCTTGCATTTAAGAGTTCTATTTATTTTCAGTGTTTTTATATATGGTGTGAGAAAAATATTCCAGTTTCTTTTGCATGTAACTGTCCAGTTTCTCCAATACCACTTATTAAAGAGAATGTCTTTTCCCCATTGTATATTCTTATCTCCTTTGTCATAGATTAGTTGACTGTATAAATGTAGGTTCATTTCTGGGCTCTTTCTGTTTCATTGACCTATGTGTCTGTTTCAGTCTGTGTAATCACCATACTATTTTGATGACTGTAGCTTTTTAGGATAGTTTGAAGTAAAGATGCATGATACTTCTAGCTTTGTTTTTTCCAAATATTGTTTTATCATTTACTTTATTTTGTGTTTCCATACATATTTTTAAATTATTAGTTCTAGTCCTGTTGAAAGTGCTGTTGGTATTTTGATAGGAATAGCATTGAATCTGTATATTGCCTTGGATAGTGTGGTCATTTTAACAATATCAAATCTTCCACTACATGAGCAGACTTTCCTATTCCATTTGCATTAATTTTAGTTTCTTTTCTTTAGTGTCTTACAGTTTTCTGACTACAGGACCTTTTCCTCTTTAGTTTTATTCCTATGTATTTGCTTCCTTTGATGCAGTTGTAAATGGGATTGCTTTCTTAAGTTCTTTTTGTGATAACTCGTTTTTAGTGTACAGAAATCCAACAGATTTCTGTATATTGATTGTGTATCCTGCAACTTTACTGAATTCATTTGCGGGGACCTTCCGCAGAAAGGGAAGGCAGCAGGGATTACTCCCGGCGGAACCGGGAGATCTCGGAGAAAGGCAAATCTTGAACTGTCCGCCCCGCAGCCCCTCGGCTGAGGCAAGGGACAATCAGACGCGACAGGGGTTCCATCGAAGTAGTTCCGCTTTATTAATGAAGAGCCACAGCTTTTATAGGCAAGTGAAGGGGGTTTTGCACGGGACTTCCTATAGATTACACCAATCAAGCTAAAGGCCAAGCAATCATTCACGAGCGCGGCAGCCAGGGGAACCAATCAGAAATTTTGACTATCAATTAACAATTTAGATCACGCCCTATCTCTTCCTGTAGGCGCCATCTTAGCTGCAAACATGTGCTTAAACTTCTTTAAACAATGCACTTAAGCTTCCCTTCATTTCCATGTCCCTTCCTGTAGGCGCCATCTTAGCTCCAAGCTGAAACAATGTGCTTAAGCTTCTTTTCACTCCCACACCCCTCCCTGTAGGTGCCATCTTAGCTCCAAACTGTAAACATGTGCTTAAGCTTCTTTATGCTTAAAACAGTCCTCTTTCAATTCAGAGCCCCACATTCATTAACAAGCTCAAGTGGTTTCTTGGTCACATCTTGAGAATCTATGTTTGATATCATGTCATTTGCAAACAGTGACAGTTTTACTTCTTCCTTTATAATTTAAATTACTTGTATTTCTTTTCTGTTTGATTGCTATGTCTAGCATTTCCAATGCTACTTTGAATAAATATGGCAAGAGTGGGCATCCTTGTCTTTTTCCTGATCGTATAACAAGTACTTTTGGCATTTGAACTTTGAATATGATTTTGGCTGTGGGCTTATATATGACCTTAAATATGTTGACGTTATGTTCCCTCTATACTCACTTTATCAAGGACTAATTATTTTTATTGTCAGTGGGTGTTGGACTTTATAAAAATCTTTTTCTGTATCTATCGAGATGATCATAAGAATTTTATTCTTTAATGTATTCCTTTATTCTCAATGTGATGTATCATATTGATTGCTTTGTGTATACTGAAAAAAATTCTTCCATGTCTGGGATGAATTCTACTTGGTCATTGTGTATGATTCTTTTAATGTATTATTGGATTTACTTTGCCAGTTCTTTATTGGAAAAATGTTCCATGTATGTTTATTAATGACATTTGCCTGTTAAAGTGTAATACCTTTCTCTGTTTTTGTTTTCTGGGTACTGCTGGCCTCATAGAATGGTTTGGCAACATTCCTTCCTATGAAACTTGTTTGAATACTTTGTAAAGGATAGGTATAAATTCTTCCTTATGCAATGTTTTCTAAAATTCACCTGTTAAGCCACCTGGAGCTGAACTTCTGCTGGTTTCTTTATCATTGATTCCATATTATTACTGGTAATTGATCTCATTATGTTTTATGTTTCTTAGTGTTTCAGTCTTGAGAGAGTGCATCCTTCTAGGAAAATGTCCTGTTCTTGTAGATTTTCCATTTTCTTGGCCTATAATTGTTAGCAGTAATCTATAATTCTTTTCATTTCTGTTATGTTGGTTATAACTTCTTTTTCAATTTGTGATTTTCTTGATTTGGGTTCTCTCTGTTTTTCTTATTAAGTCTAACTAAAGACTTACCAGCTTCTTCTATGTTTTCAAAGAAATAGATCTAAGTTTCATTAATCTTTTCCTTTGTTTTTCAGTCTCTATTTCATATATTTATGCTCTCATCTTCATGTTTTTTTCTCTCCAGCTAACTCTGAGTTCTGTTTGTTCTAATTTTTCTAGTCCCTTTATGTGCAAGTTTAGGTTGTTGATTTGAAATTTTTCTTACTTCCTGAATTAAGCTTGTATCACATAAACTTCCTGCTAAAAACTGCTTTTGCTGCAGCCCATAGACTTGGAATTGCTGTGTTTTTATTTTCATTTGTCTCCAGGTACTTTTTAAATTCTTCTTTGATTTATTCAGTTATCCATTGAGTGTTTAGTAACACATGTTTGTGCTCTTGCATTTTTTATATAATTTATCTCTAGTCTTGTAGTGTTATGGTCAGAAAAGATGCTTGATAAGGAGTTCAGTCTTCTTAAATATATTGAGACATGTTTTGTGGCCTAGGTTGTGATCGCATCTGGAGAATGTTCCATGAGCACATAAAACAGTGTGTGTTCTGCTTGTTTAGGATAGATTTTTCCATGTATATGTGTATTCTGCTTCTTTTATATAGAATGTTCTATATGTATCTCCTAAGTTTATTTTGTCAAATGTTTCATTTAAGGCTAGTGTTTCCTTATTGATTTTCTGCCTGGTGGATCTATCCATTGACATAATAGGCGTTCTAAATCAAAGGATAGTAATGTGTTTCCAAAATACTGTATTTTAATTGGAATGATGAAGAAGATTTCTGTCAGGATAGGTATAAATTCTTCCTTATGCAATGTTTTCTAAAATTCACCTGTTAAGCCACCTGGAGCTGAACTTCTGCTGGTTTCTTTATCATTGATTCCATATTATTACTGGTAATTGATCTCATTATGTTTTATGTTTCTTAGTGTTTCAGTCTTGAGAGAGTGCATCCTTCTAGGAAAATGTCCTGTTCTTGTAGATTTTCCATTTTCTTGGCCTATAATTGTTAGCAGTAATCTATAATTCTTTTCATTTCTGTTATGTTGGTTATAACTTCTTTTTCAATTTGTGATTTTCTTGATTTGGGTTCTCTCTGTTTTTCTTATTAAGTCTAACTAAAGACTTACCAGCTTCTTCTATGTTTTCAAAGAAATAGATCTAAGTTTCATTAATCTTTTCCTTTGTTTTTCAGTCTCTATTTCATATATTTATGCTCTCATCTTCATGTTTTTTTCTCTCCAGCTAACTCTGAGTTCTGTTTGTTCTAATTTTTCTAGTCCCTTTATGTGCAAGTTTAGGTTGTTGATTTGAAATTTTTCTTACTTCCTGAATTAAGCTTGTATCACATAAACTTCCTGCTAAAAACTGCTTTTGCTGCAGCCCATAGACTTGGAATTGCTGTGTTTTTATTTTCATTTGTCTCCAGGTACTTTTTAAATTCTTCTTTGATTTATTCAGTTATCCATTGAGTGTTTAGTAACACATGTTTGTGCTCTTGCATTTTTTATATAATTTATCTCTAGTCTTGTAGTGTTATGGTCAGAAAAGATGCTTGATAAGGAGTTCAGTCTTCTTAAATATATTGAGACATGTTTTGTGGCCTAGGTTGTGATCGCATCTGGAGAATGTTCCATGAGCACATAAAACAGTGTGTGTTCTGCTTGTTTAGGATAGATTTTTCCATGTATATGTGTATTCTGCTTCTTTTATATAGAATGTTCTATATGTATCTCCTAAGTTTATTTTGTCAAATGTTTCATTTAAGGCTAGTGTTTCCTTATTGATTTTCTGCCTGGTGGATCTATCCATTGACATAATAGGCGTTCTAAATCAAAGGATAGTAATGTGTTTCCAAAATACTGTATTTTAATTGGAATGATGAAGAAGATTTCTGTCAGGCACATGATCAAATAAACTGGGACCTTCAATTCACTACATATTTTTCAGAGATTAGATTTCCAAGTACATTCTAAAAGAAGAAAGGTCAAAGCTGCAAGGCATTTTGAATTTATTAAATATGAAAGTAATACAAAATAAAATATGGACATCTAAGTGTTTATAGATGAATACATTGTGCTAAATCGCTTCAGTTGTATCAGACTCTTTGCAACACACTGTCAGGATCCTCTGTCCATGGGGATTCTCCAGGCAAGAATACGGGAGTGGATTGCCATTTCCTCCTTCAGGGGATCTTCCCAACCTAGGAACCTAATCTGTGTCTCTTGCATCTCCTTCACTGACAGGTGGGTTCTTTAACACCAGCACTGTTTGGGACTAATGATTGAATTGTGCAATCTGAGCTTTGATTCCTTCTCTTTTTTTTCTCACTCTTTCATATATCTTCAATCACCAAGTCAAATGGACTCTCCCCAGTTGTTTGTAAACTTACCCAATTTTCCCCCTTTAAAACTGAATGCACCAGACAAAGCTTCTATCCAGTAGTTCTGCTACTGACTTCTCTCTAATTTCATATGCAGATTTCTAAAACGTGGCTTATTCTTTCAGAATCTTACCCCTAATTCTGCTCCATTCTTCCCTCCTCTAAAAATCAATAAAATAGTTCTCAGTAGATTTCATAAAACGTGGCTTATTCATTTCAGAATCTTACCCAATTAGTGTTATGGTCAGAAAAGATGCTTGATAAGGAGTTCAGTCTTCTTAAATATATTGAGACATGTTTTGTGGCCTAGGTTGTGATCGCATCTGGAGAATGTTCCATGAGCACATAAAACAGTGTGTGTTCTGCTTGTTTAGGATAGATTTTTCCATGTATATGTGTATTCTGCTTCTTTTATATAGAATGTTCTATATGTATCTCCTAAGTTTATTTTGTCAAATGTTTCATTTAAGGCTAGTGTTTCCTTATTGATTTTCTGCCTGGTGGATCTATCCATTGACATAATAGGCGTTCTAAATCAAAGGATAGTAATGTGTTTCCAAAATACTGTATTTTAATTGGAATGATGAAGAAGATTTCTGTCAGGCACATGATCAAATAAACTGGGACCTTCAATTCACTACATATTTTTCAGAGATTAGATTTCCAAGTACATTCTAAAAGAAGAAAGGTCAAAGCTGCAAGGCATTTTGAATTTATTAAATATGAAAGTAATACAAAATAAAATATGGACATCTAAGTGTTTATAGATGAATACATTGTGCTAAATCGCTTCAGTTGTATCAGACTCTTTGCAACACACTGTCAGGATCCTCTGTCCATGGGGATTCTCCAGGCAAGAATACGGGAGTGGATTGCCATTTCCTCCTTCAGGGGATCTTCCCAACCTAGGAACCTAATCTGTGTCTCTTGCATCTCCTTCACTGACAGGTGGGTTCTTTAACACCAGCACTGTTTGGGACTAATGATTGAATTGTGCAATCTGAGCTTTGATTCCTTCTCTTTTTTTTCTCACTCTTTCATATATCTTCAATCACCAAGTCAAATGGACTCTCCCCAGTTGTTTGTAAACTTACCCAATTTTCCCCCTTTAAAACTGAATGCACCAGACAAAGCTTCTATCCAGTAGTTCTGCTACTGACTTCTCTCTAATTTCATATGCAGATTTCTAAAACGTGGCTTATTCTTTCAGAATCTTACCCCTAATTCTGCTCCATTCTTCCCTCCTCTAAAAATCAATAAAATAGTTCTCAGTAGATTCATAAAGTTTTATTATTCCCATATCACTAACTAAATGCAATGGACATTTTAATATCATCTTACTTGATTGTGGATTTCAAGTCTACTAGCACTCTCTTTCAAGACTCTCTCCCATCGCCATTCTGGGCACAGTTTTATTTTTTTTGTCCTGCCACTTTAGCTGCTCTTTACTCTCTTTGGCAAGCTGAGCTTCCCCTGCAGCCGCCCCCTGACATCATTAAGTGTAGGAGCTCCTCAAGGTTTGGCCCTATGCCCTGCTTTCTTCTAATTCTGTACTCTCTAACTAAGTAATTTCATCCAAGCTCATGCTTTCAATTACAAAACACTTATAACCCTAGGCAAGACCTGCAAGTTCTATTGCTTACTTAAATCTCTCCTTTGATATAACAAAGGCATATCAAATGTGAAATGTTCAAAAATGAACTCACAATTTTTCTCTCAAAATTTGGTCTATTTCTAGATTTTCCTATCCTGAGAGTCTCCAAGTCATGCAAATCATAAACCTCAAAGTCCTCTTCTCTTCCTTTATATTTAATTCAATACCCAATTTATTTACCATTTGCTTATCTCAAGGCTACCCTTTTATCTCCTTCACTTTGCTTGAACAAACTATAGCATTTCTAGACTGAAGTATTTCTGATAACTGGCCTTCCTCCCTCTGCTCCATGGGTTTTCGAACTACTGCTCATAATTCGAATCCACATTGTTGCCTGTATCTGTATGGTCTTCTGAGCAACAGATGTTTTTTACATATTTGAATGGTTTACAAAAACAGAAGTGTGGGGCCCTAAATGAAAGAGGGCCTTTGCAAGCATAAGGAAGAAAGAGACGAGGGCGTGATTTAAGTTTTTGCAAGCATAAGGAATGAAGAGACGAGGGTGTGATCTAAGGATGATTGCTTGATTGGTTTAACTATGGGAAATCCCTTAGGAAACCCCCTTCACTTGCCTATATAAGCTGTAAGTCTGCACTAATAAAACGGAACTGCTTTGACCGAACCCCTGTTGCGTCTTATTGTCTCTTCCTCGCCGAGGGGCTGGGTTGACAGCAGGCTCACCCCTTTCCGATCTTCCCGTGGCCTGGCTATGGGCAATCCTGCCGCCGTTTCTCCTCTGTGGGCTGGCCCCGCAAAGAAGAAAGTAATACTTTGTGACATATGAAATTTAGGTTTCAGTGTCTATCAAGTATTAACAGAACACAGACACACACACCACTTGTTTATGGAGTGTCTATTGCTGCATTCTTGCTCTGCTGGCAGATTTGGATAACAGAAATAGAGACCACAAGTGATGCTCTCATCACCTCACATAATATAAATTGTGGCAATCCAATCACAATAGCATTTCAAGTACCTTGTTATTTGTTTGTTATCATGCTTACCTATCATGGTTAAAAAAAAAGAAATAGACATGTAGACTTTGAATGCACACTTTTAAGGCATGAGGGAGTGCGGATTATTTTTAAGGAATGATGGATGTAGCCAAGAGTAGTGCTTATTATGTGAAAGCATTATAGCTGATAAAAGATACAATGTATAAAAGAAGTATAAGTCTAAGTATTCATCACTATATTCCCATTTGACAGGAAAACAACTGTAGGAAAAATGGTAAAGTTTTGATGACAGCTTTTTCCCAAAACACTATATATCCTCTATTTATTTACCATTTGCTTATCTCAAGGCTACCCTTTTATCTCCTTCACTTTGCTTGAACAAACTATAGCATTTCTAGACTGAAGTATTTCTGATAACTGGCCTTCCTCCCTCTGCTCCATGGGTTTTCGAACTACTGCTCATAATTCGAATCCACATTGTTGCCTGTATCTGTATGGTCTTCTGAGCAACAGATGTTTTTTACATATTTGAATGGTTTACAAAAACAGAAGTGTGGGGCCCTAAATGAAAGAGGGCCTTTGCAAGCATAAGGAAGAAAGAGACGAGGCGTGATTTAAGTTTTGCAAGCATAAGGAATGAAGAGACGAGGGTGTGATCTAAGGATGATTGCTTGATTGGTTTAACTATGGGAAATCCCTTAGGAAACCCCCTTCACTTGCCTATATAAGCTGTAAGTCTGCACTAATAAAACGGAACTGCTTTGACCGAACCCCTGTTGCGTCTTATTGTCTCTTCCCCGCCGCGGGCCGGGGGGCACAGCAGGCTCACCCCTTTCCGATCTTCCCGTGGCCTGGCTATGGGCAATCCTGCCGCCGTTTCTCCTCTGTGGGCTGGCCCCGCAAAGAAGAAAGTAATACTTTGTGACATATGAAATTTAGGTTTCAGTGTCTATCAAGTATTAACAGAACACAGACACACACACCACTTGTTTATGGAGTGTCTATTGCTGCATTCTTGCTCTGCTGGCAGATTTGGATAACAGAAATAGAGACCACAAGTGATGCTCTCATCACCTCACATAATATAAATTGTGGCAATCCAATCACAATAGCATTTCAAGTACCTTGTTATTTGTTTGTTATCATGCTTACCTATCATGGTTAAAAAAAAAGAAATAGACATGTAGACTTTGAATGCACACTTTTAAGGCATGAGGGAGTGCGGATTATTTTTAAGGAATGATGGATGTAGCCAAGAGTAGTGCTTATTATGTGAAAGCATTATAGCTGATAAAAGATACAATGTATAAAAGAAGTATAAGTCTAAGTATTCATCACTATATTCCCATTTGACAGGAAAACAACGGTAGGAAAAAATGGTAAATGTATAACAAAATATCATGATGACAGCTTATACTTACAAAAAGAAAATGAAACAGCAACCCAAATAAGATTCTGAGTGGCTCATTTATTATCCAAGCAAGAAAACCTATTCATTGATGTTTGTCTTATTTAACCCCTTCATGCATTAAAAGGGAATTCTGTTCTTCCAAAAAAGAATGCCTTCTTCTCTTTAGTACATTTGTATTAAAAATCAGAACCAATTATTATAATTATATTTTTAAATTTTATTTCTTATTAAAAATTTATAGAAATGTGTTTCCTTCGTTGTTATATAAGTACTACCTGAATAATATTTTTTGTTCTTTCCTTTTGGACTTAAAAACCTGACAAATTTACTGTCTGACCCTTCATAGCATCTATTGACACCTCTTCTACCTTTGTCGCCAAAAATATTTCTCTGTACTCAAAAACATGGATATATTTAAAACACCTATCTGCTTATAGTATTTCAAAGGATTTCCACTGCCCTTAGGGAAAAGATCAACACGCTTAAAATACCTGTACTACCTTTCAGTGTACATTTTCTGTGATAATACCTAGTGATCTCTCATTTTCTGTCACTAGATTTTCAATTCTTACCTTGTTCTATACTGTCTCAAGGATCTTTTTATATGTAGTTCCTTCTACACGAAGATACTTTTCCCTCTCTTGTTTATTTACTCACACCATAGTTTGGCTCCAAAGTAAATTGTTCTTTGGGAAAAACTCCCATAAGTCTTACTTGGTGAATGCCTACACACACACACACATATTTGCTTTCATCATATGAAAATATCCTTTGAACTTTACAAGTAGTGAAAATACTCTTTGAGGCATTTTCAAAAATAAGGGTTTATATCATGTATTAAGCTGTCAAGGCCTTTTATATATTTTTCTCTTCTGCTCGCTGTTGTGCAGTAAGTCTTTTTTAAGATCCTCTATTGCAACTGGACGGGTGGTGAAAGAGAGGCCCATGAGAGAGGGGATATGTATACTTAAGGCTGATTCACATTGGTGTACAGCAGAAACTAACACAATATTATGAAATGATTATCTGCCAATTAAAATAAATCAGTATAAATTTGTATTATTAAAAAGAATTCCTATTGCTGTTTTCAATGTAATTTGCTTTCTAACCTCTTAATTGAGAAGTGAGAATTTCAACATCGCAAGCATTTTTTCCAGATTGTTCCATAGATATATATATATGAATATCTGTGCAATATTTTTGTGTATTTATATAAACCCACATCATATGCATAATAAAAAATCATCGAACATCCAATTAGAGAAATTTGCCTTTCATCTTTCATTATAGACAGCTGTTGAAAATAAGCCATAGAAAAGGATGTATCATACCACTACCTGAAGAAAACTGGGGATCAAAAGCACAGTCTGGAGGTTCTGGAACATTGATGATATTAATGGTCAAAACATGTCTCAAGAGACAGCCAATATCAACTATTAGTAGAAACCTTCTGGGAAAAAACTTGTCTCAGCCAAAAATATTTCTCTGTACTCAAAAACATGGATATATTTAAAACACCTATCTGCTTATAGTATTTCAAAGGATTTCCACTGCCCTTAGGGAAAAGATCAACACGCTTAAAATACCTGTACTACCTTTCAGTGTACATTTTCTGTGATAATACCTAGTGATCTCTCATTTTCTGTCACTAGATTTTCAATTCTTACCTTGTTCTATACTGTCTCAAGGATCTTTTTATATGTAGTTCCTTCTACACGAAGATACTTTTCCCTCTCTTGTTTATTTACTCACACCATAGTTTGGCTCCAAAGTAAATTGTTCTTTGGGAAAAACTCCCATAAGTCTTACTTGGTGAATGCCTACACACACACACACATATTTGCTTTCATCATATGAAAATATCCTTTGAACTTTACAAGTAGTGAAAATACTCTTTGAGGCATTTTCAAAAATAAGGGTTTATATCATGTATTAAGCTGTCAAGGCCTTTTATATATTTTTCTCTTCTGCTCGCTGTTGTGCAGTAAGTCTTTTTTAAGATCCTCTATTGCAACTGGACGGGTGGTGAAAGAGAGGCCCATGAGAGAGGGGATATGTATACTTAAGGCTGATTCACATTGGTGTACAGCAGAAACTAACACAATATTATGAAATGATTATCTGCCAATTAAAATAAATCAGTATAAATTTGTATTATTAAAAAAAGAATTCCTATTGCTGTTTTCAATGTAATTTGCTTTCTAACCTCTTAATTGAGAAGTGAGAATTTCAACATCGCAAGCATTTTTTCCAGATTGTTCCATAGATATATATATATGAATATCTGTGCAATATTTTTGTGTATTTATATAAACCCACATCATATGCATAATAAAAAATCATCGAACATCCAATTAGAGAAATTTGCCTTTCATCTTTCATTATAGACAGCTGTTGAAAATAAGCCATAGAAAAGGATGTATCATACCACTACCTGAAGAAAACTGGGGATCAAAAGCACAGTCTGGAGGTTCTGGAACATTGATGATATTAATGGTCAAAACATGTCTCAAGAGACAGCCAATATCAACTATTAGTAGAAACCTTCTGGGATCAGTGTCATAATTAAAATCTTTTGTAGATGTGATTACACCAGAGCCTAGTTAAGATATAATACATAAATTATAATTGCCATAAGTGTATAGAATCATACCTTTTGAAGTTTGAAAAATTTTAGAATTACATATTTTAATTATTTTATTTTATAAAGTACCTAAGTGGGAAATGACATTGTCTACCCCAAATCACATGAGTAATATGCATGGCATGACTCTTTAATTGAAGGAAAAGAAAAGCAAGTGTGAAAGTAGTCTCAATTTTTATTTTTTCTCTACCTCACAAGGAAAAGACTTAATATGTGAAAACAAATAACAAGCACTAATAGCTTTTTTCTTTTCAATTTTTTTCACATTTCAGACCTCTAATTATACTGAATTATATTTTACTTTCAAACAGTTTTATTGACAATTATTCCAAAACCTTATGGGATAATCAGTTAAGGAGATCATACTGTGACTGTGATACATGTCTATTTATTGTTAGCAGTAAAATAGCTTTTTTGTGTGTTTATATCCAGCCTCATTAGTTATTATGAGCTTACCTAAAATCATGAAATAGGTTTGGTATAATTTGGCATAAAGGTAATCTTTATCAAGAAGTCTTTGTTGTCAAAGAAGGCATATTGCTTTAGAAAAGGTATTTTATATGCTACTAAGTGTAACAACAACCAATTTCCTACTGGGCCAGCCTAAGACCTGTGTGGAAAATAATTAGCTCTTTTCAGTTAATACAAAAAAAAAAAAGGGGGGGAAAGCAAATTATCCTTTCTAACCTCTTAATTGAGAAGTGAGAATTTCAACATCGCAAGCATTTTTTCCAGATTGTTCCATAGATATATATATATGAATATCTGTGCAATATTTTTGTGTATTTATATAAACCCACATCATATGCATAATAAAAAATCATCGAACATCCAATTAGAGAAATTTGCCTTTCATCTTTCATTATAGACAGCTGTTGAAAATAAGCCATAGAAAAGGATGTATCATACCACTACCTGAAGAAAACTGGGGATCAAAAGCACAGTCTGGAGGTTCTGGAACATTGATGATATTAATGGTCAAAACATGTCTCAAGAGACAGCCAATATCAACTATTAGTAGAAACCTTCTGGGATCAGTGTCATAATTAAAATCTTTTGTAGATGTGATTACACCAGAGCCTAGTTAAGATATAATACATAAATTATAATTGCCATAAGTGTATAGAATCATACCTTTTGAAGTTTGAAAAATTTTAGAATTACATATTTTAATTATTTTATTTTATAAAGTACCTAAGTGGGAAATGACATTGTCTACCCCAAATCACATGAGTAATATGCATGGCATGACTCTTTAATTGAAGGAAAAAAAAAAAAGCAAGTGTGAAAGTAGTCTCAATTTTTATTTTTTCTCTACCTCACAAGGAAAAGACTTAATATGTGAAAACAAATAACAAGCACTAATAGCTTTTTTCTTTTCAATTTTTTTCACATTTCAGACCTCTAATTATACTGAATTATATTTTACTTTCAAACAGTTTTATTGACAATTATTCCAAAACCTTATGGGATAATCAGTTAAGGAGATCATACTGTGACTGTGATACATGTCTATTTATTGTTAGCAGTAAAATAGCTTTTTTGTGTGTTTATATCCAGCCTCATTAGTTATTATGAGCTTACCTAAAATCATGAAATAGGTTTGGTATAATTTGGCATAAAGGTAATCTTTATCAAGAAGTCTTTGTTGTCAAAGAAGGCATATTGCTTTAGAAAAGGTATTTTATATGCTACTAAGTGTAACAACAACCAATTTCCTACTGGGCCAGCCTAAGACCTGTGTGGAAAATAATTAGCTCTTTTCAGTTAATACAAGAAGATAATATATGGATGAAAGGAAGAAAAATATAGTAGGAGTTATGTGAGCAAGATTAGTTCCATTATATCTGGGCATTTTAAAGAATTGTCATATTGTAGCAAAGAATGTTTTTTAAAGTGAATGAAATATTTGGGATGTTCTTAAAGAAACCCAAGTCACTAAGGTCATTGAATTAGAGGGAGAGATATTATTCTTAATTTTGGTAAAATCTCTATTATCAATAGGTAATGCTTTTTAAAAATATGCACTGACAAATCTTGACTTATGTATTTAATATGGAAAAAAATGGTCTGTAACAAATTAACTTCTTTCAACTTTTTATATTTTTATTTTTCAATTTTATGGAATGATGAGTCAAAATTAGATAATAGGTAGAAATAATAATAACCTAATGCAGAACTTTCTAATTGAAGTAGAGGTTACATATTCTTTCCAAATAGGACAATAAACAATCTCAAATCTACAGGAAATATTAACAGGCTTAACCATTGGGTGGTTATTTATTATAATATTTCTTAAGAAATTCTATTACAGACATATTAATAGAATTAAAACTTGATTGAATAATTCAGTGATTTTCCTTGATCCCCCCAATCCAAGAAAGAGATTTTCTGCCCCTTATTTTTGTATGAAGGATATAAAGGAGAAAGAGTTTCAGTATCACTATTGATAATATGTGAGCCTTTGGTTCAATATAATTGATTAGACTCATCTAGGGACTGGCTGTTAGATTAGGTTTCAGAGGTTAACATGGTTTTTGTTTTGGAATAGATGTGAACACACTTCTGGAATTCAGTCTTAGGAGTGAACCTAGGGAAATATACTCTATTACGTTATATTTTACTAAATTTTTCTTTTTGGGATAATCAGTTAAGGAGATCATACTGTGACTGTGATACATGTCTATTTATTGTTAGCAGTAAAATAGCTTTTTTGTGTGTTTATATCCAGCCTCATTAGTTATTATGAGCTTACCTAAAATCATGAAATAGGTTTGGTATAATTTGGCATAAAGGTAATCTTTATCAAGAAGTCTTTGTTGTCAAAGAAGGCATATTGCTTTAGAAAAGGTATTTTATATGCTACTAAGTGTAACAACAACCAATTTCCTACTGGGCCAGCCTAAGACCTGTGTGGAAAATAATTAGCTCTTTTCAGTTAATACAAGAAGATAATATATGGATGAAAGGAAGAAAAATATAGTAGGAGTTATGTGAGCAAGATTAGTTCCATTATATCTGGGCATTTTAAAGAATTGTCATATTGTAGCAAAGAATGTTTTTTAAAGTGAATGAAATATTTGGGATGTTCTTAAAGAAACCCAAGTCACTAAGGTCATTGAATTAGAGGGAGAGATATTATTCTTAATTTTGGTAAAATCTCTATTATCAATAGGTAATGCTTTTTAAAAATATGCACTGACAAATCTTGACTTATGTATTTAATATGGAAAAAAATGGTCTGTAACAAATTAACTTCTTTCAACTTTTTATATTTTTATTTTTCAATTTTATGGAATGATGAGTCAAAATTAGATAATAGGTAGAAATAATAATAACCTAATGCAGAACTTTCTAATTGAAGTAGAGGTTACATATTCTTTCCAAATAGGACAATAAACAATCTCAAATCTACAGGAAATATTAACAGGCTTAACCATTGGGTGGTTATTTATTATAATATTTCTTAAGAAATTCTATTACAGACATATTAATAGAATTAAAACTTGATTGAATAATTCAGTGATTTTCCTTGATCCCCCCAATCCAAGAAAGAGATTTTCTGCCCCTTATTTTTGTATGAAGGATATAAAGGAGAAAGAGTTTCAGTATCACTATTGATAATATGTGAGCCTTTGGTTCAATATAATTGATTAGACTCATCTAGGGACTGGCTGTTAGATTAGGTTTCAGAGGTTAACATGGTTTTTGTTTTGGAATAGATGTGAACACACTTCTGGAATTCAGTCTTAGGAGTGAACCTAGGGGAAAATATCAGATGAATCATTCAGTCACCCCACAGAATTTTGAGGAATAAACTTAGTATTCCTTTAAGACACTATATTTCTGAGTGATTTATTATGCAGCAGCAGAAAATTGAAATGAGGCATAGAGACAGAGTTAGGGTTAAGAGTTACAAGTACAACAGTCTATTGGTATAGGGACATTCATTGAGATACAAAATAAAGAGGGGGAAAAAAATGAATCAGGCATAGCCTTGGTGCTCAAAGACACATGGGCAGAAGACAATGTTTGCCTTAGGAAACATATACATATATGGGTGTATGTGTGCACTCGGTCATTTCCAACTCTGCACCCCTATGGATTGTAGCTCACCAGGCCCCTGTATCCATGGAATTTTCCATGAAAGAATACTGGAGTGAATTGCCATTTCTATATTTTGACTAAAATATACAGCATGTAATGGAGAGTGGTTCCTTTGAATCTAAAGAAAGAAACAGAAGTCACATCTTAAGAGATTTGTATGTCGGTTTGAGTTTGGATTTAACTTTGAGGGAATACAATGCTGTCAAAGATTGTAACCGGAATGATATTGATAAATGGTAAATGATAGATAGATATCAAATAATCATAGTGTTATTGTTCTATTTGTACCGTAATAAGATTACCAAGTCAGTGAGGGAAAACTGTTGAAGAGGTGTAAAGATAAGAAGACAATGAGGAAGTTAGATACAGAAATCTAGAGGAATGTTAACAGGGAAGTAACTTAAACTAGTGATAATGGGAATTGGATGAATATACCAGAGACTTAAAATCCATTGGTTTTGATGATGATCAGAGTTGGAAGGTGTGACAAAATAAGTCAGTAGATCATGCCTGTCACAGTTTTTTGGAAGCTAGACAGCAACAAATTTATTACACATGAAGATTTTGTGATGTCCTGCAAAAGAGTAGGTAGTAATTAGAAGTTTGAGAATTCTTTGCCCCATTGCTTGACTGTTTCTGCTCCCTAGGTTACTTTAACATAAAAACTAAAGTAGATTTGGGGGGAAAACAACCAGTCCAGATTTGAATAACTAAATATAATATTAATTGTGACTATTTCAGTAAAGTAGATATATTCATCTGGAGTCTAGTCACACTGTGAGTGATTTATTTATTGTATTCCTTTAAGACACTATATTTCTGAGTGATTTATTATGCAGCAGAAAATTGAAATGAGGCATAGAGACAGAGTTAGGGTTAAGAGTTACAAGTACAACAGTCTATTGGTATAGGGACATTCATTGAGATACAAAATAAAGAGGGGGAAAAAAATGAATCAGGCATAGCCTTGGTGCTCAAAGACACATGGGCAGAAGACAATGTTTGCCTTAGGAAACATATACATATATGGGTGTATGTGTGCACTCGGTCATTTCCAACTCTGCACCCCTATGGATTGTAGCTCACCAGGCCCCTGTATCCATGGAATTTTCCATGAAAGAATACTGGAGTGAATTGCCATTTCTATATTTTGACTAAAATATACAGCATGTAATGGAGAGTGGTTCCTTTGAATCTAAAGAAAGAAACAGAAGTCACATCTTAAGAGATTTGTATGTCGGTTTGAGTTTGGATTTAACTTTGAGGGAATACAATGCTGTCAAAGATTGTAACCGGAATGATATTGATAAATGGTAAATGATAGATAGATATCAAATAATCATAGTGTTATTGTTCTATTTGTACCGTAATAAGATTACCAAGTCAGTGAGGGAAAACTGTTGAAGAGGTGTAAAGATAAGAAGACAATGAGGAAGTTAGATACAGAAATCTAGAGGAATGTTAACAGGGAAGTAACTTAAACTAGTGATAATGGGAATTGGATGAATATACCAGAGACTTAAAATCCATTGGTTTTGATGATGATCAGAGTTGGAAGGTGTGACAAAATAAGTCAGTAGATCATGCCTGTCACAGTTTTTTGGAAGCTAGACAGCAACAAATTTATTACACATGAAGATTTTGTGATGTCCTGCAAAAGAGTAGGTAGTAATTAGAAGTTTGAGAATTCTTTGCCCCATTGCTTGACTGTTTCTGCTCCCTAGGTTACTTTAACATAAAAACTAAAGTAGATTTGGGGGGAAAACAACCAGTCCAGATTTGAATAACTAAATATAATATTAATTGTGACTATTTCAGTAAAGTAGATATATTCATCTGGAGTCTAGTCACACTGTGAGTTTGGATATATATATTTGAGGATTATCAGAATATCTGTTGTAATTGTGGTCAAGATATAGATGAGATTGCTCAGATAGAATATAAAGAGTTTGAAGAAAAGGAAACCTTAAATGGCCCTGAGAAAAACACACATGAACAGAATAAATAGAGGAAGAACATATGTCCAAAAAAAAGAACATTCAGGAAGAGGCGGAGTTGGAAGGATAAGACAATCCCAAGGAGGATCACAGAGAAGGGGGAAACCAGCAGAATATACTATCATAAGAATCAAAGGATGAGAATGTTTCAGAAGTTTAGACTGCTACTAAATGTTCCAAATGCTAAAGGGAGATTATATGAGATGAGAGCCAAAATATGGTATTGCACTTAACAATAGATAAGATTGCCATGTATGATGACACATCTTGATGGCATGATTTGTCAATATATATACTGAACTTTGTTCAAGAATAAGTGGAGGTTCATGAGTGCAAAAAAGTGCTGTAGAGAAGAGAGTTATTTAAAGATTTTTGGCCAGTTGGAGGAGAAGTGAGACATGTTATAAAAGGTCAGAAGGAAGACAATTAAAGGAAAGAGACATGAGTCAAGAGTGGATTTTGTTAGCATAGGGAAGACTTAAGAGACTACTGAAAACTTAATGGAAGAGAACCAACAGAAAAGAAGAAAATGTGTAAGAAAAAGGGTGTCAACATTATAGCAAGATGTCTGAAGAGGGTAAGAAATAGAATCCAAAATACAATTCTATTTTTAGTGGAAGTGAATGAAAATGAAAGAAAGTATACATGTTCCTTTATGAAAAGAGAACAAAAAGAGGGAGGTGAAAATGAACTATCTGTAACAAAAGAAAGAAATTTCCTCTTCATTGCTTATATTTTCTCTCAAATACATAAGATGAATTCATCTAATAAGACAAAAGATTTAGTTGAATAGGAGATTTGAGAGTGATACTGTAGAAAATTTTAAATAGCCAAGTTGGCAATTAAAGAAAGATTTGACTAAAGAAATTTTGAAGGATTACCAGAAAGGGTGAGCCAAGTAAAATTTGGAATTAATATGTCATCTCACGTAACTCTTTTTAACAGTACTTCATTAGCAGAGATGTAGCAGGAAATATACTCATGTTAAGCATTCCTGGGTAAAAGTTATAGAACAATGACAAGGCATGTTATCTAAGGATATTATCTTAGAGGGGTTGAAAGATGGGTTCTAATGCTAAACAGAGAAGTAAAGAGGTGAATGACTGAAAGAAAATAAATCAGTAGATGTGTACTCCTGGAGATGCTGAGTAAAAGAGGTGGAAAAAAAAAAAAAAAACACAAGACTGAGATGTGCAGAAGTGGAATTGTTCTGGATTCTGATGAAGTTCTGGCTGCAGCCATGAGCAGGTGTGGACGGAAGTAAATTTTAGTCACAAGGACTTAGATACCAGGATTTACACTAGATAATGTGGAAGAATTGTGTTTGTGGAGTGCGGGCTGGGCCATAATGTGAATATTGAAGTAACCCAAGAGGTAGTGTCAGGACTTGATATTGGGAGAAACATTGAGTGATGTATTCAAGTCCCCAAAGGAAGAGGTTGCTGTAGAGAAAAGTTAGGGGGTTATTTAAAGATTTTTGGCCAGTTGGAGGAGAAGTGAGACATGTTATAAAAGGTCAGAAGGAAGACAATTAAAGGAAAGAGACATGAGTCAAGAGTGGATTTTGTTAGCATAGGGAAGACTTAAGAGACTACTGAAAACTTAATGGAAGAGAACCAACAGAAAAGAAGAAAATGTGTAAGAAAAAGGGTGTCAACATTATAGCAAGATGTCTGAAGAGGGTAAGAAATAGAATCCAAAATACAATTCTATTTTTAGTGGAAGTGAATGAAAATGAAAGAAAGTATACATGTTCCTTTATGAAAAGAGAACAAAAAGAGGGAGGTGAAAATGAACTATCTGTAACAAAAGAAAGAAATTTCCTCTTCATTGCTTATATTTTCTCTCAAATACATAAGATGAATTCATCTAATAAGACAAAAGATTTAGTTGAATAGGAGATTTGAGAGTGATACTGTAGAAAATTTTAAATAGCCAAGTTGGCAATTAAAGAAAGATTTGACTAAAGAAATTTTGAAGGATTACCAGAAAGGGTGAGCCAAGTAAAATTTGGAATTAATATGTCATCTCACGTAACTCTTTTTAACAGTACTTCATTAGCAGAGATGTAGCAGGAAATATACTCATGTTAAGCATTCCTGGGTAAAAGTTATAGAACAATGACAAGGCATGTTATCTAAGGATATTATCTTAGAGGGGTTGAAAGATGGGTTCTAATGCTAAACAGAGAAGTAAAGAGGTGAATGACTGAAAGAAAATAAATCAGTAGATGTGTACTCCTGGAGATGCTGAGTAAAAGAGGTGGAAAAAAAAAAAAAAAACACAAGACTGAGATGTGCAGAAGTGGAATTGTTCTGGATTCTGATGAAGTTCTGGCTGCAGCCATGAGCAGGTGTGGACGGAAGTAAATTTTAGTCACAAGGACTTAGATACCAGGATTTACACTAGATAATGTGGAAGAATTGTGTTTGTGGAGTGCGGGCTGGGCCATAATGTGAATATTGAAGTAACCCAAGAGGTAGTGTCAGGACTTGATATTGGGAGAAACATTGAGTGATGTATTCAAGTCCCCGGGTCTTGAGGGAGAGTGATTAGAATATTTGGTAAGGAGCCAAACATCCTGAGCTCCAAATGAGCAAGGGAGTTTCCAGAGCGAATTGGAATAATGGTAGGGATCAGTTTGGGAAACGAGAAGAATGCTGACTTCCCACTTCCTAAACTAGAGATAGGAGACTTGAGGATGAATGAGTAACATCAGTTTGAGACATGCTATGATTATTTTATATGGCAAAGTTCAGTTAAAGCAAGAAGTTGAGAAATGTCACAGAAGAAATTGAAATTTTTAAAAAAAAAGAAAAAGAAATCTGTTTGTTTGTATGTGTCCCACATAATGGGAATTTCACAATCCACAATTCAAAAGAGTGAGAATGTAAGAAGAGTGTTAGGTTAGATTAAGGGAGAGGAAGCCTGAAGTTGTATGGAGATGAGAATAGAAAAAAATGAAAAGAGGATGCACACATGCTTGTAGAAGATTTTATCTTAGGCAATTACCAAGAATAACAGTGATATGAGAAACACAGAATTTAAGTGGACACACATTCTTCAGATAATTAGGTTCAGATATTTCCATACTATTAAGGAAGCAATGTATAAAGACAATCAGGGATTCTTCTGGGATTCTAGCCAAGGTTTGTGATGTCTCTCCCAACAAAGGTCAAATTTTTAGAAATAATTCAGAACCGAGTGGCAGGCAATCAGGGAGCCAAAGGAGGTGGGCATGATTATAGTCTGATCACAAGGAAGCAGAATTCTCCTACAAAAGAAAGCCTTCCAATATCTTACCCCTTGTTGGAGAGAAATAGAGGATCTAGGATTATTTAGATAATATTCAGAATCTGGAGATTTCGAGCAAAGTCTGAGTTACTGAGAGGAGGTGAGTAAGTCGGTCGACAGAATTTAGAATTGACTTCTGCAGAAAGAGGCTGGGGTTGTTTTTTGTTTGCTTGTTTGTTTGTTTTAATTCTGGCCTCTTTTATTGGTTTTTTATTTATTTATTTTTCATTCATTTCTATTCTTTGACCTGTGTGGGCCTCCCATTGCAGTGGCCTCTCTCTTTGCAGAGCACCGGCTCTGGGCACATGCGCTCCAGAGTGCTGGCTCTTAATTGGGGACACACTGGTCCAGTCACTCCATGGCACTTGGGATCTTCCCGGGCCAGGGAACGAACTGGTGCCCATTGCACCACAAGGCGGACTCCTCACCCACTGGCTCACCAGGGAAGCCCTAACGTTGTTATCTATGTAGGGTACTGTACTGAGCCACAAGCCTTGTGTCAAGTGAGGTGAAGTTGGGCAATGAGTGAGACAAAACAACTGTACTGTTTTCAAAACCATTTTCTTAAATTTATAAAAGCCATGTCTGGAAATATCTTAATGTTTCCTGAGCATACCACAGAAATATATACATGATATTGCTGCTTTTTGAAATGTAGATAACAACTATGCCAACTTAAGTACAGTTTAGAATTAGTATATAGTTAATTGCACTTAACTAGAGAAATCATAAGCTGAGTAAAGAGCAACCTGGTAAGAAAATAAGTGAACACTATTTCAAAGGAATTCAGAAATAGCATTTGTATTTAATAGTTTGACCCTGCTTGAATTATGATTGTGAAAGCAAAGGTATCTTTGAATTTGAATTTTTAACTGAGAGATACCATTCCACTTTTTCTTTGAACTTATTGAGGACCTACTGTGCAAGCCATGTGCTTAGGCACAGGGTACAATGGGGAACACAAAGCACAGCACATATTCCTTGCCTTAATAGACTCATTTGTTAATTCTTCCTTTTTAGAAACTTTTCAATTCATTTGGCCTGAATTTTTTTTTTAAATTTTGGCCTCTTTTATTATTTTCTCATTTATTTATTTCCATCCATCTTTATTCTTTGGCCTGTGTGGGCCTCCCATTGCAGTGGCATCTCTCGTTGCAGAGCACAGGCTCTGGGTGCATGCACTCCAGAGCACTGGCTCCTAACTGGACACACCAGTCCAGCTACTCCATGGCACGTGGGATCTTCCCAGGGCAGGGATTGAACTGGTGCCCCTTGCACTGAAAGGCAGACTCTTTGCCCACTGGACCACCAGGAAAGCCTCTGGCCTGAACTTTTTAAAATTATTTTTCTTGAAATTAATACAAAATATGTATTATGGATTATTTTATTACTCAAGGAACACTTTTTCTCTAGAAAGAACAGGACGACTGATTCCAAATCAATAAACAAAAGTTTTTATTTTTTTAGGAAATCTTATGACAATGCTGGGATTGTGAAGTAGGGCAGTAATGAGAAGCTTCTCTAAAAATTTGTTCATTAAGTATCTGCAGCAAGTTTTAACCAAGAAATCTAGTGTTAACACTTGGGTTTAATTTGGATTCATGTATAGCTGTACAAATGCTGTACAGCATTACAGCATTACAAAATGCTGTAAAAGTAAAATAAAAATTAAAACACACACAGACACATAACTATCATCCATCATAAAGGCACCACCAGGAAACAAAATAAAAATTCAAGATACATCTGATAAAGGAATTATAAAAAAAAAATTGAAGCAAAAGATGCCACGTGAAAACTAACTTGATCTGAGTTTAAAATTATATTCAAAACTCCAGGTACTGAATAGTCATCAACTCAAAGAGACCTACTCCAAATGGAATTTTGACATCAACTTAAATACAACACAAATGCCCAAAGGAAAAAAAAATTTTTCTTTAAACTCTGAATCTTAAAAGTCTAAAATAAATGAATAACGCTAAAATTCATGTACTTGTGTTGATGATAAAATCCTTTGTTTTATTCAGGAATTGATAGACATCTGGTTTTCCAGCTATATACTTGTCATAAGCTCTACTTAGTTGTGTCAGGAAGTGTGTTTTCAGGTAAATTCACTGGGTTAACTAATATCTGAATTTCTGCTAGTGTGTGGAAACACTAAAAAGAAAACACAGAGAGACTTTTAAATAAAACCAAAAACTTAAGATGAACAACTTTATGAATAATTATTTTATGTTTGTTCCTATAAATTACATTTACAAATGAAATTATAATTTTGAAAAAAAAAATTGAACCTAAAACTAAGACAGTGTTCTTTTTCTCTTAACTCATTCAGTATTATTCTTTTGTGCTGTATTGTGCAGACCAAATATAAAGAACAAATTGAGATTCCTGCTTTACTACGACTTTCTTTCAGTCCTTCAACTAAAAACTATAATATAGAATTGTTATTTCAGTTAAAAGCCAGTTTCATTAATTCCCTACTTTAGCTTGTTTATCATTTCCATCAAATGATTTTTCACATTTGGAAGTTATATTTTTTATTTAAGAGTTCATCGTATTTTAAAATGCTAGTTGAAAAAATGTATCAGTGGAACATCCTTTCTGCCTTATTTAATTATTTTCATTACTTCTCTTTTTATTAGGAAAAAAAGAGGCTCTGTTTTTGCTTAAGATGTGACTCATTGTAAATTGTGTTATGCTGCATCTCCAGAGCAAAAGGCAAAAATAGGCATATCCTGTAACTCACTCCTAGAGTATGTAGTGTGACTA
This sequence comes from Tragulus kanchil, assembly GCA_022376925.1. Lineage (NCBI taxonomy): Eukaryota > Metazoa > Chordata > Mammalia > Artiodactyla > Tragulidae > Tragulus > Tragulus kanchil. The sequence goes on from JAIOJX010000030.1 coordinate 95,020,086, forward strand.
AAAGGCAATATAAATAATATTAAAATAGCCCAATATTAAACAATAGTATTAAATTAAATATTTCATATAACATTTTGTTATATAATAAAGTTCTTATATAGCAAATTGTCCAGGAAAAAGAGGACTCTAAAGGTAAAAAATAAGACCAAAAATAGAGTCTTGTTTGAAATGGTCCAAGAATAAGTCCTGAATTTTTTCTTTCATTTTAATTCTTTTTTATTTAAAACATGCACACACAAGAAGAGACAGAGTGAGAATGAGAAAGTAAGAGAAAATAGTTTTCAGTGGTTTAAAATGATCTCAGAAGGGATTCAAAGTTCTTAACTAACACTTAACCTTAAGTTTTATAAGAACAAAGGAAATATTAAAAGTTAAACAAACCTGTGCATATTAATAAAATCTTGAAGATGTTCATATCTAGATCAACTTCCTTAATGCCCATAGTAATGCCTACTAACAAATGAATAGCTTTGCCTATTTATATAAATTCAATCTTTACTCAAATTTAAGTCAACAGGTTAATACATTGTGACTCAACATTGAAATCAATCATGTTATTCTTTTTAATTGAATGATTAAACACATAGGTCATATTTCAGCTTCTGTATCTGCTTCGCATATGTATCTGATAAGAAGATTATCAGCAAAGCCAAGATCATTGTGTAACTTCAATTTAAATTATTTGGAGTTGAGATGGGGTAACCTATGGAGATTATTTGTCAAGCAATCCAAGTGATTTGCAATTTAATTCCTGTCTACCTAGTAGAAAGTGCTCTATTAATAGGATTAAAGAGTTATTTTTGCATTACTCCATATATATTTGTATACCTTAAGACAGTTCAGTCAACATATATATCTGAGTGCCACTACTAGTTACTTAGTGCTCTACTGATCTCTAAGGAGCTCCAGAGGTGAATAGTAATCATTCTTAAGTTGTCTGTTACCTATCAAAGATAATGGAGGGGTATAAATAACTATACCTTAGCAGAGAGGGTGATTTTTTTGTGTGATTTTGTTAATAATATTTCATAATGAGGTGAAGAATCAGCTGGAGAAATTAAATATTTTTTAAAATATTGTTAATCAAGTAATATTAAACTCAACATAATTGTGTTTTATATAAAGTATATAAATATAATGTTGGTTGTATTATTTAATAATACTTAGAATCAGAGCAAATGCATATGCTTGATTATTATTGACAATCCAATTTTTGCACTGTATGATATATTTATAGACAAGGTTGGTTTTTAAAGATGGAAAAGGTACTGTAGATCCCCCAAAGTATGTGTAGAACTAAATGGATGAGGTGTATCATTTTTAGTTAATAAATCATGAACATTTTTTGTCTCCTCTTTCTGTACCCAAAAGTACTGAATATTGACAGCTATAAAATGTTCTTAATCTTTGATATAAATCTGGTTTTATTTCAAGTGAATAGGAAAGTATTTTATTTTACATTTTTAATCAGTTTGTTTAAAATGTGTTGAATCTTTTCATGTGGGAGAGTTTTAAACTGATTAATAACTCATCCTTAAATTTGACAATTCTTTAAACAAACTGAATATTTAGTAACAAGTTAACAATGTATAGTACTCCTTCCTGGAAAAGGGGAGCCAGGTGGACTACAGTCCCTGGGGTCAAAAAGAGTCAGACACATGACACAACTGAGCACACACACACACACTTATAGGAAGATGTATTCACATTATTATCCTTACCTCTATGTAAAACATTATGGTTTTTAAAAATCTGTTTCCTCTTTTCATTCTCCAAAGTAGCCACTTTGATAATTATTTCTTTCCTTTTCTGGGTTGACCTTCTCCTTCTTTGTTACAATAATTTGCCTATAAATTGTGAATTGTGAAAGTCGCTCAGTCATGTGCTGTTATGTTGACCCTTGCGACCCATGGACAAGCCATGGAATTCTCCAGGCAAGAATACTGGAATGGGTAGTTTTCCCCTTCTCCAGGAGATCTTCCCAACCCAAGGATCGAACCCAAGTCTCCCACATTGCAGGCCGATTCTTTACCATCTGAGCCAGCAAAGAAAACCCAGGAATACTGGAGTGGGTAGCCTCTCCTTTCTCCGACCCAGGAATGAACCAGGGTATCCCGCAATGCAGGCGGATTCTTTACCAGCTGAGCTGGTACCAGCTGAGACAGGGAAGCCCCTGTCTATGAATAATGCTAGTAAATAGATGTCATGTATGATGCTCTTTCTATAAGCTAATTCTTATTCCTTTGTTCATTTTTTGATACAAAACAGCATTTTATCAGAGTATCATTTTTTCCTTTGATTTTATCTTCCTTAGAATGTAACATTTTTGTGTGTGTGCAAGCACACTTTTCTTTAGTAAATGTTTCCATTAGTGGTTGAAAAAAAGTAATTCTTTAAGTTTATTTGTTACTGAAAATAGAATCTAATAAAGAGTATAAGCTAATAAGCGTGTGCTTAAAAGCCTGTGCTTTTCTCCAGCCATAGTACAGCAATCTCACACTAAATGGTTAGTTCTGGTAATACTTTATTTAAAACGTTAACATTTCTCTAAATCTTCCAAAAATGTTACCTTCATTTGATTCACTTATATGAAATATTTCACCAGCAGATATTTACTAATTTATTTGTTAATTTATGCATTCGTATAGTAAAGAGAAGAAGAGAAGGGGAGAATAAGACATTGGTGATGAAGGCAGTATGAACAAAGTTTGGAATTTGGAAAAATATTTTTGTATAATGAAGTAGGCTATGACATGACTACAAAGCTTTAGAAAGATTCACATGAAGTGATACTGAGTTGACTACCCATGTGCGAAAGTTGAGGATACAATGGTAAAAAGTCTTTTATAGATTTCTATGTGAGATTTAATGAATATCCAAAATATTGTTATCAGGAATATAGAAAGATACTTATACTTGATCCTTACAGAATAATCTCTGATATGTGGAATATATATATTAATATTGTAAACCATTGTATACGTGCCTGCTTAGGTAGGTAATTTAAAATTAATGGGTTTTTCTTTGTAAAAAAAATGTATCCAGATTAGTTTGATCAATGCTTGCTTCATTCTTATCATATAATTTAAGATGTAGAACAAAGATCTTTTCTTGTGTCATGGCAATTTTTCCTGATTTTTTCTTGATTGAATCAACTTCCCAAATTATTTGCACTTTCAATATGGTAATATGTCTGAGATTTCCTTTAATGTGAAGTTTTTGATGATGTCAGTACCTCTGGGACAGGTTCATCCTTTTTGTCACAATCATTTTCTTCATTTATGTGGATAAATCTCCTTCACCATGTTCCTCTGGTGCCATATCTAAAAGTTGCTCAAATGGTGACAGCATCAGTATTTCCACAATCTTTTATCTCTTCTATTAACTCCATTTATGTTTGTTTGAAATCCTATAGTTATTTCCAAGTGTGGTAAATGTTTTTCCACACTGCATCTGTATTATTTGCTATTCCTTCTTTCTTGGATGCTCTCATAATTTTATATGCATACTTTAGCTCATATTTCATCCAAAAATCAGCTAGGGAAATTACCTGGTCTTCAGTTTTTGTGTCAGTAGGCTATCCATCTTAAGGTTGTGGGATTTACAAATTGAAATAATTTCTTAGTCTAGTGACTATACAAATTAAATTGTATTTGGTAGATAAAAGAAAATTTTACATTTTCATTCATGACTCTAAGAGAATCAGGATAATTGGAGCACTGTCTAGGTTAGTAAAGAGAAGAAGAGAAGGGGAGAATAAGACATTGGTGATGAAGGCAGTATGAACAAAGTTTGGAATTTGGAAAAATATTTTTGTATAATGAAGTAGGCTATGACATGACTACAAAGCTTTAGAAAGATTCACATGAAGTGATACTGAGTTGACTACCCATGTGCGAAAGTTGAGGATACAATGGTAAAAAGTCTTTTATAGATTTCTATGTGAGATTTAATGAATATCCAAAATATTGTTATCAGGAATATAGAAAGATACTTATACTTGATCCTTACAGAATAATCTCTGATATGTGGAATATATATATTAATATTGTAAACCATTGTATACGTGCCTGCTTAGGTAGGTAATTTAAAATTAATGGGTTTTTCTTTGTAAAAAAAATGTATCCAGATTAGTTTGATCAATGCTTGCTTCATTCTTATCATATAATTTAAGATGTAGAACAAAGATCTTTTCTTGTGTCATGGCAATTTTTCCTGATTTTTTCTTGATTGAATCAACTTCCCAAATTATTTGCACTTTCAATATGGTAATATGTCTGAGATTTCCTTTAATGTGAAGTTTTTGATGATGTCAGTACCTCTGGGACAGGTTCATCCTTTTTGTCACAATCATTTTCTTCATTTATGTGGATAAATCTCCTTCACCATGTTCCTCTGGTGCCATATCTAAAAGTTGCTCAAATGGTGACAGCATCAGTATTTCCACAATCTTTTATCTCTTCTATTAACTCCATTTATGTTTGTTTGAAATCCTATAGTTATTTCCAAGTGTGGTAAATGTTTTTCCACACTGCATCTGTATTATTTGCTATTCCTTCTTTCTTGGATGCTCTCATAATTTTATATGCATACTTTAGCTCATATTTCATCCAAAAATCAGCTAGGGAAATTACCTGGTCTTCAGTTTTTGTGTCAGTAGGCTATCCATCTTAAGGTTGTGGGATTTACAAATTGAAATAATTTCTTAGTCTAGTGACTATACAAATTAAATTGTATTTGGTAGATAAAAGAAAATTTTTACATTTTCATTCATGACTCTAAGAGAATCAGGATAATTGGAGCACTGTCTAGGTTAGAAGTGCTTTAAAATTTAGACTATTTTGCCAACAGTGACTCTACCACCAGAACAAACAAAGGTATATACAATTCAACCAATCACAGTGATAGACAAAATCTTTGAAGTGCATCATCCTTTAATGATGGCATCAAAGGATGCCAAGGAGTGAGCGTTTTCTATATTGAATTACAAATCAATTGCATACAGTCTTATTAATCATGAAGTGAAATCAGCAAGTTTCTACATAGCTCTGGTAGTGGAACTGAATTTGGTTTAGGTCACTCAAATTAAGTTTTAGAAAATGTTTGCATCTCAAATGTATCATGGGATTCTAGGTATGTAAGGTAGAAATGGTGGTTGATTAGACTTCCTGACATATATTCCCACACGCTTTGCTTTTGATTGAGATGCTAGCAGACAATTCTCCATGGGCTTCTTACACTTATGTTCGTCTTGTAAACTCAGAACTTGATCACCTTTGTTTTAGAGTATTTTTCAGGATTTCTTCTGTGGGGAACAGTTCTGAAAACTAGAAATAGTATATCTTGTATAAGGGGTTAGTTTGTCCAATATAATAAAATCTATCTCCAGTGCAGAAGTCGTGCAGATGTAATAACCCTTATATAAGATTTGACATCCCTAAACTCAAAGATCCTCTCTTTGACCCCAGCCCACTGTATATGCAGGCATCGCATGGCCTCTTTGAATCATAGTTTGAAATTCAGGACTTAAGAACGAGTGTGAATGCTGACATTCTGGCATCTGCAGTTCCCTTGAGTAATAATTTCCTTTGTCTCTGATCTAAGAGACTCGTATCTTCTACCGTGAGCGACTATAGTTCTCACAGGAGCAACCATGAAGCTATGGGAAGCAAATCTCTCTGCTTGCAGGTAAAGCAAAATCTCATACCTTTCACAAGTTCTTTCCATGATCACTCTCAATATGTCTTTCTAATCAAACAGATCTCAATGCACAAACCAGAGTAAGTTCAAGACCTGCAGAAAGGAAATATTTACAGTGTTTCCTGTTCCTTAATGGCAAACTGCTAGAGATTCTTATATAGTAGAGGTCAATTTTCCGGGAAGTAGTATATAGCAAAGCACTTGCATTCAAAGATACCTAATTCCAATAAATGTTGTTATATCGAAAGATGCAATTTAACCTTCCTATATACATCATTTCTCTCATTTATAATATGTCAAAAGTTATAATACTACCTCAGAGCTGTTATGAAGAATATATGAGGTAATGTATAAAAGGAACAAGCACAGTACAGGATATATGAGAAGCACTCAGCAAATATTTTATATTGATTTAGAGTTACTTAGGATACCTCATTAAGTATCTCAAAATCTGGAACAGAATCTTATGGACCCTCACACTGTATACCCCATGGGATTATGATTTGAATATTTTCAGAAGTAATCTGTCCTATTCTGAGTTCTGTTCAACATCAACACTTGCAGTATGATTCCTAAGTAATGTTATAAATCTTTCCTTAAGGAATTGAAGCACATATCTACAGGGATTTCTTATGAACGGCTGATAAATGTGGAAAGTTGCTTGAATGGTACAATTCATCCTCCACACCCACAATCAAATAGTTCTAATTTACGAACCTGATTATGTCAGTTTTCTACTAAACATTCACTTTACAAGAGCTCAGACATGCAGTATTTTACATTTTGCTCATTTCTCTTTTCCCCCCTCTCATGATCACATATCTAGTACAATCAAGGCATTTTCATATTACTTTCAATACCTCCATTTTTACAGATATAATTCTGTACCCAAAAAAGCCTTCTTCTGATTTAGTCCTTGTAAAAGCTTATTCATTCTTCAGGAACCAAATAAAATATTACTTCCTCAGTGAAGACATTCATAATTTTCCCAGGATAGTTAGTCACCCAACCTACTATCATCTAAAAGAATTCTGTACACACTGTTATGGTACTTACAGAATTTACAGATGTGCTTAGATGAGTGTTTTCTTATCTAACTCATGTTTGTGTTTCCAGTTCTCAGGACAGTGAAAAACTTATTACTTATCTTTTTGACATTTGAATGAATGAATGAACAAAAGACTCTGTGATATTATGATATCATGTAATATTACTGTGATTTTACCCCTGTGATATTATGGATTAAATTCTATCATGAGAATGTACTTCCTTTGAGTCTTCAGGATGTATATTACAGAATTCTTACAAAACTGTGTCTGGCAAAGCACATCCTGACAAACATAGTACTGCTTTTGAAATGACCATTCTCTGTGTCTGGAATATTTTTCCCGTGGATGATCACATGTCTTGATGCCTCATCTCCCAGTTTGCTCAATTACTACTTTCTTTTTAAAGTTGGTAAACTTACGATATCAAGAGCAACTCTTCATTCTCTCCCTTCCCTGTCTTATTTTTTCCTTTTGTAATCATCCTTTCTTCCCTGGTGGCTCAGACAGTAAAGAATCTGCCTGAAATGTGGGAGACTTGGGTTTGATCTTTAGGTCAGTAAAATGCCCTGGAGAAGGGAATAGCAATCCACTCCAATCATCCTTTAACATGCTGCGTGGTTGTTTCTATAATCCGTTGTCCATTCCCATTCACTGTAATGCAGACTGTATGAGATCAGGGATTAATTTTATTCTCTTCATCCAGGAGTCACCTCAATAACTGGAAGAGGTGACTTGAGGATTATTTGAAATAATTACCATAAGGGACAAATTATGGACAAGATTTTCTCACGGAGTTCTTTCTGAATTCAGCATATTATAAAAATTGATTCAGAAAAAAGTGCAAGGATTCGGTTTATGTCATTGAAATGGAACTTTATACTGCCTCCAGTACAAATTTCATAGTTCCTCCCAGGACCTGAATAAATATATAGATATAAATTTATATGCTTATATAATATTTTTTTCACTCAATGGTTATCTGTTAGTCAACACCTAAATGTAGTTTAATATGTGAAAGACTAGTTTTTTTTCTAAAAAGCATCTTTGAAAATCAAGAACTAAAATAAGCAACAGAAGGGCATTCTGAAAAACAGTCAATTATTTTGTGTGTTTTGGCTAAGAAGGGAAGAACAGAGGGTAACAGGAGAAGAAAAAAGGCTGGTCTGTTTGTTACTCATCCTGTGAGTCACTGGTTTTGTGTCTGAAAAATACAGATCTTTCATGAGTAACTCAAACATTTTTAACCAAAAGCTTAGGTAACCCTTGGAGGAAATGATAGTTTATAATTTATAATTGGTTTGTCAAATGCTATTTAACCTTATAACTCAGACCATCCCATTAATATATAGTCTCTCATATTGGATATCAAATTGACAGATGTACATTTTACATAGAAGTAGTCTTTTTCTTATTGATCTGTTTATTTAGGATTACATAATTTATTTTAGTAAGAATTAAAAACCATTCAGGTATCCACCTGTTATTTTGTTAGTTGGTAGGTTTTTAATTACCTTCTACTCTTAAATCTCCCAAAACATTTCAGCCTATTTTTTTAAATTGCTACTTTACCTCTGGTAGAAAAGGAATACAGTTAAAAAGGCAGTCTGGTTTTGACTTTTCTTTTCCTAAATAGAATGTTTATGATGACAAATAGAGAATGAAGAGAAAAAGCATCTAGGACAAGCATATGTTTCGTTTTCTCTCCCTCTCTCTTTTGCTTCTTTAAAATGTTTCTTTGAAAGTTTCATTGTTTATGCAATTGCGAGACGTAGTCATGCCTGGAAGTCTTAAAGTTTTATCAACTGTTGTACGGGTCATGCCTAGTCAGTCTGTCACAAAATGAAAACTAGAAAACATTTTGCTGAAATTTAAACAGACAGTCTTAAAGAGTCAAAGCTAATTACATGAATCCTCTACTTCCTGAAGTAGTGGTAAAAAAATAGTTTATTAATACACTTAAATGTATGAACTGAGCATATGCAAACAATCTAAATAGGTGATGAATCTAATAGAATAACATGAGGTAATCTTTTCTGGAACTGGAAAGAATACAATATTGACTTCCAGTATTCCTTTTTGCACATAAGAGAACCAAGATCACAGAGGATATATTGAATGTTTCACTCCTTTCTTGGAGAATTCTATTTATATATGGGGTTTGAAGGAAGAGAACTGGAAGACTGCTTACTAAAAAAAAAGGCATTTGAAAAACAGTCAATTATTTTGTGTGTTTTGGCTAAGAAGGGAAGAACAGAGGGTAACAGGAGAAGAAAAAAGGCTGGTCTGTTTGTTACTCATCCTGTGAGTCACTGGTTTTGTGTCTGAAAAATACAGATCTTTCATGAGTAACTCAAACATTTTTAACCAAAAGCTTAGGTAACCCTTGGAGGAAATGATAGTTTATAATTTATAATTGGTTTGTCAAATGCTATTTAACCTTATAACTCAGACCATCCCATTAATATATAGTCTCTCATATTGGATATCAAATTGACAGATGTACATTTTACATAGAAGTAGTCTTTTTCTTATTGATCTGTTTATTTAGGATTACATAATTTATTTTAGTAAGAATTAAAAACCATTCAGGTATCCACCTGTTATTTTGTTAGTTGGTAGGTTTTTAATTACCTTCTACTCTTAAATCTCCCAAAACATTTCAGCCTATTTTTTTAAATTGCTACTTTACCTCTGGTAGAAAAGGAATACAGTTAAAAAGGCAGTCTGGTTTTGACTTTTCTTTTCCTAAATAGAATGTTTATGATGACAAATAGAGAATGAAGAGAAAAAGCATCTAGGACAAGCATATGTTTCGTTTTCTCTCCCTCTCTCTCTTTTGCTTCTTTAAAATGTTTCTTTGAAAGTTTCATTGTTTATGCAATTGCGAGACGTAGTCATGCCTGGAAGTCTTAAAGTTTTATCAACTGTTGTACGGGTCATGCCTAGTCAGTCTGTCACAAAATGAAAACTAGAAAACATTTTGCTGAAATTTAAACAGACAGTCTTAAAGAGTCAAAGCTAATTACATGAATCCCTCTACTTCCTGAAGTAGTGGTAAAAAAATAGTTTATTAATACACTTAAATGTATGAACTGAGCATATGCAAACAATCTAAATAGGTGATGAATCTAATAGAATAACATGAGGTAATCTTTTCTGGAACTGGAAAGAATACAATATTGACTTCCAGTATTCCTTTTTGCACATAAGAGAACCAAGATCACAGAGGATATATTGAATGTTTCACTCCTTTCTTGGAGAATTCTATTTATATATGGGGTTTGAAGGGGAAGAGAACTGGAAGACTGCTTACTACTTCATAGCTCTCTTATTTATAACTTCTTCAAACCCCTAACTTTTTTCCTTTTTAAAATAATGACATTTTCCTCACAGGCTTTGAACACTATTATACACACACACACACACATACACACATATATATGACCTACATATGACATTTCTCAGCTCATAGAGTTATTAAAGGCCTTCATCTTTATAGCCTTTTTCTTTATCTTCCACTGATTGTCCCAGATTTGTCCTTTGGAACTATAGTGAACAAATCTTTTTGCAATGTTTGATGAATTTGAAAAGGAATGTTGATATTTTCCTTAATTATTCAATAATCCTATTCTCTACTTTAAACATCACCAGACCTGTCATTTTTTAAGTTGATATATTCTCAAGTTTTCTCCAAAATGTAGTTATTTTTTCCAAAGACATGTCTGTGAATTTCTGAAATGTAATGTCCTGAACTCTATTCAATACCTGCAAAGGAGGGTTGATTGGTTCCAAGTAGAGTGCAATTATCTTGAGATGTATGTTTTACTTAAATAATAATAAAAAAACTAAGATCATGGCATCCAGTCCCATCATTTCATGCAAACAGTTGGGGAAGCAATGAAAACCGTGAGAGAAGCCATGAAATTAAAAGATGCCTACTCCTTGGAAGAAAAGCTAAGACACACCTACACAGTGTGTTAAAAAGCACAGACATCACTTTGCTGATAAAGGTCCATATAGTCAAAGCTGTGTTTTTTCTAGTAGTCACATATAGATGTGAAAGTTGGACCATAAAGAAGGCCGAGCACTGAAGAACTAATGCTTTCAAACTGTGGTAGGGAGGACTCTTGAGAGTCCCTTGGACAGCAAGGAGATCAAACTAGTCAATCTTAAAAGAAATCAACCATGAATATTTCTTGGAAGGACTGTTGCTGAAGCTGAAGCTCCAATACTTTGACCACCTAATGTGAAGAGCCAAGTCATTGGAAAAGACTCTGATGATGGGAAAGACTGAGGACAGAAAGAGAAGGGGGTGACAGAGGATGAGTTGGTTTGATAGCATCTTTGACTCAATGCACTTGAGTTTGAGCAAACTTCAGGAGATAGTGAAGGACAGGGAAGCCTGGCATGCTGCAGTGCATAGTGTTGCAAAGAGTTGGACACAACTGAGTGACTGAACAAAACCAAAAGAAGACAATACTATTTTATTCTCTACTAACTTTTGTTTATATTCTTTTATATTGGAGAACAACATGAGTGTTAATAATTATGTTCAGAGAAACTTTGGTTGAAACACTAACTGCATAGCCACAAAGCCTATTATTTATCCCATAATATCTATTATATTATTTTGGAAAGTACTGAGTTTATTAAAGCTTCCTGGGTCTTTTTCATAAAATATGTATAATAATATTAATTTTATAAGTTCTGTTAGTTATGCTGTCTGGCATGGAACACACATTAATGGTAATGTTAGCAGAATACATGTCATAATTTTATTTTTTCATCAACATTTTGGAGTATAATAAGAAGCCACATGACTTTTATGTGATTTATCCTTTTGCTTCTTGAAAGGAACTAAACTTGAAAGTATAGTTTTAAAATACTCCCATTTGTCTTAGCCACAGAATTTTTAAGCTTTTTCTTCAAGTTGAGGAAGTCTATACATCTAATGTAAAGGAAGTATCTTTGATCACATCCAGTATCTTTTGCCTTGTCCATCACACACATTTAAATAACAGTCACTTTTTCCCCCAAATTTTGTTACTTAAACCTTATTCTTTCAGATTTAAGTTTAAAATAACAGTTCTACTAGTCACTATTTTTATGTCCTTGAAAGAAGAAACAATCTCTAGAGAGAAAAAAAATGTAATAAGTGCTTATCTTTTAGTAAAATAAAATTTATATTTCCTGTATGAATTACCAAATTCCTATATCACAAACAATTATTTTCTGGGACTGAATTTTATAATCAAATAATATGGAAATGAATATAGTCGAATGATAAAGATCAGTGTTTATAGTTAGCAATACTATAAGTACTGCATCAGGTTTTGTTTGTTCTGACAAATTTATATATTTTGGTTTCCACCACTCCCAGTAGCATCTTCTGCTCAAGCCATATACAATTTCTGCAAATTTCCCCAACTGTACTCTGCTTTTATAAGCCACCTAGGATTTATATGTTGTTCTTCACACTTCTTTTCTCTCTGGCAAACTCCCAGTTATCATTGACTATCATCCTCAGAGAGAGTTATCACTCCTTTTATAATTAATGTGCTTATAAAAAGGCATTTTAATTGTTTGCTAGTATATTTCTAAGAAGATTTTATGAGGACTTTGAAAACAAGGATGATTTACTTTCCTCTTAGTACTGTGTGCAATGCACACGCATACACACACATTTGTTGAAATGGAATAGTAAATGAATGCACAAACTGAATGAATGAGTGAGTAAGCCCACGAATATATAATGGCTATTAAATCTGGAACACAACCAACTATGGAGAATGCAATCTCTTTATTTTGCATCCATAAATGTAACTAGAGAGTCAAATGGACCTCATTCAGACATCACGTATTATAAACTCACTTTGTCTTTTTTATTAAAAAGTGAGTAAAATGACAGTAATTAAAAATATGGAGATTGTACATAAAAATCCAAATTCAAAAATCATAAAATTGGCAATACATTGTATGCATTCCTTTATGACAACTGTTGACTTAATTAAATGGTAGCTGCCCCTTTTAGTCTGGCACATGTAGCTCCTGTCCCTGTATTCCTATATACAGATTCACTCACCACTAGTGCATGAATTTCACCCTGAGATTCAGTGAGTTTTATTAGAGTTTTAAAAATTGGGGATTTTTCTAAATTGAATACCACCACTCTCAGTAAAAAGGGAATGATAGACATTTTAGAGAGCAAAAAAAGAACAAATATGTAAAGATAAAACTCTCATGTGAAAGATTTCCTCCCTATACCAAGAAGAAAGAAACCTTAACATCAGAGAGGGGAAGCCAACTGTACAAATAAACAATGCTAAATTATTTTCCACTTCCTTTAGTCTTCTCATGTATTTTAGTATCTTTCATCATCCCCGCTCTTTCTATCAACCTCATATATCATATATAAGAACTTGGTTCTATTGGCTTTCTGTGTATTTTCCTATGGAAGCTTCATATACATGTAAAAATGTATATGATTTTATCTTGTTGAGTTGTTTTATGTCTATTTAATTCCAAGGCCTAGGTGGAGACTCTAAGAAGGTAGAGTAAGATTTTGTCTTCCCTACACACAGATAACACCTCTAACACTCTTTTATTCATTTTGAAACTGAACACTATAAATTTGACATTGCGAAAGTCTGGGCTGTGCTGTTTTTAAAAGTGCATAGTAGACTAGATACAGCACAATTTAGCAGATGACCATCAGCAGGTGGTGACAGATGGAGTAGTAAGTGGTACATGATGATTGAAAATACTAGAATGCAGCAGTTGCTAAGCAGATCAAAAGTGGCATGGTAGTAATGAGTGTGTTCATGTCTGCTGGGACATATTTTCAGAAGCATTTTCTAGGTAGCTGATATTCTTTGTGAAAAGGAGAGGCAAAGTCCAGTGACCTAGTTCTGATACTTGCATGATATATAATGAAACCTAAACTATTATATTTTAATATTTAAAGATCTTGTTTAATTCCACTCCTGAGTACAGCAGAGAGAACTTTGCATTTACCAAAACCTGTATCCTACACAGCTAGAGGACCTATTTGAGTCTTTCTTTCAAATAGTTATGAACAATAAGATGTGGAAGGAAATGTAGTATGCAGTTTCAAGTGTGGTGCATAAAAATATCCAGCATGATCTTTTAATTGTCTTTGATGATTAGACATAGAAAGAGCTGTAATAGTCTTTGAGCCCTACAGATTGGGAGAGCCACATGACTGAAAGAACCTAGACCCATGAAAGACAATATAGAAAGCTGCCCACCAACCAGAAATACCTGTATTAGACTTGAGCGACAAAGAAACTTCTATATTAAACCATCGTTATTTGGGGGTTACCTAAAGAGTCAGATATGACTCAAGTGACTTGGCATTCACACATGCATGATGACAAATGGGCTTCCCTGGTGGCTCAGACAGTATTTACCTGCAGTACAGGAGACCTGGGTTCAACTCTAGGGTCAGGAAGATACCCTGAAGAAGGAAATGGCTACCCACTCCAGGATTCTTGGCTGGAGAATCCCATGAACAGAGAAGCTTGATGGGCTACCATTCGTGGATAAAAAACAAAGAGCTGGACAAGACTGAGCGACTAAACACGCACGCACACTAATAAACTCAGTCAGTCAAACTGAGAGAGTCAAAGAGAGTCTGAGTTTCTCTCTCTCTTCACATCTTTTTAGTTGATTATCTGTCTGAGTCAATGTAAAAAAAAAAAAAAAAAAAAAAACCTAGCTGAAACCAGAAACCACAAGCCATCTTTGTCCACAAATAAGCTGTAGCTATTTGATCTGTCCCACAAGCATCATTATTTCAATCTTTGCATTGTCTACCTGAGAACTATCAAAAGCACTGTCTGTCATATTCTGTTCCTTGTCTGGAAGAAATGAGGCATATTCAGACTTCCATAGCCATTCAAGTAGTATTGTTAAAAAAAAATCACTGCACACTTACAAATCTGTGCTTTCCTTCTTAAAATAGGGTGTTGACCTCAAGCAAAAGCAGTTTTAAGCTACATCTACATGGGTGACCATGTGTGGCATAAAATAGATTTTCCAGCATGCATTTATTTGGCAATGACTTAAAAGTACAACCAGATGTTTTTATGGAGAATAGCTCTTCTAGCCACAAGTGTTTCCAATTTAAATACGTTTGTTTTGACTCTGTTTTGCTGCAGATGGAAAACATCCATTTTCTCTCTTTCCAGTGGGGATAGACAGTGAACATTGGCAAATATCATAGAGAATGATTACCAGTGTAGACAAAACTTCTGTGAAAGCTTGTGTTTCCATAAGGAGAATTTTTAAAAGACAATTTTGCATTTTAAACAGGTTGGCTTTTTAAAGACCATTTCCCTCCTCTAATTTGTACCATAAGTCTTAAACATCTGTATGTGTTTGATTTGAAGGAAACTACCTTACTTTTAAGTGATAAGTCAGATGGATCTATTCAGAATGACAGCATAGCTTCTGGGTGTGCCATCAATGGCTACTGCATAAAGATATTTTAGAATGTCTCTTCAAAAGGTGTGTAATGAAGAAACTTTTTTATCAAAGTTCATTTGCAATTAGCAGGCTGAAGAATAACAGAATTTTAAACATCATTAAAACTAATATAAAAGTTTTTTTAATTTTTTTTTTTTCAGAAACAGACTCCTGTGTATGTGACAAAGTATAAAATAATCTTGTCAAGGGTATAATTTTCTGTTTTAAAAACCCACTTTTATTTTTAAGTCATATAATATTTTCTTTAACCAAGTTATTCTTAACATTTGGTCGTAACATGATTTGTGAGGGGCTTCCTGAAAAGCAAGAAGATATTTCAATTTGTATTCCCTGTCTTAAGTATTTAAATGAGTAAAGAAAAATGTCTAAGTATTAAGTAGCACACTTATTATATTTCCATTGAGACAGTATATCTCTATTATCCAGAATATGCTTTCATAAAATGAGGACTATGCCATACAAATATTATATTTAAAAATAAATCCTTTTAAAAGATTAAAATGCTAATATTAATATTGATTTGCTTTTTACTTTACTCATTGACTTGATACAGAAACCATTATTTTAAAAATTTGTTTCCTAAAGCATTTACGCTTAAATATCATTCTTTGGGCTTCCCCGGTGGTCCAGTGGATAAAGAGTCTGCCTTGCAGTGCAAGGGGCGCCGGTTTGATCCTTTGCCAGGGAAGATACCACGTGCCATGGAGTGGCTGGGTGGATATGTCCAATTAAGAGCCAGCACTCTGGAGCACATATGCCCAGAGCCAGTGCTCTGCAACAAGAGAGGCCACTGCAATGGGAAGCCCACACAAGCCAAAGAATAAAGATGGATGAAAATAAATAATTAAATAAAAAACCAATAAAAGAGACCAAATTTTAAAAAATATCATTCTTTGAGAAAAGTATTCCTGTTTATGCTATACAGATTTTTTCCAGATAACATTAGCTTTTATTTGTTAGATATCTTTTTATTATTCTCTTCTGTCATTGATTCATCAATGAAATTGGCTGTCCAAATAAAGATCATTTTTCTAAACAAACCACTCTTCATCATGTTAATTGCTTAAGTTGTTACCACATGATGTTTTCGCTTAATTTACAAGACATTGGTACCAGTGGCTACAAATTAGGCAAAATCTGGGGTTCTCCTAGAATTCAGTTGAAGGGAAGAACACTGAGGTCTTGGTCCTGTTCCAAAATCTCTCCAGTGGCCCTCCAAGTTTGATATCGCTGGGGAAAAAACCAATTTTTCATATCACATAGCTAGACAATGCTCTGAGAATATGAATATTTATAGATTGTTTAAATAACCTATTGAAACTAGCTACTGGCTGGGAAAAATACGGACTAAAGGCAATTTTTAATAATAGAGTAAAATGTATGTTTAGAAATATTTTTGTGTTACCTAGAAAAGGAAAAGCAATACTTTTCCATTTATATTTTTCCTTAATAGCACTATTCTGTAGTAGCAAATTAAATGATAGAAAATATCATCATTGGACTATTACCTCAGTCTGGTGTGTATGTTTGGTGTGTATGGTAAGTCAGTAGTCATGTCCCACTCTGTGTGACCCTATGGATGGTAGCCTTCCATGCACCTCTATCTATGGGATTCCTCCAGGCAAAAATAGTTCACCTTGCAGTGCAAGGGGCACTGGTTCAATCCCTGGCCCGGAAAGATTCCCACATGCTATGGAGAGGCTAGACTGGTGTGTCCAATTAGGAGCCAGTGCTCTGGAGCACATGCACCCAGAGCTGGTGCTCTGCAATGAGAGAGGCCACTGCAATGGGAGGCCCACACTCACCAAAGAATAAAGATGGACGAAAATAAATAAATAAAAAAAAAACAATAAAAGAGGCCGAAATTAAAAAAAAAAAAAAAATAGAATATTGGAGTGAGTTTCCATGCCCTGCTCCACAAGATCTTCCTGACCCAGGGATCAACCATAGCTTTTTGTGTTTGTTTTATGATATGATGACTTCATACCTTTGTCTATTTTAAAATATATTTTTGTCTAAAATTTCATATATATTAGCATATAAAGTTTTAAATCCTCACCTTATCTATTTCCAGTTTACTAACATAAAATTATGTAAGGTACATAATGTTTTGATTTTATAGATTCATATATTACAAGATAAGCACTGCTATGGAGTTAGCTAACACCTCCATCAGCCCACCTAATACCATTTCTTTTGTATAGTGAGAAATTTAAGATTTACTGTCTTAGCAGCTTGCATGTATATAATACAGTTTAGTTATCTATAATCCACATGGTGTTCATTAAATTTTCAGAACTTATACGTGTTATAACTGGAAGCTTGTGCTCTTTCAGCCCCTGGTAACCACCATTCTACTTTCTGTTTCTATTAATACATGTTCAACTTGTGCAAATTATAAGTGAGATCATAGATATTTGTCTTTCCCTGTCTGACTTATTTCACTTAACATAATACTCTCCAGGCCCATACACATTGTCCCAAATGATATGATTTTCTTCTTTCTTGTGGTTGAATATTCCATCCCATGTGTGATATTCCATTACACATATGTATCTTCTTTATTCATTTATTCATTAATGGAGACTTAGACTCTTTCCCTATCTTGGGTTTTGTGAATAATGTGCAGTGAACATGGAAGTGTTGTATCTTTTCAAAGTCTTGATTTTCTTTCCTTGGATATATATCCAGAAGTGGGATTTTTGCACTATATGGTAGTTCTATTTTTATTTTATTATTATTATTTTTTGATTAAGCCTCCATGTTGCTTTCTATAGAAGCTTCCCACTGATTTACATTCCCAGTAAATATAGTCCACAATATTCCCTTTTCTTCACATGCTTGCCAACACTTGGTTCTTTTCATTTTGGTGAAGGGAATTCTAATGGGTATGAGATGATATCTCATTGTTGTTTAACTTTGCATTTTATGACGACTTTTGGTATTGACCATATTTTCTCTTGTCAATTATTTGCATGTTTTCTTTAGGAAAATGTCTATTCAGTTCTTCTTCCCATTTTTATATCACATTGTTTTATTTATTGATTGATTTTTGCTATTTACTATATGAATTATTTGAATATTTTGATATAACCCCTTATCAGATACATGATTAGAAAGTATTTCCCCGTTCAGTAGATTGTCTTTTTATTTTATATATTATTTCTTTTGCTGTTTAATTTGATGTAGTTCCATCTAATTGATTTTTGCTTTTGTTGCTTGTGTATTATATCCAAATAATCATTGCCAGGACCAATGTTAAGGAGCTTTACCCCTAAGTTTTCTACTAGGAGTTTTATGTGGTCTTTTTTTTCCAGTTTTCAGTCTTAAGCTCATTTGGTGTTAATTTTTGTGATTTTTGTAAGATAGAAGTCTAATTTCATGATTAATGTGGCTATCCAGTTTTTCATTTATTGGAGAGACTTTTTCTCACTGAATATTCTAGGCTCCCTCGTCAAATATTAATTGGTTTTATATGCATAAAATTATATCTGGCTTCTCAGTTCTGTTTCATTGGTTTATGTGTCTTTTTTTAATACCAGTACCCTCTTGTTTTGATTACTATAACTTTGCAATTTTTAAAATAAGGAAGTATGATGCTTCCAGCTTTATTTATTCTTGTTTTTTTTTAATCAGGATTGCTTTAGCTAATCAGAGCTTTTTGTAGTTCTATATAAATCTTAAGATTGTTATTTTTTTATTTCTATGAACTGTGTCACTAGAATTTGATAGGGATTGCGTCGAAACTGTAGATGACTTTGGATAGTATGGACATTTTAACAATGTGTTCTACTCCATGAACACAGATATGTTTCCGTCTGTGTCTTCAGTTATTCTCATCAAAGTTTTGTAGTTTTCAGTGTATGTATTCACCTACTTGGTTAAAATCATCGTAAGTATTTTATTTTTTGATCCTGTTGTAAATGAGATAGTTTTTAAATTTTTTTCAAACAGTTTGTTGTTAGTGTATACAACTGCAACTGATTTCTCTATGTCAATTTTGTATCCTATAACTACTGATTTTATTGGTTAGTTCTAACAATTTTTTGTGGAATGTTTAGGAGATAAGATACTTTGTATGATTTCAACCTTCTAAAATTTGGTAAACTTGTCTTATCATTTCTCATATTATCTGTACTAGAGAATGATCCAGGTGGACTTATCAAGAATGTATATTCTGTTGCTGTTGGATGGACTGTTCTATTTATATCTGTTAGATCTATTTGGCTTAAGTATAGTTCAAGTCCAAACGCTCCTTATTGATCAGTCATCTGTCTGGTTGATCTACCCATTGTTGAATGTGAAATACTGACTTACTATTATGTATTGTCATCAGTATCTCTATTAGATGTTAGTATTTCCTTCAAGTACTTAGGTGCTCTGAGGTTGAGCACATATATATTTGTGATTATTTTATCTTTGAGATAAATAGACCATTTTATAATAGCTATTGTCTCTTGTTATTCTTATTGGTTTAGAGTCTATTTCATCGAATGTAAGTGCAGCTTTTTTTTTTTTTTTAAGATTTATTTATTTATTTTGGACAGAGGTCAGGTTGGGGGGGGGAGGGGAATGGGCGGGCCACTTCTATTGGTCCTTCATTTCTCTATTTTCATCCGTCTTCGTTCTTTGGCTCCTGTGGGCCTCCCATCGCGGTGGCGTCTGTCACTGCAGAGAACCGGCTCTGGGTGCATGCACTCCAGAGCTCCGGCTCAGTGATTGGACACATCAGTCCAGCCGCTCCATGGCACTTCCCAGGCCAGGGATCGAACCGGCGCCCCTTGCACTGCAAGGCGGTGTCCTTATCCACTGGATCACCAGGGGAAGCCCGTGTGCAGCTCTTTTTAATCAAGAAGTGATTTTATTTATTTATATTCTTTTTAAAAAATTATTTATATTTAATTGAAGGATAATTGCTTTACAATATTGTGTTGGTTTCTGCCATACATCAAAATAAGTGAGCCATAGGTATACATATGTCTACTCCCTCTTGAACCTCACACCCATCTCCCATCCCATTCCACCCCTCTAGGTTGTCAGAGAGCACTGGTTTGAGCTCCCTGAATCATGTAACAGATTTCTACTGGCTATCTATTTTACATATTATAGTGTATACATTTCCAAGCTACTCTCTTTGTCCCATTCTCTCCTCCCCGCTACCCCCAGTGTCCACACGTCAGTTCTCTGTGTCTGTGTTTCCACTGGTGCTCTGCAAATAGGTTCATCAGTACCATCTTTCTAGATTCCATATATATGTGTTAATATATGTTGTTTTTCTCTTTCTGACTTACTTTGTATAACAGGCTATAGGTTCATCCACCTCACTGAGTAATAGTTCATTGTACATATGTACCACAGGTTCTTTATCCATTCATGTGTCAGTGGACATCTGAGTTGCGTCCATGTCCTAGCTATTGTAAATAATGCTACTGTGAACATTAGGGTACATGTGTCTTTTTTTCAATTATATTTTTCTCAGGGTAGATGCCCAGTAGTGAGATTTTGGGGGTCACATGTTAGTTTTATTCCTAGTTTTTTAAGGAATCTTCATGCTGTTTTCCATAGTGGCTGTACCAATAGAGCAAGAGGGTTACTTTTCCTCTACATGTTCTCCAGTATTTGTTGTTTGTAGAGTTTTTGATGATGGTCATTCTGACTGGTGTGTTGGTGTGAAGTGATTCCTCATTTTAATTTTGATTTGTATTTCTCTAGTAATGAGCAATGTTGAACATTTTTTCGTGTTTATTAGCCATGTGTATGTCTTCTTTGGAGAAATGTCTGTTTAGATCTTCTGCCCACTTTTTGATTCAGTTGTTTGCTTTTCTGGTATTGAGTTGCATAAGCTGCTTGTATATTTTGGAAATTTATCCTTTGTCAGTTATTTTATTTGCTATTATTTTCTCCCATTCTGAAGATTGTTGTTTCACTTTGTTTATAGTCTCCTTTGCTTTGCAGAAGTTTTTATGTTTAGTTAGGTCCCACTTATTTATTTTTGTTTTTATTTCCATTACTCTAGGAGGTGGGTCATAGAAGAGTTTGCTGTGATTTCTGCCCATGTTTTCCTCTAAGAGTTTTATAGTTTCTGGTCTTGCATTGGGGTCTTTAATCCATTTTGAGTTTATTTTTACATTTAGTGTTAGGAATTGTTCTAATTTCATTCATTTACATATAGCTGTCCAGTTTTCCCACCACCCCTTATTGAAGAGACTCTTTCTTTATTGTGTATTCTTACTTCTTTTTTCAAAGATAAGGTGCCTGTAGGTAGGTGGGTTAATCTCTCTGCTTTCTATCTTGCTCCATATTTCTGTTTTTGCCCCAGGACCATACAGTCTTGTTGACTGTAGCTTTATAATATAGCCTGAAGTCAGTAAGGTTGATTTCTTCAGCTCTATTCTTCTTTCTCAGGATTGCTTCGGCTCTTGAGGGTCTTTTGTATTTCTGTACAAATTATGAATTTTTTTTGTTCTAGTTCTGTGAAAAATGCCATTGGTAATTTGATAGGGATTGCATTGAATCTGTAGACTGCTTTTAGTAGTATAGTCACTTTCACAATATTTATTCTTCCAACCAAAAACTTGGAATATCTCTCCATCTGTTTATGTTGTCTTTTATTTATTTCATCAGTATCTTACAGTTTTCTGTATACATCTCTTTTGTCTACTTAGGTAGGATTATTCCAAGGTATCTTACTCTTTTTGTTGCAATGGAGTTGATTTCTTAATTTCTCCTTCTGATTTTTTTCTTGTTAATATATAGGAATTCAAAGGATTTCTGTGTATTGATTTTGCATCCTGCAACTTTACTAAATTCACAGATTAGCTCTGGTAGTTTTCTGGTAGCATCTTTAAGGTTTTCTATGTATAGAAATAAGATTGATGATTTAAAATATTATTCTCAATCATTGGAAGGAAGGCCTGATGCTGAAGCTCCAATACTTTGGCCATCTGATGTGAAGAGATGACTCACTGGAAAAAACCCAGATGCTGGGAAAGATAGGAGTCAGAAGGACAAGGGGATGACAAAGGATGAGATGGTTTGATGGCATCACTGAGTCAATGGGGATGAAGTTGACCGAGCTCTGGGAGATGGTGAAGGACAGGGAAGCCTGGAGTGCCGCAGTCCAAGGGGTTTCAAAGAGTCAGGCATGACTAAGCGATAGAACAACAATGTATATGCCATTCTGTATTAGCTTTGCTTTTACATTGGTAAGAAATAACCAGCCATAAACCTGAGTCAACTGATAGAGATTAGGATAATTACTAGAATTTTAAGACAGAGAGCTAGATAATAGTATACAATTATATATTAATTTAACATGAAAAGCATAAAATCTTGACATTAGTTCTGGACATTAATTAGAAGTTAATGCAGGTGGTGTTCTCACTATATGCAAATAATCCAATTGACTCTATACACTAAGCGAATTATTTAGGAAACAAGATACCTGATTTTTTATAATGGTCTCAAAATTCAGTAGCATTACTTTTATCATACTCTGTTGGTTAAAGTAGTCATTGTCCACTCAAAGTTCAAGAGGAGGGGACATAGATCCAAATTTTTATGGAAGAAATATAAAAGCATTTGCTGACATATTGTAAAATTATGCCAGTGTGCCTCTTACCATAAGTTACTTATATAACCCCCAGAAACAAATGTACTAATTCTCTTCTAAGACCTTCCAAAAATTATATTCAATCACAATATAAAATCAAGATTATGGTCATGGATTCCATCATTTAAGTCAGATCCAAACACAGATAAAATTCCTAAGGTGTAATTCTTTAGTTAAGTTTCTCTTGATCAGCCCCTGCTTCCTATCATTGCTAACACATTCACTTTTCATTGGTAAGACAACACAGATATATTAGTCAGGGTTTTCCAGAAAAACAGAACCAGTAGGAGATCTGTATCTATTGACTTTGAAATTGGATCCTGTAGTTATGAAAGCTGAGATGCCCCACAGTCTGCCACTTGTAAACTAGACAACCTGGAAAGCCAACTGTATACAAACACACCTCTTTTTATTGCACTTTACTGTTCTTTGCAAGTTGAAGGTTGTGGAAACCCTCCGTCAGGCAAATGTATTGGCACTGTTTTTCCAACATTTTTTATTTAAAGTATATTCATTAATTTTTAGATATAATGCTATTGCACACATAATAGGGTGCAGCATAGTGGAAAATAACTTTTATATGTACTGGGAAACCAGAACATTTCTGTGACTTGCTTTATTGCAACATTTATTTTATTGCAGTGGTCTTGATTCAGACCTGCCATACCTCTGAAATAAGCCTGTAATCCAGTCTAAATCTGAAGGTCAGAGAACTGGGGTCCAAGAGTGTAAAGACCTGATCTGAATCTAAAAGCTCAAGAAAAGGAATACTGATGTCCAAAGGAAGGGAGAGATGGATATCTTAGATCAAATTCTTTCTGAACCTTTTTGTTGTATTCAGACCCTCAACATATTAGATCATCCCCAAAGGCTTTGGTGAAGGCATTTTCTTTACTCAGTCTACTAATTCAGATGCTAATGTCTTCCAGTGACACCCTCATAGACATGCTCAGAAATAATATTTTACTCGCCATATGGGCATCTCTAAGCTTATGCATAAAATTAACCACTGTAATGAGATCAACAGACATTACTTTCAAAACTAAATCTTAAAGTAGATCTCAAAAGTTATCACAAGAAAAGAATGTAGCTATGTGTGATAATGAACATTAACCAGACTTGACATGGTGATCATTTTCTAATATATACATATCAAATAATTATGATTTACACTTGAAACTAACACATAAATTGTATTTCATAAAACAGAGGAAAAGAGAAGGTGCACAGTTATTAGTTCATAGTAATTCCATAAGCCAGGCACACCAGCATAGCAGTTACTTGATTAGGGCTCAGCCTTTATTTCCTGAAAGTAATTCTCTGCAGGATGTGACTCTATCTTGTTGGTGTTCACATTTGAATTTGCTGCTCACAGTAGTATAAGGAAATAAAGAACATTTTTTCTTTTGTACCCTGTTTACCCCCCTCAGAGCTGAGTGGTATAATTTGTTTAAAAACATTATCTCTTTAAAGCATGATTTGTAATTTAATTCCATAGACTAGTCTCGTAACCACAATTATCTTCCACTTAAGCATTTCACTATTTTAGGTTCCATAATTTTGAGACTGCTCTGTGAAAAGCCCTGAAGAGTCTTGGAACTCTTACTGTCTTAACAGTATCTGCAAGGCCCAACCCTAAGATCCTTAGAAGACCTTATGTCTCCCTGAAACATCTACGAGAAATCACCTTATGTCTCTCTACACCTCAACAAAAATTTTTCTTTCAAACTTTGCCTTCATTTCTACTCTGAGGCCATGTTTTTTGAAAGCACTCCAGATTTTATTTTTTTCTTTTCAGATTTTTTTTTCTTGCAGTCTTTCTTACATTGTGTTCCTTTTGCAGGCTAAAAAAGACTGTCAAAGATAAGAATTTTTTTCCTTGACCCTTCCAATAACATTTTCCTCAGTATTTTTTTTTCTTCCATAGACAGGCTCTTTAAGGACTGGTGGGGATCCATATGTTTGCTCTCCAAATCAGTCTGTCAAGCTTCTTATGAAACTTCCCCAATTTTTGGTTCTATGCTCAAATTATGGTCTGGTTTTCTACCTTTTAAATAACAAATAACCAAAATTTAATAGAAAAATGCAGTTGTTTTATTTTGCTTATGATATTATGGGTCAAGATATAAAATAGACCAGTATGATGAAAGCTTGCCTCTGTAACACAGTATTTCAAATCTCATTTGAATAAGGCCAGAACAACTGGGAGTAACTCAAATGACTAGAGATTGGAATGATTTGAGGCTTCTTCATTCACATGTCTGGCACCTAGGCTGGGAAGACCCAGTGCACAGGCTTAGTTGAAATTGTTGAACAGAAGTGTTGAACATTCTTCTCCATTTGGTTTGGCTTACTCAAGTCATGCAAATTTTAGAGTAGTTGGATTTTTTTTATGATGACATGTTCCTAAGAGGGAGTGTTGCAGAAAAAGGTGGAAACCATGTAGTCTTTTATTACCTAACTTGGAAAATCACAGAGTTAACTTCTGTTGTATACTTATAGATGAAGTAGTCACAGGAATGAATAGACACAAAAGGAAAATTTAGAATCCATGTCTGCGTAGGAGAATTATCACAAAATGTGGGACCATGTTCTAAAGCAAACATGCATGTGGGCTAAGTTGCTTCAATTGTGCCTGACGCTTTGCAACCCTATGGACTGCAGCCCACCAGAATCCTCCCTCTATGGGATTCTCCAGGCAAAAATACTGGAGTGAATTGTTATGGTCCTCCTCCAGGGGATTTTCCTGACCTAGCAATCAAACCCATGTCTTGTATGTCTCATGAATTAGCATGCAGATTCTTTACCACTAGCACCACCTTGAAAGTACAAAGCAAGCATAATAATATATAAATAAAAAGCAAACATAATATATAAATAATAATGAATTTGATGTTTAGTAATATGAAACAAATATTCTCTGGTATCTATATTAATTATGTATTTATTTGCTTCATATATTTTAAAACTCCAATACAGATTTCTTATATATATCCCTTTTAAGATGAATATTTATTTAATATATATTTTGTTGAAATGGATTATGAAATATATTTTCTGGTTCTAAGTTTATTGAAATGTGAATATCTAGAGTAAAAGCTGCTGAAATATAATTATGGAGATTATAAGTTGTATAGACTGGCAAATTCATCAAAAAAACTGACTTAAAAAATTCAGAAGGATATTGCCTTTTATTTTAATAATTTTCCCCTGACTTAAAGAAAAAGCCTTGGGGCCCTCTGTAACACAGTATTTCAAATCTCATTTGAATAAGGCCAGAACAACTGGGAGTAACTCAAATGACTAGAGATTGGAATGATTTGAGGCTTCTTCATTCACATGTCTGGCACCTAGGCTGGGAAGACCCAGTGCACAGGCTTAGTTGAAATTGTTGAACAGAAGTGTTGAACATTCTTCTCCATTTGGTTTGGCTTACTCAAGTCATGCAAATTTTAGAGTAGTTGGATTTTTTTTATGATGACATGTTCCTAAGAGGGAGTGTTGCAGAAAAAGGTGGAAACCATGTAGTCTTTTATTACCTAACTTGGAAAATCACAGAGTTAACTTCTGTTGTATACTTATAGATGAAGTAGTCACAGGAATGAATAGACACAAAAGGAAAATTTAGAATCCATGTCTGCGTGGGGAGAATTATCACAAAATGTGGGACCATGTTCTAAAGCAAACATGCATGTGGGCTAAGTTGCTTCAATTGTGCCTGACGCTTTGCAACCCTATGGACTGCAGCCCACCAGAATCCTCCCTCTATGGGATTCTCCAGGCAAAAATACTGGAGTGAATTGTTATGGTCCTCCTCCAGGGGATTTTCCTGACCTAGCAATCAAACCCATGTCTTGTATGTCTCATGAATTAGCATGCAGATTCTTTACCACTAGCACCACCTTGAAAGTACAAAGCAAGCATAATAATATATAAATAAAAAGCAAACATAATATATAAATAATAATGAATTTGATGTTTAGTAATATGAAACAAATATTCTCTGGTATCTATATTAATTATGTATTTATTTGCTTCATATATTTTAAAACTCCAATACAGATTTCTTATATATATCCCTTTTAAGATGAATATTTATTTAATATATATTTTGTTGAAATGGATTATGAAATATATTTTCTGGTTCTAAGTTTATTGAAATGTGAATATCTAGAGTAAAAGCTGCTGAAATATAATTATGGAGATTATAAGTTGTATAGACTGGCAAATTCATCAAAAAAACTGACTTAAAAAATTCAGAAGGATATTGCCTTTTATTTTAATAATTTTCCCAGCAATCGTATATTTTCTTTTCTTGCACTCTCTTATTCAACACTTTCAGATCTTTTATGTTGACCATTGAAATAAAGAGAAGTTTAAACAATAAATTTTGGACAAAAGTACCTGGGTGAATCACACCAATCTTATAATTGAAATATCTCATTGAGACATTGAAGAGTTAGAATTTCAAGGTCAAATACAGAAGAAGAAAAAAAGAATAAATTAAGATTTTTTCCCCTCTCCTTAAGGCAAATTTTTATTCTGAAAACTGAAAGTGAGAAGGTAAGTAGCTAAGCATTTCTTTCAGTAGAATTTTGACCTTCTGAAGAAGATAGAACTCTTAAAGTACATCACAGGAGTCAGAATAGGATACAATAGAAATTCAGCAGATTTTGCAAGGACTAAGGCCCAGATTCAAAAAGTTTTACTAAATAGAAGATGTCATCGCAAAATAGGAGACATAAAAAATTAACTCACTGCAAAATTAAAAATTGAAAACAAATGAAATAACTGAAGCTAAGAAATTGATAGATGAGTGTATATAAAGTTGAAGAAAGACCAAGTGGATGGTAAGATAAAGCAGAAGAATATATCCAACCTAGAGTCCTGCATGAATGTGAGGATAGAAAATACATGCCCCCAAAAAAATATATGGAAGAGAGTTTTAAAATTATTTTTATTTTGCTTTTACAGAGTTTTGTTGTTTACAACTATACATAAACCCAAATCAGTCATAGGTTATCTCCTTGACCCCTCCTTTCTGATCTTCCCTCTGTCTCTCTTCCCATACAACCCCTTCAGGTTGTTGCATAGCCCCCATGTAAGTTCCTTTAGTCTTACAGCATATTCACAATGGTCATCTTCTTTACATATGATAGTGTAAATTTCCATCTTACTTTTTTCATACATCTCATCCACTCTTCCCTCCCCACAGTGTCTGTAAGTCTGTTCTTTATGGCTGTTTCTCCATTGCTGCTCTACATGTGCATTTATCAGTACCATCTTTCTACATTCCATATATAAGTGTTAATATACTATATTTGTTTTTCTTCTCACTTTTTTGACATCTAATTATGGAGATTATAAGTTGTATAGACTGGCAAATTCATCAAAAAAACTGACTTAAAAAATTCAGAAGGATATTGCCTTTTATTTTAATAATTTTCCCAGCAATCGTATATTTTCTTTTCTTGCACTCTCTTATTCAACACTTTCAGATCTTTTATGTTGACCATTGAAATAAAGAGAAGTTTAAACAATAAATTTTGGACAAAAGTACCTGGGTGAATCACACCAATCTTATAATTGAAATATCTCATTGAGACATTGAAGAGTTAGAATTTCAAGGTCAAATACAGAAGAAGAAAAAAAGAATAAATTAAGATTTTTTCCCCTCTCCTTAAGGCAAATTTTTATTCTGAAAACTGAAAGTGAGAAGGTAAGTAGCTAAGCATTTCTTTCAGTAGAATTTTGACCTTCTGAAGAAGATAGAACTCTTAAAGTACATCACAGGAGTCAGAATAGGATACAATAGAAATTCAGCAGATTTTGCAAGGACTAAGGCCCAGATTCAAAAAGTTTTACTAAATAGAAGATGTCATCGCAAAATAGGAGACATAAAAAATTAACTCACTGCAAAATTAAAAATTGAAAACAAATGAAATAACTGAAGCTAAGAAATTGATAGATGAGTGTATATAAAGTTGAAGAAAGACCAAGTGGATGGTAAGATAAAGCAGAAGAATATATCCAACCTAGAGTCCTGCATGAATGTGAGGATAGAAAATACATGCCCCCAAAAAAATATATGGAAGAGAGTTTTAAAATTATTTTTATTTTGCTTTTACAGAGTTTTGTTGTTTACAACTATACATAAACCCAAATCAGTCATAGGTTATCTCCTTGACCCCTCCTTTCTGATCTTCCCTCTGTCTCTCTTCCCATACAACCCCTTCAGGTTGTTGCATAGCCCCCATGTAAGTTCCTTTAGTCTTACAGCATATTCACAATGGTCATCTTCTTTACATATGATAGTGTAAATTTCCATCTTACTTTTTTCATACATCTCATCCACTCTTCCCTCCCCACAGTGTCTGTAAGTCTGTTCTTTATGGCTGTTTCTCCATTGCTGCTCTACATGTGCATTTATCAGTACCATCTTTCTACATTCCATATATAAGTGTTAATATACTATATTTGTCCTTCTCTTTTTGACTTACTTCACTTTGTATAATATGTTCTAGATTCATCTACCTCATTAGGACTGATTCTTCTGCATTTCTTTTTACTGCTACGAGATATTCCATTGTATATGTGTACCACAGCTTCTTTATCTATTCATTTGTTGATGGACATCTAGGTTGCTTCCCAGTTCTAGCTATTGTAGAAAGTGCTGCAATGAACATTGGGGTACATATGTCTCTTTCAGTTTTGATTTCATCGGGGTATATGCCTAATAGTGGGATTGCTGGGTCATATGGTGCTTCTATTCTTAGTTCTTTCAGGAATCTCCATACTGTCTTCCATAGTGACTGTATCAATTTACATTCAAACCAACAGTGCAAGAGTGTTCCCTTTTCTCCACACCCTCTCCAGCATTTATTCTCTGTAGATTTTTTTTTGATGATGGTCATTCTGACTGGTGTGAGGTGATATCTCATTGAAGTCTTGATTTGTATCACTCTGATAATGAGTGACATTGAGCATTTTTCAAGTGTTTTTTTGTTTTTTTCAGTTTTTCTTCCCCCAACATGCCTCTTTTTAATTTTTATATTTATTTTCATCCATCGTTTATTCTTTGGCATGTGTGGGCCTCTCATTGCAGAGCACTGGCTCTGGGCACATGTGCTCCAGAGTGCTGTCTCATAATTGGACACACCGGTCCAGCTGCTCTGCAACACGTGGGATCTTTCTGGGCCAGGGATCGAATCTGTGCCCCCTGCACTGTGTGGCGGACTCTCTATTCCCTGGACCACTAGAGAAGCCCTCAAAGGACCTTTGAGGGACTATACGTCATAAATGCTAATAGTTAAGAAAAAGAAAGACAAGCAATGTATCTAAATAGAAGTCTTGAACACACATTTTACAAAAGATTTTTAGTGGCCAAAAATTCATATAAGTGTGTTAGCAAAATTAAAATCAGGTAGATGCATGTTAAAGCCACAATGAGATTATATTTAACATGTTGGATAGCCAAAAAGAAAAAACAACCCAAAGCAATAAAAAATATGACATTACCAAATGTTGGGAGATGTGAAGCAGCTAGAGTATGCATACATTGTGTGGGAGTAAAATATGATACAACACCTTTGAAAGCCCGATTTATGTCTTCCTCTAAACTTAAGCACATGGGTTTTCTGGATAATCTGCTTGCCAATGCAGAAAATGCGGGTTCATCCCTAATATTTTAATACCATTAATACTTCGATGGATATGTATCTGTTATATGATGATCTGCTCTGTACACTTATGACACGTATACTTTTAAAATACAATCTGTCAATTGTATTTTAATTGTTGTTCAGTCCCTAAGTTGTGTCCCACTCTTTGCAACCTCGTGGACTGCAGCATGCCAAGCCTCTCTGTCTTTCAATATCTTGCAGAGTTTGCTCAAACTCATCTCTATTGAGTCGATGATGCCATCCAACCATCTCATCCTGTGTCATCCCCTTCTCCTCGTGCCCTCAATCTTTCCCAGTTTTAGGACCTTTCAGGTTTTTCACATGAGTTAACCAAAATATTGGGAGCTTGAGCTTTTTTGTTTGTTTGTTTTTAATAATTATTTTTATTTTACTTTTAACTTTTACAGAGTTTTGTTGTTTACAGATATGTATAATCCCAGATTAGCCATACGCATATCCCTGGATAGTAAGTCTTGAGTCACTGAATAGTGCACCCGTTTTAATAAACTCTCTTCTGTCCAACCTTTAAGTCTGTCCTCCCTGATCCACCACCTTTAATAACCGTTTCCTGGCAAATTCTCCCAATTCTTCATGGTACATAACATTTCCAGGTTCTGCAGTGCTTTTGGTGAATAATCTCTTCACAGAGCTTGAGCTTTAATATCAGTCCTTCCAATGAATATTCAGGGTTGATTTCCTTTAGGATTGACTGGTTTGATCTCCTTGCTGTCCAAGGAACTCTCAAGAATCTTCTCCAACACTACAGTTGGAAAGCATCGATTCTTCAGTGCTCAGCCTTCTTTATGGTCTAACTCTCATATCTGTACATGACTAGTAAAAAAGCGTAACTTTGACTATACAGACCTCTTTCAGCAAAGTTATGTCTCTCCCTTTTAATATGATGTCTAGGTTTGTCATAGCTTTTCTTCCAAGGAGTAAGCATCTTTTAATTTTGTGTCAGCAGTCACTGTGTGTGGTCATTTTGGAACCCAAGAAATAAAATCTGCCACTGTTTCCATTTTCCCCCCATCTATTTGCCATGAAGTGATGGGACTGGATGCCATGATCTTATATCTTTGAATGCTGACTTTTAACCCAGCTTTTTCACTCTCCTCATTCACGCTCTTCAAGAGGGTCTTGAGTTCCTCTTCACTTTCTGCCATTAGAATAGCATCATCTCCATATCTGAGGCTATGGATGTTTCTCCTGGTGATCCTGATTCCAGCTTTTGATTCATTCAGCCCAGCATTTCACATGGTATATTCTTGATGTAAGTTAAATAAGCAAGGTGATGATATACAGCCTTGATGAGCTCCTTTGTCATTTTTTAACCAGTTCATTGTTCCATGTCCAGTTCCAGTTGTTGCTTCTTGACTTGCATATAGGTTTCTCAGGAGACAGGTAAGCTGTTCTGGTATTTGTATCTCTTTAAGAATTTTCCAGTTTGTTCTGATCCACATACTCAAAGGCTTTACTGTAGTCAATGAAACAAAAGTAGATATTTTCCTGGAATTCCCTTGCTTTCTCTATGATCCAATGAATGTTGGCCATTTGATCTCTGGTTCCTCTTCCTTTTCTAAATTCAGCTTGTATTCCTATAAGTTCTTGGTTCATGTACTGCTGAAGCCTAGTTTGAAGGATTTTGAATATTACTTTGGCAGTTTGTGAAATGAGCTAGCCTAAAAAATGAGCTCATTTCACATTATATTTTAATAAACAATTTATTGAAATATAAAAATATTTTATTGGCAGTGGTGATTTATGTGATAGGGGAAATAAATCTGAAAATGAATAGAACCTTTCCTTTTAAATTTAAAAACATGAACTTCTTTTACTTCATTACTCCTCATTTCCATACTTAAATAGAGATGGAGACTCAAAAAACTATTACTAAAGTCTCATGATTTTTGATGAAGTAATTATTTGGCTTTCCTTTAACCATTCTGTTATCTAAATTAATAAAATAACATAATCAAAAGGTTTTATTTTATGAAATTCAGTTTCAGACTAATTCGATAAACCCATTCAAGATGATGACCAGCAGTGAAGATATTATTTCAACATAATAAAGATTACCAAATGAACTCAAAAATATTTTCCTAGTTTTCCAGGTCCTAGTCCAAAGTTGTCAAAGAGAAGGAACTGACGTTCTGGAGAAAAAAAGAAAGATGAAGTATTACATGGAATGGAGAACAAATATTTTTTATCTCCTACTATGTACAGGGATTTTGGGTATTTACATTAATTCTATCGATAATGTTATGAAATAAGTGATTTTTTTCTTGGGATACAACTTCAAAGAGACTTTCATGTAATAGTCAATGATAAAATCAAAGGGCTCTCGTCCCAAAGTTGGTGGCTTTCTAATTTATCATTAATATATCACAGTAACCAGAAGTTACTTAAAGATGGTAAACATCTAATCATAGAGCTATTATCCTGTAGTCACTAGAATTACACCCTTAAGAAGTAGAAACAAGCTTGACTGCACTTGAAGAAATCAGTATTCAATTTCAGCCTATTATAGGATTCTTTGGTGTCCCCAAAGTGATCCATAGACTAAAACATATGAAAACACATATTCAAGAAGATATTTCCTTAGCCAAATCTCTGTCTACTTTCATATAATCACATTTCAACAAATTTATCCTTTGGATGAACAAATTTTCTCTGGATGTAAGTGACTCCTCACTTGAGTCTCCTGATTTAGACACACTTACAAAGGTCATATAACATATTTCATTTTTAATTTACGGAAACTTTTAACAGTCAGATTAGGGAACTAGAGGTAAAAAAATTTAAATAGGAAAATGACACTTTTTTCTTTTTTTCAAACTTTCAACTTTTTCTCTCAGGATGAAGTATTAACTTTCACTTAAGAGCAATCTCAAAAGTATGCCTCTTGGTCAGTTCCCTGGAGAAAATGGTAAACCAGTAAAAACAGAGACAGTACAGTCATTTTTGGCATGAGAGCAGAACTTATTTGAACATATCAGAAAGCGTTAATAAAATGTAGTGACACAATATAAATGGAAATGTGATATACTGTAGAATTATAGATTAAAGAGTCTGTTCTCCTAATATACATGTCAATCTAGCAAGGGAATGGTCTAAACTTTTCTGGTGTCTATCAGTCCACAGGGTCATCCTGGGAAGATACAGTCCAGTTTATGTAGAGACCCACAAATATAACACTGCAAACAGACAGGGGGATTTATGTCTTTATGCATTTCAAGAGATACTGTTTCAATTGGATAATTATAGTGTTTAACTTTGTGAAATGTCAGAGTCCAGATGTGAAAAGTACCTTAGTTGAAGCAACCATTTATGAAAAATTGTTAATCTGTGTATTTAGAAAAATTCAAAAGAAAAACAAAAAGTAAGAAAACACTATGTATTATACTCCATTCCACAGAATTTCCAGTAATAGCAAAATAGCAAAGTCCTCTGAGACAATATCTATGTGGTAGGTAAATTCTCAAGCCAATTGATTTCTATCAAAATTATTAAATAGTCTATATTTTGTTAAATTTGTTCCCTGATTCAAATTTTTAAAAGTGGAACATTTATTAATTTTATCCTTTAAAAGTATGTTTTTAAATATATAGATTTATAAATAGTGTTTAAAAGATTCTAATTTTATTTTTAATACTGTAGTATTACCACCTATAATATAAAAAATCTACTATTATTTAAATGTCTGTAATTAAATAGAGAACCAACTAACAAGTATAAAGATTATATCATTTTTCATACTATGTAAATAATTTGATCCTTAAAACACTTCAATTATTTATTTCGCCCAAGACAACAACATATACTACATGTATTTGTTCAACTCAAATGGCCATGCTTATTATGGGCCCAACACCTACCTTACTACTGAACCATTCACTTAAGGAAGGGAAGATGAATATACCATCCCTCCTCAAAGAGAATTACTGTTTCGTGGGAAAATGAAGAGGCAAAATCATTTAAATCTATTATAGTAACCTCTTGTCAGTTCCCTGGAGAAAATGGTAAACCAGTAAAAACAGAGACAGTACAGTCATTTTTGGCATGAGAGCAGAACTTATTTGAACATATCAGAAAGCGTTAATAAAATGTAGTGACACAATATAAATGGAAATGTGATATACTGTAGAATTATAGATTAAAGAGTCTGTTCTCCTAATATACATGTCAATCTAGCAAGGGAATGGTCTAAACTTTTCTGGTGTCTATCAGTCCACAGGGTCATCCTGGGAAGATACAGTCCAGTTTATGTAGAGACCCACAAATATAACACTGCAAACAGACAGGGGGATTTATGTCTTTATGCATTTCAAGAGATACTGTTTCAATTGGATAATTATAGTGTTTAACTTTGTGAAATGTCAGAGTCCAGATGTGAAAAGTACCTTAGTTGAAGCAACCATTTATGAAAAATTGTTAATCTGTGTATTTAGAAAAATTCAAAAGAAAAACAAAAAGTAAGAAAACACTATGTATTATACTCCATTCCACAGAATTTCCAGTAATAGCAAAATAGCAAAGTCCTCTGAGACAATATCTATGTGGTAGGTAAATTCTCAAGCCAATTGATTTCTATCAAAATTATTAAATAGTCTATATTTTGTTAAATTTGTTCCCTGATTCAAATTTTTAAAAGTGGAACATTTATTAATTTTATCCTTTAAAAGTATGTTTTTAAATATATAGATTTATAAATAGTGTTTAAAAGATTCTAATTTTATTTTTAATACTGTAGTATTACCACCTATAATATAAAAAATCTACTATTATTT
The DNA here is from genome assembly GCA_022376925.1 of Tragulus kanchil. NCBI lineage: Eukaryota > Metazoa > Chordata > Mammalia > Artiodactyla > Tragulidae > Tragulus > Tragulus kanchil. Next base: position 95,055,424 of record JAIOJX010000030.1, read on the forward strand.
AAATGTCTGTAATTAAATAGAGAACCAACTAACAAGTATAAAGATTATATCATTTTTCATACTATGTAAATAATTTGATCCTTAAAACACTTCAATTATTTATTTCGCCCAAGACAACAACATATACTACATGTATTTGTTCAACTCAAATGGCCATGCTTATTATGGGCCCAACACCTACCTTACTACTGAACCATTCACTTAAGGAAGGGAAGATGAATATACCATCCCTCCTCAAAGAGAATTACTGTTTCGTGGGAAAATGAAGAGGCAAAAATCATTTAAATCTATTATAGTAATTTAGATGAGGAAGATGTACTTAATTAAGTCTAAAAATAATCAGAAAACTCCTCCCTAAGCAAGTAATACAAGAGCTGTGCAAATACATTATGTATTCTAGCCAAGAAATGAAAGGAAGTCCCTTCCAGGGAGAGAAAACAGTATGAACAAAAGAACAGAAGTGTGAAATGCCATAGGACCTTCTCTCTTCAGTCTCTCTGTGTATAAAAAAGAGAAGAGGGCTTCCCTGGTCCAGTGGGTAAGGACACCACCTTTTAGTGCAAGGGGTGCTGGTTCAATCTCTGGCCTGGGAAGATCCCATGTGCCGCGGAGCGGCTGGACTGCTGTGTCCAACTACTGAGCCAGAGCTCTGGAGCGCATGCACTCAGAGCTGGTGATGTGCAGTGACAGAGGCCACTGCGATGGGAGGCCCACACGGGCCAAAGAATAAAGATGGATGAAAACAGATAAATGAAAGACCTATAGAAGTGGCCAGAAAAAAAAAAAAACAAAGAGAGAGAGAGAGAAGAGAGAAGAGAAAGGCAATTCAAATAATGAGTGTAGTCTGAAGAAGGTCATGACACATTTTGAACCTTGAATAGAAGTTGTTAGGCAATGATTTTTTTCTTTTAAGCATGATATAATCAGATTTGTGTTTTAGACTCACTGATTTAAGTGTGTTTCAACGTTTTGAGGTGTAAAATTCAATGCACAAATCATATGGGACTCTGTTGAAGTTACTCAGATGATAAGTAGTAAGGATACAAGCTAAGTCAATGCAAATACAAATGGAACAAAGGGGGACTGCTTTTTTGTGTGTGCTCAGGCTTTCTTTAGTCACAGAGAGTAGGGGCTACTCTTTTTTTTGTATAGTTGTTTTACAATGCTGCATTAAAGTCAGGTGTACAGCAAAGTTATTGCCATGTCTTTTACAGAGTTTCGATGTTTATAGCTGTGCATAATCCCAAATCAGTCATAGGTAAATCCCAGCACCCTCCCACCCGAGTACACGCCCCACCCTTCCAGGTTGTTGCATAGTCTCCTTGTAAATTCCCTTAGTTTTCCCACCTACCTTACTGAACTCCTTAAGGAAGGGAAGATGAATATACCATCCCTCCTCAAAGAGAATTACTGTTTCGTGGGAAAATGAAGAGGCAAAAATCATTTAAATCTATTATAGTAATTTAGATGAGGAAGATGTACTTAATTAAGTCTAAAAATAATCAGAAAACTCCTCCCTAAGCAAGTAATACAAGAGCTGTGCAAATACATTATGTATTCTAGCCAAGAAATGAAAGGAAGTCCCTTCCAGGGAGAGAAAACAGTATGAACAAAAGAACAGAAGTGTGAAATGCCATAGGACCTTCTCTCTTCAGTCTCTCTGTGTATAAAAAAGAGAAGAGGGCTTCCCTGGTCCAGTGGGTAAGGACACCACCTTTAGTGCAAGGGTGCTGGTTCAATCTCTGGCCTGGGAAGATCCCATGTGCCGCGGAGCGGCTGGACTGCTGTGTCCAACTACTGAGCCAGAGCTCTGGAGCGCATGCACTCAGAGCTGGTGATGTGCAGTGACAGAGGCCACTGCGATGGGAGGCCCACACGGGCCAAAGAATAAAGATGGATGAAAACAGATAAATGAAAGACCTATAGAAGTGGCCAGAAAAAAAAAAAAACAAAGAGAGAGAGAGAGAGAAGAGAAAGGCAATTCAAATAATGAGTGTAGTCTGAAGAAGGTCATGACACATTTTGAACCTTGAATAGAAGTTGTTAGGCAATGATTTTTTTCTTTTAAGCATGATATAATCAGATTTGTGTTTTAGACTCACTGATTTAAGTGTGTTTCAACGTTTTGAGGTGTAAAATTCAATGCACAAATCATATGGGACTCTGTTGAAGTTACTCAGATGATAAGTAGTAAGGATACAAGCTAAGTCAATGCAAATACAAATGGAACAAAGGGGGACTGCTTTTTTGTGTGTGCTCAGGCTTTCTTTAGTCACAGAGAGTAGGGGCTACTCTTTTTTTTGTATAGTTGTTTTACAATGCTGCATTAAAGTCAGGTGTACAGCAAAGTTATTGCCATGTCTTTTACAGAGTTTCGATGTTTATAGCTGTGCATAATCCCAAATCAGTCATAGGTAAATCCCAGCACCCTCCCACCTGAGCCCCCTCCCCCAACTTCACGCCCAACCTACCCTTCCAGGTTGTTGCATAGTCTCCTTGTAAATTCCCTTAGTTTTCCAGCATATTCACAATGGTTATCTCTTTTATATATGATCATGTAGGTTTCCATGCTACTCTGTCCATACCTCTCACCCCATCTTCCCTCTCCCCAGTGTCCATAGGTCCATTCTTTATGTCTGTTTCTCCTTCACTGCTCTGTGTGTTTATTTATCAGTACCATTTTTCTAGATTCTGTATATATGTGTGAGTATACTTTTTTTGTCCTTCTCTTTTTGGCTTGCTTTGTATAATGGATTCTAAATTCATCTACTTCATTAGGACTGATTCTTCTGCATTTCTTTTTACTGCTACGAGATATTCCATTGTATATGTGTACCACAGCTTCTTTATCTATTCATTTGTTGATGGACATCTAGGTTGCTTCCCAGTTCTAGCTATTGTAGAAAGTGCTGCAATGAACATTGGGGTACATATGTCTCTTTCAGTTTTGATTTCATCGGGGTATATGCCTAATAGTGGGATTGCTGGGTCATATGGTGCTTCTATTCTTAGTTCTTTCAGGAATCTCCATACTGTCTTCCATAGTGACTGTATCAATTTACATTCAAACCAACAGTGCAAGAGTGTTCCCTTTTCTCCACACCCTCTCCAGCATTCTCTGTAGATTTTTTTTGATGATGGTCATTCTGACTGGTGTGAGGTGATATCTCATTGAAGTCTTGATTTGTATCACTCTGATAATGAGTGACATTGAGCATTTTTCAAGTGTTTTTTCCCAATTGTATGTCTTCTTTGGAGAGGTGTCTGTCTAGTCTTTTTCCCACTTTTTGATCGGGTTGTTCGTTTTTTCAATGTTGAATTGTCTGAGGTGTTTGTATATCCTGGAAATTAATTCTTTGTCATTTGTTTCATTTGCTATTATTTTCTCCTATTCTGAGGGTTGTCTTTTCATTTTGCTGTGCGAAAGCTTTTAAGCTTCATTAGGTCACACTTATTTATGTTTGTTTTTATTTCCATTACTCTAGAGGGCAGGTCACAGAAGATCCTGCTTGGATTTATGTCATCAAGTGTTTTACCTATGTTGCCTTCTAAGAGTTTTGTGGTTTCTGGTCTTCTGTTTAGGTCTTGGATCCATTTTGAGTTTATCTTTGTGTACGGTGTCAAGGAATGTTCCAACTTCATTTTTTTTACATATAACTATCTGTTTTTCTTAGCACCATTTGTTGAAGAGGCTGTCTTTGCCTCATTGTATATTTTTGCCTCCTTTGTCAAAGATAAGGTATCCATAGATGTGTGGGTTTATTTCTGAGTACTCTATCTTGTTTCATTGGTCTATATTTCTGTTTTTGTGGCAGCACCATACTGTCTTGATTACTGTTGCTTTGTAGTATAGTCTGAAGTTAGGAATGTTGATCCCTCCAGCTCCATTCTTCATTTCTCAGTACTGCTTTAGCTATTAAGGATCTTTTGTGTTTTTCCACATGATCTGTGCTATATCTTGGTCTAGTTCTCTGAAGAATGCCATTTGTAACTTGATAGGAATTGCAGTGAATCTATAGATGATATTTGGTAGCATGGTCATTTTCACAATATTGATTCTTCCAACCTAGGAACATGGACTATCTCTTCATCTCTTTATGTCATCTTTGATTTCTTTTATTAGCTTCTTATAATTTTCTGTGTACAATTCTTTAGTCTCTTTAGTTAAGTTTACTCCTAGATACTTTATTCTTTTGGTTGCTTTGGTGAATGGGATTGCTTCCTTGATTTCTCTTTCTGATTTTTTGTTGTTTGTGCATAGGAATGCCAGTGATTTCTGTGTGTTGATTTTGTATCCTGCAACTTTGCTGAATTCATTGATTAGCTCTAGCAGTTTTCCAGTAGTGTCTTTGGGGTTTTCTATGTATAGTATCATGTCGTATGCAAGTAGAGTTTTACTTCTTTTCCAACCTGCATTCCTTTTATTTCTTTTTCTTCTCTTATTGCTGTAGCTAAAACTTCCAGGACTATGTTGAATAACAGTGGTGAAAGTGGACACTCTTGTCTTGTTCCTGATCTCAGAACTCTATTCTTTACTCTATAAGTATTATTATCAAATGTATTAAACAGATGACAAAACAACAGTATAAGACTTGGAATCAATTTCCAAATCTATATAATTTTCAAGGGGCAGAATTGGAATTTGAACTCCGAGAAGACTAAAATTTTCTGCTTGATCATAAATAGTCTACCTAGAATTTTTTACCATCTGTTTCCCTCTCAGTCTAAACTAATCTGGCTTTCATTATAGTGAAATTCTCTTTGGTAGGGTCATCAAGTCTTTCCTAATAGCCAAATCTCTTGGATATCTTCCTGAATTTAACTTCTTTGCAATAATTAATATCATTATCTACTTCTTTGTTGACACTCTTTCTTAATTAGTGTCTATGAAAACAGACTCCATTTCCTTCTTACCATTCTGGTCATTTAAAAAAAGAAGACTGTTGATTTCACATACCCTTCCATATCATTTAAGGTTTTAGTTTTATTTTGTTTTGTTCTGTTCTTTAACTCAGTTCTCAGCTCAATTGTAACTTGATAGTGCTATATCTTGGTCTAGTTCTCTGAAGAATGCCATTTGTAACTTGATAGGAATTGCAGTGAATCTATAGATGATATTTGGTAGCATGGTCATTTTCACAATATTGATTCTTCCAACCTAGGAACATGGACTATCTCTTCATCTCTTTATGTCATCTTTGATTTCTTTTATTAGCTTCTTATAATTTTCTGTGTACAATTCTTTAGTCTCTTTAGTTAAGTTTACTCCTAGATACTTTATTCTTTTGGTTGCTTTGGTGAATGGGATTGCTTCCTTGATTTCTCTTTCTGATTTTTTGTTGTTTGTGCATAGGAATGCCAGTGATTTCTGTGTGTTGATTTTGTATCCTGCAACTTTGCTGAATTCATTGATTAGCTCTAGCAGTTTTCCAGTAGTGTCTTTGGGGTTTTCTATGTATAGTATCATGTCGTATGCAAGTAGAGTTTTACTTCTTTTCCAACCTGCATTCCTTTTATTTCTTTTTCTTCTCTTATTGCTGTAGCTAAAACTTCCAGGACTATGTTGAATAACAGTGGTGAAAGTGGACACTCTTGTCTTGTTCCTGATCTCAGAACTCTATTCTTTACTCTATAAGTATTATTATCAAATGTATTAAACAGATGACAAAACAACAGTATAAGACTTGGAATCAATTTCCAAATCTATATAATTTTCAAGGGGCAGAATTGGAATTTGAACTCCGAGAAGACTAAAATTTTCTGCTTGATCATAAATAGTCTACCTAGAATTTTTTACCATCTGTTTCCCTCTCAGTCTAAACTAATCTGGCTTTCATTATAGTGAAATTCTCTTTGGTAGGGTCATCAAGTCTTTCCTAATAGCCAAATCTCTTGGATATCTTCCTGAATTTAACTTCTTTGCAATAATTAATATCATTATCTACTTCTTTGTTGACACTCTTTCTTAATTAGTGTCTATGAAAACAGACTCCATTTCCTTCTTACCATTCTGGTCATTTAAAAAAAGAAGACTGTTGATTTCACATACCCTTCCATATCATTTAAGGTTTTAGTTTTATTTTGTTTTGTTCTGTTCTTTAACTCAGTTCTCAGCTCAATTGTCGTTATGCAAGTTTCATTGAAAAGCTAATTCATAGACCTAAATATTTCCTGGAAAGCTATTCTCAGATGTCCTAAAGGCAACTAAAAGTCAACATGGTGAAAAAGTATGGAATGTGCTACCTGAAAGTATGCCAGTCTGGCATATTTACTAGTTTGAGTTACACGTACTTGAAAAGCAGAGATGCAAGAAAGACACCATGACCTTCCTTCTTTTTCTTAAAAGTAGATTAAATTCTTATGTGAAAAATATCCTCTCTATATTAGAAAGAAACACTCTCATCACCAAGAATAGAAAATCAAGAAAAAGAAATATCTGCACAAACCTTACTAAACTAACCTTTATCCTCCTAGTCACTTCTCCATCAATTAACTACTCAAGCCTAAGATCTTTTGCCTTGTCACCTTTTCACAAATTACTACTCTTTGTCCAACTCAGCGTAAGCTTTTAATTCTGTTTCTTTGAATATTCATATTTTTGGTGAATCTTTCTATGTATATTTAAAAAAAATAAACTTGCATGGTTTTCTTGTGAAATCTGTCTTATGTCAGTTTACTGTTTAAGCAGTAAGAGAGTAAAAAAAAGAAAACTTTCCTCCCCTACAATAACTAAACTTAATTCTTCATGTTCTCTTCTTCAGATTGACTGTTTATACTTTAATTCTTATCTTGATACATGGCACATCCATCACCCATAAAATCAACCTTGTTTCTTCCTTTTTATTTCTCTTTCTCTCTGAATCAGTTACCATGTGCAGTCCTTTTACACTGAGCCACTTCTGCTTCATTGCTACAAATAGACCTTACAATTTCTTACCATGATTAGTATTATAGCTCCTGATCTCTCTCTAACTTCTTTCTCACCACATCTCTCTCCTCTACCACATAAATAAAGTGATCATTATAAAACCAAAGTGCAGTCTTATCACTTCTCAGTGAATATCTGGAATGCTCTGGTCTCATGCACAGATTTCTCCAGGTTAAAATTTCTAAGCTTGGAGTCAACCTGATATAATCCTTTCCTACTCTTCCTGTATCATAGTTCTTCCTTCTTTATATGTTATCTATGACTCTTTCACATATGGCTAATCTTTCAGTATTCACAGATTCCATATTTGAGAATGTGTCTACTTGTTATAATTAACTGTATATATTTTTTGATTTTACAGTTTTATTGTTTACAAACATGTGTATAATTTATTTATTTCAGTTTATTTGTGAGTACAAAATCAGTACTCACAGATCTTTCACAGCCATTCTTGCATATTTGAGTTTCCCAATATACAAGTTCTCAAAAAAGGTCAGAAAGGTAATACACTGTCTTGTTTTAGTTCAGTTTCTAAATATGTGTTCTTCTCACTTTATCGTTAGTGCTATGTTGTCCACATTTCTGTGCCTTTTTTGTTTTTTTTTGTTTTTTTTTTTTACTGTTTAAAATGAACCCTGAGCATAGTGCTAATATGGCATCTAATATTCCTAAATGCAAGTAGGCTATTATGAGCCTTACAAGAGAAAACGTGTAAGTCAAAAAAACTACACTGAACATAAGTGATAGTGTGGTTGGCTTTGAATTCAATGTTAATGAAATAACATATTAAACAATGTGTCTTTAAATGAAAACATACATGAAACAATGATACGAATTATACTCATTAATAGCACTGTTATTTTTAAACACAGATAAAATAAGAAATGCTATCAATTAAGTTTTTAGCACAAAAGAGATATTGTATAAAACCAATGAGTTATAAAAAAAATTATAGTTTTAGAAATGATTTTGGAATATCAGAAAGATTTAATAGTTTATTTTTATATTTCTAAAATAAGCAACTATTATCTAGCTCCATTCATTGAGAAGGCATAGAAAAATAACAACCTAGTTTACAAACAAAAACAATTCAGTAGTAATTTGTACCACTAACCCCCAGATTTGGGTCTCTAAATATGATTTCCCACTAAAAGGAACTAAAATTCTTAAAGAAATAATTGGTTACAGGTCTAGAGCAAGAAAAGTACAAGATGGTCCTGGAAAATCTTGTGCCAGAAACAAAGGAAACTCTCAAGTATCAGTGGAATCCAATAACATTCTAAACAAAACTAAGTAAAAAGAAATCCATTGAAAGTGTATCCACTGACTTAACATGCAGAAAAGCTATAATATCAAAGAAAATAGTAATTGCAATGATTGAAACCACAATTTATGTTAAAGCTCATGAGTATATTTTTTTAAAAAGCGTCTTATCTTTACCTTTGCTGATTTGCTAGGACACAAACCCTTTATTCTAAACCAAGAGGTGGCAAGTTTCCTGTAAAAGACCACATACATAGTGAATAAATACCTTAGAATTTGACGTCAACATTCCATTTCTGTTTATTCTCCCCCTTCTACTCTTTATCATTCTTTTCTTCCTTCTTCTTCTTCAACAAGTCTACAAAATGTTTCATTTTCTTCTTTATTCTTATTAATACCCAGCGAAAAATGTAGAAAACAATTTCAGCTTATGGGTCATACACAAAGAGGAATGGGCCATTTATGGTATATAGGCTATAGTTAGCCAATACTATTTCTAATGCAAGTCAAGATCAATACAATCAATTTAATCTAGATTTCTTATAGAAACTGTAATTAACAGTACCCAAATAGCTGATGGGAAAAATTTCCAAGTAGAAGTCTAGCTAATGAATTCAGAAATAATGATAGAATTTTAAAAAGCCATCATTTATATACCATCATAAAATAATAGATCTAAGCAATGATCATTATACTAAATCCAGGTTAAGTAAACACATAGATTAGGCTAGCATCATTTTAATCACTGGATCTCACTTTGTCACATATTAGCATCACCTAGTGTATTCTAAAAAATCATTGAGCACTCTCACCCATGGACATTCAGATTTAATTGACATGGCTTGCACCCGGGTCTCTGACAGTTTCACAATTCCTCTGATCGGTCTTAACATTATCAAAAATGGAACAACCAAGTATTATGGGCTGTGTGATGAGATATAACAGGAGATGTATACCACTATGAAAATGCATAGTGCTGCTACATACACATTACATTACACACACACAAAATGATGAATCAGTGGTCATTATGAGAGTTTTTTTTTTTTTTTTCCATCCAATGACTTCATTCAAGCTTTAGATAAAAAACAAATCCATAATTTGGTGAAACTAAATTTATTTAGACTCATTATAAACGTTGTTGCTCAAACTAAAATTTTCTTGTAATAAATGTCTCTGATATATTTAATTTGATCTATCTGAATGACATGTAAAAACTGATAAAAGTTCATATTTTCTGTAAGAGGAAAGTATCTCTATCTACATCTAATTCTTTTCAAAACAAGTATTATTTTAGCTTTAACTATACTTAACTACAATCTGAATAAAAAAATTCAGGTTTACAGGAAATTTTATAATTTTGTATATAGAAAAGGATTCTTATATAAAATAAGCTTTTTTATTGAGACTGTCTTATGAATCATTCAATCTTTATGTTTGGACATTTAATCTTTCCAAGTAAAAAATTGCATAGGGAAATGGTCATTTATACTGCTTTATCTTTTTCTTTTTTTTAAACATTTATTTATTTATTTATTTATTTTGGTGGGGTGGGGTGGGGAGAGGAGTGGGCGGGCCACTTCCACTGGTCTTTCATTTGTCTAGTTTCATCCATCTTTGTTCTTTGGCCCATGTGGGCCTCCCATCGCGGTGGCCTCTGTTGTCACAGAGCACTGGTTCTGGGCATATGCGCTCCAGAGCTCCAGCTCGGTAATTGGACACATCAGTCCAGCTGCTCTGCGGCACGTGGGATCCTCCCAGGCCAGGGATGGAACTGGCGCCCCTTGCACTGCAAGGTGGTGTGTTTACCCAATGGACCACCAGGGAAGCCCTATACTGTTTTTTCATTACTATTTGTTCTTTGATTTTGAAAACAAACTTGTTATTGTAGGAGTAAGTTGGAATAAGGAAATTCTTGTTATGCTTCCTGTTCTTTCCTATCTGTTTAATTTACTTTAGCTTTTACTAATTTTAATGGCTACATTAAATATTTTTGAGTAAATGCTTAATCATTTACATTTAAAGTGATAGATTCATCTGTATATTTGGAAGGAAACACAAAAAATAATTTGGGGAATTATAGTAAGGGGTCAGAAGTGTGGGTTGGGAGAGAGACTTTTCTAATTGTCTAGTATAGGCTATTTGTCTTCATTTTACTGAGAACTAAGTGGATCTTTTTAATCAATTTCATTCAGGAGTGTGTTTCTTTCAATATTTCCTCCCTTACATGTCTCTGGACTTCTGAAATTTCTTGATTTATTCTCTATTTCTCTCTTCCAAATTTTCTCAGGTATATTGTATGTCTTTGTCTCTTTAGGTTTGTGAGGATTACTGACTTTATTTTGTATATTACAACTTGATTCATTTTATCATATAATTCATTATTATTTCTTCTTAGTTTAATTTCTATCATACCTTTACTTTCCAGTAATATTTCTATTTGATGCATTATTTATCAGCAAGCTTGGTTTTTTTAATTTTTTTTTTCCTTTTTCCCCATCATGCTTCTTTTTTATATATATTTATTTTCATCAATTTTTTATTCTTTGGCATGTGTGGGCCTCCCATTGCAGTGGCCTCTCTCATTGCAGAGCACTGGCTCTGGGCACATGCGCTCCAGAGTGCTGGCTCATAATTGGACACACCAGTCTAACCACTCCGTAGTATGAGGGATCTTTCCCGGTCAGGGATCAAACCAGTGCCCCTTGCACTGCAAGGTGAACTCTTTACCCACTGGACCACCAGGGAAGCCCCCAGCAGCTTGTTTTTAAACGATGTCACATGAATGTGAAGAGCCCAATTTATCAATTGATTTGTGTTCAAATCCAAACTCTGAAATTTATGTTGATTTTTATAAAGACTAAGGAGAAAAATACTGTCCAGCTTTATCTTAATTAGATTTTAAAGAGAATTGCATATATTCATACTTACAAATCACTTAACACTGTGTCTGGCACATAGTTAGCACTCAAGTAATGTTAACTACTATTTTGTCTATTGGCTGTGGTTATATAATCAAAAATTTGAAACAAGTTATCTTTTCTCTTTCTTGAATTATTTTGTTTTTCAGGTTGATTTCTTTATCTTGGTCCCTTTCATTTAGGTTTTTTCTTGTCTTTATCTGATGATACATGGCAGCTTGTTCATGTTTGAAATGAAGGGCTAGGTTAATTATCTAAGGAACTGGTGTTCTTTTCCTCCATCTTGATTTAGGTGAATTTCTCCAAAGAACCTGTTTTTTAGTGGGGCACAGCTGAGGTCTCATCCATACTAACTGTCACTACAAGCCACAACTACTAAACCAGCATGCTGCAACTGCTGAAACTCACACCTAGAGCCTGTGCTCCACAAGAACTCACTACAATGTGAAGCCCACTCACTGCAACAAAGAGTAAATTGCACAAGAAGGAGCACTTCCGAACACATTCTATGACTTTATTTTGTATATTACAACTTGATTCATTTTATCATATAATTCATTATTATTTCTTCTTAGTTTAATTTCTATCATACCTTTACTTTCCAGTAATATTTCTATTTGATGCATTATTTATCAGCAAGCTTGGTTTTTTTAATTTTTTTTTTCCTTTTTCCCCATCATGCTTCTTTTTTATATATATTTATTTTCATCAATTTTTTATTCTTTGGCATGTGTGGGCCTCCCATTGCAGTGGCCTCTCTCATTGCAGAGCACTGGCTCTGGGCACATGCGCTCCAGAGTGCTGGCTCATAATTGGACACACCAGTCTAACCACTCCGTAGTATGAGGGATCTTTCCCGGTCAGGGATCAAACCAGTGCCCCTTGCACTGCAAGGTGAACTCTTTACCCACTGGACCACCAGGGAAGCCCCCAGCAGCTTGTTTTTAAACGATGTCACATGAATGTGAAGAGCCCAATTTATCAATTGATTTGTGTTCAAATCCAAACTCTGAAATTTATGTTGATTTTTATAAAGACTAAGGAGAAAAATACTGTCCAGCTTTATCTTAATTAGATTTTAAAGAGAATTGCATATATTCATACTTACAAATCACTTAACACTGTGTCTGGCACATAGTTAGCACTCAAGTAATGTTAACTACTATTTTGTCTATTGGCTGTGGTTATATAATCAAAAATTTGAAACAAGTTATCTTTTCTCTTTCTTGAATTATTTTGTTTTTCAGGTTGATTTCTTTATCTTGGTCCCTTTCATTTAGGTTTTTTCTTGTCTTTATCTGATGATACATGGCAGCTTGTTCATGTTTGAAATGAAGGGCTAGGTTAATTATCTAAGGAACTGGTGTTCTTTTCCTCCATCTTGATTTAGGTGAATTTCTCCAAAGAACCTGTTTTTTAGTGGGGCACAGCTGAGGTCTCATCCATACTAACTGTCACTACAAGCCACAACTACTAAACCAGCATGCTGCAACTGCTGAAACTCACACCTAGAGCCTGTGCTCCACAAGAACTCACTACAATGTGAAGCCCACTCACTGCAACAAAGAGTAAATTGCACAAGAAGGAGCACTTCCGAACACATTCTATGAGGCTGCCATCACCCTGATACCAAAATCAGGGAAAGACAACACAGAAAAAAGAAAATCATAGGCCAATGTTACTGGTGAATTTAGACGCAAAAATCCTCAACAAAATTCTACCAATACATCAAAAAGATCATTTACCATAATCAAGTTGGGTTTATTCCAGGTATGCAAGGTTTCTTCAATATCCATAAATTAATCAACGTGATACACCATATAAACAAATTGAAAGACAAAAACCATATGATAATCTCAATAGATGTAGAAAAAGCCTTTGACGAAATCCAACATCAATTTTATGATAAAACCTCTTCAAAAAATGGGCATAGAAGGAATCTACTTCAACATAGTGAAAGCCAGATATGAGAAGCCCACAGTGAACATTTATCTCAATGATGAAAAGCTGAAAGCATAAACCTGGGTTTTGCAGGCAGATTCTTTACCATCTGAGCCACAAGGGAAGCCTAGATTGTCGGCATAAAGTATGCAGTTAATGAACTTACAATAAAATGTATTCTGACCCTATATTTTTTATGTTTAGTAAATACTATTTAAAATCAGAACAATCAAAAGAGCATACACATACAATTTTAAATGTATTTATCAGAAAAAAGAAGACATGCAAACTTACAAATATCTTTAAAAATTGGGAAAGTCCTGTTTAGTATTAAGCGAAAACAGACTGTAGAAAATTTGTTATACACTTCAGTTTCACAAAACCAAAGTTTATTTTTGACTTTGAAATCAGGTTCTCTTTAAAGTCTTTATAATATTTCTTATACATACCTAACTTTAGCATTTATCATTTTAAAATGCATTTTGCACTATACATTATGTTTTAATCTTAGTTTTACTTAGGCTTAAAATGTTTTAAATTTCTGAATTAAAATAAATTAGTAAGAAGAAAAAAATGTACCTTTATTTTATTTGATTTTCAGTTTAATCAAAATGTTATGTTTTATTTATTTATCCTTTCACATCATGAAGTGTTGAAAATCTTTTTAATGTTGTGGAACTCACTACAATGTGAAGCCCACTCACTGCAACAAAGAGTAAATTGCACAAGAAGGAGCACTTCCGAACACATTCTATGAGGCTGCCATCACCCTGATACCAAAATCAGGGAAAGACAACACAGAAAAAAGAAAATCATAGGCCAATGTTACTGGTGAATTTAGACGCAAAAATCCTCAACAAAATTCTACCAATACATCAAAAAGATCATTTACCATAATCAAGTTGGGTTTATTCCAGGTATGCAAGGTTTCTTCAATATCCATAAATTAATCAACGTGATACACCATATAAACAAATTGAAAGACAAAAACCATATGATAATCTCAATAGATGTAGAAAAAGCCTTTGACGAAATCCAACATCAATTTTATGATAAAACCTCTTCAAAAAATGGGCATAGAAGGAATCTACTTCAACATAGTGAAAGCCAGATATGAGAAGCCCACAGTGAACATTTATCTCAATGATGAAAAGCTGAAAGCATAAACCTGGGTTTTGCAGGCAGATTCTTTACCATCTGAGCCACAAGGGAAGCCTAGATTGTCGGCATAAAGTATGCAGTTAATGAACTTACAATAAAATGTATTCTGACCCTATATTTTTTATGTTTAGTAAATACTATTTAAAATCAGAACAATCAAAAGAGCATACACATACAATTTTAAATGTATTTATCAGAAAAAAGAAGACATGCAAACTTACAAATATCTTTAAAAATTGGGAAAGTCCTGTTTAGTATTAAGCGAAAACAGACTGTAGAAAATTTGTTATACACTTCAGTTTCACAAAACCAAAGTTTATTTTTGACTTTGAAATCAGGTTCTCTTTAAAGTCTTTATAATATTTCTTATACATACCTAACTTTAGCATTTATCATTTTAAAATGCATTTTGCACTATACATTATGTTTTAATCTTAGTTTTACTTAGGCTTAAAATGTTTTAAATTTCTGAATTAAAATAAATTAGTAAGAAGAAAAAAATGTACCTTTATTTTATTTGATTTTCAGTTTAATCAAAATGTTATGTTTTATTTATTTATCCTTTCACATCATGAAGTGTTGAAAATCTTTTTAATGTTGTGGTTTCTTGGACATTGCATTACCATGAAACTGCAATGTTTTAAGTGTGAAAGCATTAGAGTTTCAAGTTTGATTTGGCAGGAATACTTTTCTTTGGCAAACCTTCAACTTCAAATATATACATGCCTATTTGTGGTTTCTTATGGCTTCAAACCTCTTTGGGGAGAGAGAGATTGGCTTAATATGGTTAAAAATATCTTTGTGGAGTTCTGGCAGGTAAAAAAGGAAACAGACAAGAAAAAACTGACTACATAAAGGATTTTCAAAAGATGTCCCAAAAGGACAAAAAAAAAAAAAAAAAAAGGATATTCTGTTAACTGTGTTGAACAAAATACCCATATTAGGTACAGTTCATACTTGACAAAATTGTGCTTGATATTTATTTTAGCTAGATTTGCTTGGTACTAATCCCAGCTATTCAGTTTTCTATTTCTGGAACTTACTGTTAAGAGCTGTCTTTACATTAAAAAAAAGTGTCTTCTTTCCTGAGCAATTCATAATTGTCTCACCAGATCCCCAACTTAATTCCCACAAATATATAATTATCAACTTTCTCTTATCATTCCATTTCCTCCTATATGAGTGGATTTTTAAAAATAATTTTGGAGGGTTCAGGATCCCTTTTAATGTTTTAGCATAATTCAACAAAAAATTTTGATTATCTAATATGTGCTGTACATTATATGTGCTTGTGATAGAGAAATGAGGAAAATATTTTTAAAGATCTTTGTGTGAGATCTTCAACTTAAAGAACAGTTATGTCTACAGTTGAACAAATATTTTTGACTTTGAAATCAGGTTCTCTTTAAAGTCTTTATAATATTTCTTATACATACCTAACTTTAGCATTTATCATTTTAAAATGCATTTTGCACTATACATTATGTTTTAATCTTAGTTTTACTTAGGCTTAAAATGTTTTAAATTTCTGAATTAAAATAAATTAGTAAGAAGAAAAAAATGTACCTTTATTTTATTTGATTTTCAGTTTAATCAAAATGTTATGTTTTATTTATTTATCCTTTCACATCATGAAGTGTTGAAAATCTTTTTAATGTTGTGGTTTCTTGGACATTGCATTACCATGAAACTGCAATGTTTTAAGTGTGAAAGCATTAGAGTTTCAAGTTTGATTTGGCAGGAATACTTTTCTTTGGCAAACCTTCAACTTCAAATATATACATGCCTATTTGTGGTTTCTTATGGCTTCAAACCTCTTTGGGGAGAGAGAGATTGGCTTAATATGGTTAAAAATATCTTTGTGGAGTTCTGGCAGGTAAAAAAGGAAACAGACAAGAAAAAACTGACTACATAAAGGATTTTCAAAAGATGTCCCAAAAGGACAAAAAAAAAAAAAGGATATTCTGTTAACTGTGTTGAACAAAATACCCATATTAGGTACAGTTCATACTTGACAAAATTGTGCTTGATATTTATTTTAGCTAGATTTGCTTGGTACTAATCCCAGCTATTCAGTTTTCTATTTCTGGAACTTACTGTTAAGAGCTGTCTTTACATTAAAAAAAAGTGTCTTCTTTCCTGAGCAATTCATAATTGTCTCACCAGATCCCCAACTTAATTCCCACAAATATATAATTATCAACTTTCTCTTATCATTCCATTTCCTCCTATATGAGTGGATTTTTAAAAATAATTTTGGAGGGTTCAGGATCCCTTTTATTGTTTTAGCATAATTCAACAAAAAGTTTTGATTATCTAATATGTGCTGTACATTATATGTGCTTGTGATAGAGAAATGAGGAAAATATTTTTAAAGATCTTTGTGTGAGATCTTCAACTTAAAGAACAGTTAGGTCTACAGTTCTTTTTTTCGTTGTTTTTTTCTTTAAACATTTTTTTGGCCTCTTTTATGGTTAATTTATTTATTTTCACCCATCTTTATTCTTTGGCCTGTATGGGCCTCCCATTGCTGTGGCCTCTTTCGTTGCAGAGCACCTGCTCTGGGCACGTACACTTCAGAGTGCTGGCTCGTAATTGGACACACTAGTCCAATCGCTCCATGGCATGTGGGATCTTCCCAGGCCAGGGATCGAACCAGTGCCCCTTGCACTGCAGGGCAGACTGTTTACCCACTGGACCACCAGAGAAGCCCAAGTCTACAGTTCTTATTTAAAATCATTATAATAGTGAATTTCTAATAAGAATAGTTCATAAGAAGGCTTAAACTTGTTTGAAAACAGAAAATAAGGCAAAACTCTGGAAGTGAAAGGAGAAAACAGTAGCCGTAAAGTCTTTGGGAAATAATTATCTCAAGGCATTGGTAGAGGTGTTAAAAAAAAAAAAAAAAAAAAGACAAAAAGGGCTTCCCCTGGTGGTCCAGTGGGTAAGGACACCGCCTTGCAGTGCAAGGGCCGCCGGTTCGAGCCCTGGCCTGGGAAGATCCCACGTGCCGCGGAGCGGCTGGACTGATGTGTCCAATCACCGAGCCGGAGCTCTGGAGCACATGTGCCCAGAGCCAGTGCTCTGCAACGACAGACGCCACCGCGATGGGAGGCCCACAGGAGCCAAAGAACAAAGATGAATGAAAATAGAGAAATGAAAGACCAATAGAAGTGGCCCGCCCACTCCCCTCCCTCCCCAACCTGACCCCTGCCCAAAGTAAATAAATAAATAAATCTTAAAAAAAAAAAAAAAAAAGACAAAAAACGTTAAGGCTGGGGTTTAGAAAAGAAAGTAGCAACTTACTCCAGTATTCTTGCCCGGGAGATTGCATGGAGTGAGGATCCTGGTGGTCTACAGTCCATAGGGTCGCAAGAGTCATACACAACGTAGTGATTAAAGCACCACCACGCAGGCTGGGGTTAAACTTGGTTGGTGGCGGGAGCTTGGGGTAGCATATGAGATGAATATGAAGATGAACGTGGGGACATACCATGCAAAATTTAAGACTTACTAACATATTAATTGAGTGTTTTATGTAGGTACTGTGGTTTTTTTTTTTTAATTATTTAGTTTTATTTTCTTTAAATTTTTACAGAGTTTTGTTGTTCACGGACATGTATGCTCCTAGATCAGTCATATGCATATCTCTGGCACCCTCTCCCTGCCCATTTCCCCCCATCCCACCCCTCCAGGCCATCGCACCCCACCCCTGCAGGATCTCCTATTCCCTCAGGGCAATGACAGTAGTTATCGTTTTCATATATGATAGTATAGGTTTGCATGTTACTCCCTCTGTGTGTCCCACCCACTGTTCATACCCCACAACGTCCATATGTTTGTTCTCTGTTTTTCCATCGCTTCACTGCGTGTGTTACCATTACCCTCTTACTAGATACCATATATATGTGTTAGTATACAGTACTTGTCTTTCTCTTTTTGACTGACTTCACTTTTTATGATAGGTTCTAGATCCAGCCACCTCATTAGGGCTGATTCTTCTGCATTTCTTTTTACAGCTGAGAAATACTGCCTTGTATATACGTACCAGAGTTTTTTTATCCATTCATTCATCGATGGACATCTAGGTTGCTTCCATGTTCTAGCTATTGTATAGAAAGCTGCAATGAACACTAGGGTACAGGTGCTTCTTTCAGTTTTGATTTCATCAGGGTATAAGCCTAAGAGTGGGATTGCTGGGTCGTATGGTGCTTCTATTTTTAGTTTTTAAGGAATCTCCATACTTTCTTCCATAGCGGCTGTATCAATTTACATTCCCACCAGTATATTCCCTTTTCTCCACACCCTCTCCAGCATTTATTCTCCGTAGATTTCTTGATGATGACCATTGTGGCTGGTGTGAGGTGATATCTCATTGTAGTTTTGAGTTGCATTTCTCTAATAATAAGTGAGATTGAGCATAATTTCATGTGCTTTTTGGCCATCTGTATGTCCTCTTTGGTGAGATGTCTGTTTAGATCTTTTTCCCATTTTTTTTAATTGGGTTGTTCATTTTTCTGGTTCTGAGTTGCTTGCAGATTTTGGAGATTAATCCTTTTGTTGTTTCATTTGCTATTATTTTCTCCCAATCTGTGGCTGTCTGTTCACCTTTTTTGTGATTTCTTTTGCTGTACAAAAGCTTTTAAGTTTCTGGAGCTGGAGGGATCAGCCTCCCTAACTTCAGACTATATTACAAAGCAACAGGCATCAAGACAGTATGGCACTGGCAGAAAAACAGAAATATAGAGCAATGGAACAAGACAGAAAACCCAGAGATAAACCCACACACCTATGGATACCTTATTTTTGGCAAAGGAGGTGAACATATAAAAATGGGACAAAGACACCTCTTCAACAAATGGTGCTGGAAAAATTGGACAGCTACATGCAAAAAAATTGAAGTTGGACGTTTTCATATATGATAGTATAGGTTTGCATGTTACTCCCTCTGTGTGTCCCACCCACTGTTCATACCCCACAACGTCCATATGTTTGTTCTCTGTTTTTCCATCGCTTCACTGCGTGTGTTACCATTACCCTCTTACTAGATACCATATATATGTGTTAGTATACAGTACTTGTCTTTCTCTTTTTGACTGACTTCACTTTTTATGATAGGTTCTAGATCCAGCCACCTCATTAGGGCTGATTCTTCTGCATTTCTTTTTACAGCTGAGAAATACTGCCTTGTATATACGTACCAGAGTTTTTTTATCCATTCATTCATCGATGGACATCTAGGTTGCTTCCATGTTCTAGCTATTGTATAGAAAGCTGCAATGAACACTAGGGTACAGGTGCTTCTTTCAGTTTTGATTTCATCAGGGTATAAGCCTAAGAGTGGGATTGCTGGGTCGTATGGTGCTTCTATTTTTAGTTTTTAAGGAATCTCCATACTTTCTTCCATAGCGGCTGTATCAATTTACATTCCCACCAGTATATTCCCTTTTCTCCACACCCTCTCCAGCATTTATTCTCCGTAGATTTCTTGATGATGACCATTGTGGCTGGTGTGAGGTGATATCTCATTGTAGTTTTGAGTTGCATTTCTCTAATAATAAGTGAGATTGAGCATAATTTCATGTGCTTTTTGGCCATCTGTATGTCCTCTTTGGTGAGATGTCTGTTTAGATCTTTTTCCCATTTTTTTTAATTGGGTTGTTCATTTTTCTGGTTCTGAGTTGCTTGCAGATTTTGGAGATTAATCCTTTTGTTGTTTCATTTGCTATTATTTTCTCCCAATCTGTGGCTGTCTGTTCACCTTTTTTGTGATTTCTTTTGCTGTACAAAAGCTTTTAAGTTTCTGGAGCTGGAGGGATCAGCCTCCCTAACTTCAGACTATATTACAAAGCAACAGGCATCAAGACAGTATGGCACTGGCAGAAAAACAGAAATATAGAGCAATGGAACAAGACAGAAAACCCAGAGATAAACCCACACACCTATGGATACCTTATTTTTGGCAAAGGAGGTGAACATATAAAAATGGGACAAAGACACCTCTTCAACAAATGGTGCTGGAAAAATTGGACAGCTACATGCAAAAAAATTGAAGTTGGAACATTCCCTAACACCATACACAAAGATCAACTCAAAATGGATTAAAGACCTAAATATAAGACCAGAAACCATCAAACTCTTAGAGGGGAGTATAGACAAAACACTCAAGGACATAAACCAAAGCAAGATCTTCCATGACCCACCTACTACAATAGTGGAAATAAAAACAAAAATTAACATGTGGGACCTATGTAAGTACTGTTTTAACTCTACTAGTATTTACATATGGACTTTCTTGGTGGCTTGGATGGTAAAGAATCTGCCTGCAATGCAGGAGACCCAGGTTTGATCCCTAGGTTGGGAAGATCTCCTGTAGAAGGAAATGGCAACCCACTCCATTATTCTTTCCTGGAGAATCCCATGGACAGAGAAGCCTGGCAGGCTACAATCCAATTGCAATTGGGATTGGGATCCCAAAGAGCAATTGCAATTGGGATCACAAAGAGTCAGACACAACTGAGTGACTAATACCATTATTTAAATTCATTCCATTTTTACATTAATTCTACAGTATAAAATATATTTTACCCCCATTGTATAGTACTCAGTCACATTTTTTACTGGTAGGGCCCAGAAAACTAGATGAATCATATATTTATTTTGTCTTATCCTTTCAACTGTCATGAAGTTGCTTTTAAGAGACAAACTCTCCTGCAGTGAATAAATATAAAAGCTATAAACTTAAAAAAAAAAAAAAAAACTTTTGAGGCGTTAGGGAAGCGTCTAAGGCAGACAGGACTTGAGGAACTAGGCTGTTATGACAGGAAAACACAGTATGATGAGTTCTCAATTCTTACTGATTTTCAACCCAAGGTGTTAGTGTATGTGTAACTTGCGCAGGCTAATATGTAACTTAAGAGGCTGATCTGTAGCTTATAGCTTTTGTTAGACTGAAGAAAGTAGGTAGACAAAAAATTGGAGTTGAGGACTAAAACTTAGTTCTACAAATTATAACTACAAGTTACAACTAAAGGACTGAGGTCAAAACACAAAACTATAGGGAATTAAGTATGGAATCATGTGCTTCTTTTTCTCCCTGTTGCGACCAAGAAGCCAAGTTAAGCAGAAGAATCTGAAAAGCTAAGCAAAACTTTAATAACATAGTGCTTCTTTTTTTTGTCATGTTCACTCATTCTGTGTATTTTTTTAGATTCCACAGGTAGTGATACTATACAGTATCCATCCTTATCTGACTTATTTCACTTAGTATAATGTCCTCCAAGTCCATCCATGATGCTGCAAATGGCAAAACTTTGTGTCTTATATAGCTGAGTAGTATCACATTTTCTATATAAGCCAGATCTTCTTTATCCGTTTATCTGTTGATGGACACTTAGTTTGCTTCCATAGCTTGGTAATTGTAGCTAATGCTTCTGTGAACATTAGGGTACATATCTTTTCAAGTTAGACGTAAATTAAAACTGTAACTGCCACCGTTTGCAGATGATATTATACTATACATTAAAAAAAAAACCCTACAGATGCCACCAGTAAATTATTTGAGCTCATCAATGAATTTCATAAAATTGTGGGATACAAAATTAATGTACAGAAATCTGTTTTGTTTCTATGTACTAACAATGAAGTGCGGGGACCTTCCGCAGAAAGGGAAGGCAGCAGGGATTACTCCCAGCGGAACCGGGAGATCTCGGAGAAAGGCAAGTCTTGAACTGTCCGCCCCGCAGCCCCCCGGCTGAGGCAGGGGACAATCAGACGCGACAGGGGTTCCATCTGAGCGGTTCCACTTTATTAGAGTAAACTAACAGTTTTTATAGGCAAACGAAAGGGGGGTTTGCAAGGGACTTCCTATAGTTACACCAATCAAGCTAAAGGTCGAGCAACCACGCATTTACATTGCAATAGGAACTCACGGTGAGCCTGCATTGCCCAGAGCACGGAAACCAGGGGGATCAATCAGAAGTTTTGACAATGGACCTTAGATCATGCCCTGTCTCTTCCTGCCAGCGTCCTTTTAGTACCAAACTGCAAATGTGCTTAAGTTTCCTTATGCTTGCAAAAGCCCTCTTTCCTTCAGGGCGCCACAATGAAGTATCAGAAATTAAGGAAAGAATCCACCTTACCATTGCAAAAAAGAGAATAAAATGCCTAAATGCTTAATGTCTCGATAGCTCTGGCATGTAGATCAAGCTGTTGCTGGAGTCCCATTATGGCAGCCCTCAGGTGCTCAAGTTGGTGTAGGCTGGTCTGAAGTCCCTGGGCAGAGGCAGTGGATATGTTGTTTACCGCTGTGATGGTGTGCACTTGTTGAACTCTGAGCACAGATGTTGTTACTGTTGTGCCTATTAAGGAGAGAAAGAGAGAGAGAGATGCCTCAAGAACTTTCTGTTCTTGGGCCTGATATATGGTCATTTGTTATCTGCAGCAGATTCTAAGGTTTGATCCTTATTTTGTGGCATAAATTTAAGATTTCTCGCCGGTACCCATATAGGGCTGGGTTCCCCAATGGGGAATATGCATCCAAATCCTCTCCCCATCATAAGGAGTGGATCAGGCCCCTTCCACTGGCCAGTGATGGGGTCCTTCCATCTCACTTGTATTTCAGGTTTTATTTCTTGGTTGGACCAGTGTTTTTGAAAGGGTGCCATCAGTTCATTTTTTGAAAAGTTTAAAATATTTACAGTAAAGAGTGCCATTCCAAGTTGCTGGTGAGGGCTTATACCCTTTTTGTTTTTGTAATTGGGCCTTTAAGTTTCGATGATGACGTTCACTTATGGCCTGTCCTTGAGAGTTGTATGGGATCCCTGTGGTGTGGCGGATGTGCCATATTTGAAAGAAGTTTTGTAAATTTTTGCTAACAAAGCAGGGACCATTGTCTGTTTTTATCTGATAAGGTAGACCCAGAGTTGTAAAGCATTTTAAGAAATGACTCTGGGCCTGTTTTGCTTTTTCTCCTGAGTGGGCTGTAGCCCAGCAGGCATGGGAATAAGTATCAATGGATACAAAGATGTACTTGAGCTTTCCAAAGGGGGAGAAGTGAGTGACATCTGTCTGCCACAACATATTAAGCCTCAGTCCCCAAGGGTTTACTCCCAGAGATTGTAAGGGAGGAGCTTGTAAGTGAGGGAGGCAAGACTTACAAGTGTCAATTAAAAAGATAAACAACTTGAAAGTTGTGGATTAAGTTTTATTTGAGGTACAATTAGGACTGCAGCCCCGGAGGCAGCACCCCAGATAACTCCGAGAGACCGCTCCAAAGAGCTAGGGGAAGAAAGTCAACACAGGGGTTTCAGTGTGGTGGAAATTTAAATGTCAAAGAAAGGGTTTTTTTTTAAGGCTTTTGTTTTACAAATGACTTGTGCCTGACATAAGGATGTGATACCTTCATGAAGGATTTTAGCACTTTTTTAGTTGTGAGGAGATACAGGGATTGAGATAGTAAAAGCTCTTTCTAAAAGTCATTTACCTATCTAAAGACCTGTTCCACTGGATTCCCCTGAGCACAGAGTGTCTTGCCCCACCCTGATTGCCTTCGTGGGATGTTTTGGCGGGATGTTTTCTTATCTCCTTTGGGGGCACTCTCTCTTAAAGTGTCCAGGTTGGCCCCAGTTAAAGCAGCGGCCTGATTCGGGTGAGGTGGGTTGAGGGCGGGCTGGGACAAGGCCCTGCCTGTAGCCATTACAGTGGATAAGGCTTTAGTCATTGCCTCAGAGAGAGCCTCAGTTTGAGCCTGAAGAGCACTGGTGATAGAGTGGGCTTGGTGGCTTTGTGTGCCTATATCTTTAGAGCACACAATCCATCGCTCAATGGAACGATCTTTTTGTCCTGTGCAGGCCAATTTATGGTCTGTATTCATTCCCTCCCAAACTAACATTTTGAGGAACTGATCTCTTAAAGGCCCTGGAGGGAACTTTCTCTGGAGGCTCTTTCCTACATAATCTACAAAAGTGGCAAGGTCTTCGTTATTCTTTTGTGTTATACCCGATATGGGGGGTTCAGTAGGGCCCTCAGCAAGTTTTTTCCAGGCAGCCAGACATATAGCCTGTACTTGGTCTTGATACGGGGCAGGGATGGCGGCCTGCTGAATACCAGCATCGGTCCGCCATTCCCGATAGCATTCTGAAAGTTATTGGAATGACGGGATTGGCAGCCTGGTTTCTTTCTGCTTGAGCATGGCATTCGTTTACTCCCAGAGATTGTAAGGGAGGAGCTTGTAAGTGAGGGAGGCAAGACTTACAAGTGTCAATTAAAAAGATAAACAACTTGAAAGTTGTGGATTAAGTTTTATTTGAGGTACAATTAGGACTGCAGCCCCGGAGGCAGCACCCCAGATAACTCCGAGAGACCGCTCCAAAGAGCTAGGGGAAGAAAGTCAACACAGGGGTTTCAGTGTGGTGGAAATTTAAATGTCAAAGAAAGGGTTTTTTTTTAAGGCTTTTGTTTTACAAATGACTTGTGCCTGACATAAGGATGTGATACCTTCATGAAGGATTTTAGCACTTTTTTAGTTGTGAGGAGATACAGGGATTGAGATAGTAAAAGCTCTTTCTAAAAGTCATTTACCTATCTAAAGACCTGTTCCACTGGATTCCCCTGAGCACAGAGTGTCTTGCCCCACCCTGATTGCCTTCGTGGGATGTTTTGGCGGGATGTTTTCTTATCTCCTTTGGGGGCACTCTCTCTTAAAGTGTCCAGGTTGGCCCCAGTTAAAGCAGCGGCCTGATTCGGGTGAGGTGGGTTGAGGGCGGGCTGGGACAAGGCCCTGCCTGTAGCCATTACAGTGGATAAGGCTTTAGTCATTGCCTCAGAGAGAGCCTCAGTTTGAGCCTGAAGAGCACTGGTGATAGAGTGGGCTTGGTGGCTTTGTGTGCCTATATCTTTAGAGCACACAATCCATCGCTCAATGGAACGATCTTTTTGTCCTGTGCAGGCCAATTTATGGTCTGTATTCATTCCCTCCCAAACTAACATTTTGAGGAACTGATCTCTTAAAGGCCCTGGAGGGAACTTTCTCTGGAGGCTCTTTCCTACATAATCTACAAAAGTGGCAAGGTCTTCGTTATTCTTTTGTGTTATACCCGATATGGGGGGTTCAGTAGGGCCCTCAGCAAGTTTTTTCCAGGCAGCCAGACATATAGCCTGTACTTGGTCTTGATACGGGGCAGGGATGGCGGCCTGCTGAATACCAGCATCGGTCCGCCATTCCCGATAGCATTCTGAAAGTTATTGGAATGACGGGATTGGCAGCCTGGTTTCTTTCTGCTTGAGCATGG
The DNA here is from genome assembly GCA_022376925.1 of Tragulus kanchil. Taxonomy (NCBI): domain Eukaryota; kingdom Metazoa; phylum Chordata; class Mammalia; order Artiodactyla; family Tragulidae; genus Tragulus; species Tragulus kanchil. The sequence goes on from JAIOJX010000030.1 coordinate 95,080,929, forward strand.
CATTCCTCTTTGAAGAAGGCACACCATTTGATATAAATGTTACTGGGAAGTACTGCCTTACATAGCATCTTCCAGTCTTGGGTGGTACAAGGTTGGTGGGCTAGCCCTTGGAGTATGATTTCTGCCCATGGGGAGTTTGAGCCATTCTCTGCTACCACCTTCTTAAGTTCCTTTAGATCATTGGCCTCCCATGGATACCAGGCGTCTGGTCTGTTTCCCCCCGGGTTAATGTTTACAGGAAAAGCTTGGGTTGGGCCTGTGAAGGGCGCTGAGGGCTCCCAAGGGTCTTCAGGATAGGTCCTCTCTCTCCAAGGTGACCCCAGTGCCTTCCCTCCCTGTGACGCCTCTGTGATCTCTTCAAAGGGGGGAGGGAGTGTGGAGTACAGTCCTGTTTCTTGAGGTCTTGACCTCAAGTGACTGGGGAAACACTCATCATAGCTAGTTTCTTCTTCATTTATAAAGGAGTCCCAGGCTCTGCTAAAAGTTTGGATATAGTTTCCCATGTTGTTGAAAAAGAGCAGAAAAGAAAGATTACTGAGAACTACCACCAAAAATCCTAACAGGAGTGGTGACGGCCAGGAAGTCGGGCTTATGTCATGCTTGTGAAATGGTGAAGGAGTCCCTAGTGTTGCTCAGACATTGTCTTGCTGGGGGCAGGCACTCTAAGAGGCTCTGGCCCGTTCCGTAACCCCCTTATCCTGTCACAGGAGTCTTCAAGTGGCAGGCGCCCTAGTGGCTTTTAAATGCCTGACCCATGCCCGCGAGGGAGAGGTTTAGGCCGCCTCCTCAATTTTGAAATATAGAAAAGAGAGGCTTCCACCCAGTTGGGCTGTCGCTACTGGGGCGAACTATCTTAAAGCCTTCGGGGCCCGCCAGAGAGTTGCCCTGGCCACGACCCGTCAGTTGCTTTTTAGACTGTCCGCCAGTTCGCTGGAAGTCTCGAATCGGAGAGAATGTGAAAGTAGGAATTAAAGCAAAGAAGGACGAACAAGGAAAAGCAGTGTTCAGTTTTTTTTGTGACTACCCTAAATCCCCACCCTCTTAGGAGTGGCGCGAAAAAGGGGAAGACTCACCTTGAAATCCAGATTACTCTGAGAAGATGCCTCTCTAGAGGGAGGCACCGCACTGAGGCCTGTCAGCCCAGCCGCTCGTTGGTTCTCTTTCAAACGTGCACGGTGACGCTGCCTTCTACTTTCTCACCTTCAGACCCCACGTTGGGCGCCAGCTTCTGCGGGGGCCTTCCGCAGAAAGGGAAGGCAGCAGGATTAAAACTGGCAGCATCACTATTTCTGTGTGGGGTGAAATCGAAAGTATTATACAGCCAGGGGATATTATTCGGTTGACCAGAGGGTATGCATCCATGTGGAAAGGATGTCTGACACTTTATACTGCAAGAGGAGGAGAACTTCAAAAAATTGGGGAATTTTGTATGGTTTATTCAGAATTGCAAAATTACGGTGAACCTAACCCAGATTATCGGGGACAACAGAACAAAGGGGCACTCAGTGAACAGAAGAATAATTAAACAAATAGTGATATGGTACAGGTACATTTGGACCAGTGGGAAACTAGGCTTCAAACTGACGCAGAAGCAAGGTGATCACAGTTTTCTTATGCTGGTAGAAGCAATGGCTGGGGACCTATAAATCCAGAGTTGCCAGGATCAGCTAATAATCACACAGTCATGACCACAATAAGTAATGGCAGGGACCCTCGGAGAGCCTTTAATAGATGACCTATGCCAAATACTCGCATGTAGTTTTTAAACTGTGTGCCCTACTTGAACACTTAATGCACTTTTATTTATTGTTAACTGTGAAAACTGTCCGTTATTGGTATCCTTTACGAGGGGGGCTTTTAAATGCCTGACCCATGCCCGCGAGGGAGAGGTTTAGGCCGCCTCCTCAATTTTGAAATATAGAAAGAGAGGCTTCCACCCAGTTGGGCTGTCGCTACTGGGGCGAACTATCTTAAAGCCTTCGGGCCCGCCAGAGAGTTGCCCTGGCCACGACCCGTCAGTTGCTTTTTAGACTGTCCGCCAGTTCGCTGGAAGTCTCGAATCGGAGAGAATGTGAAAGTAGGAATTAAAGCAAAGAAGGACGAACAAGGAAAAGCAGTGTTCAGTTTTTTTTGTGACTACCCTAAATCCCCACCCTCTTAGGAGTGGCGCGAAAAAGGGGAAGACTCACCTTGAAATCCAGATTACTCTGAGAAGATGCCTCTCTAGAGGGAGGCACCGCACTGAGGCCTGTCAGCCCAGCCGCTCGTTGGTTCTCTTTCAAACGTGCACGGTGACGCTGCCTTCTACTTTCTCACCTTCAGACCCCACGTTGGGCGCCAGCTTCTGCGGGGGCCTTCCGCAGAAAGGGAAGGCAGCAGGATTAAAACTGGCAGCATCACTATTTCTGTGTGGGGTGAAATCGAAAGTATTATACAGCCAGGGGATATTATTCGGTTGACCAGAGGGTATGCATCCATGTGGAAAGGATGTCTGACACTTTATACTGCAAGAGGAGGAGAACTTCAAAAAATTGGGGAATTTTGTATGGTTTATTCAGAATTGCAAAATTACGGTGAACCTAACCCAGATTATCGGGGACAACAGAACAAAGGGGCACTCAGTGAACAGAAGAATAATTAAACAAATAGTGATATGGTACAGGTACATTTGGACCAGTGGGAAACTAGGCTTCAAACTGACGCAGAAGCAAGGTGATCACAGTTTTCTTATGCTGGTAGAAGCAATGGCTGGGGACCTATAAATCCAGAGTTGCCAGGATCAGCTAATAATCACACAGTCATGACCACAATAAGTAATGGCAGGGACCCTCGGAGAGCCTTTAATAGATGACCTATGCCAAATACTCGCATGTAGTTTTTAAACTGTGTGCCCTACTTGAACACTTAATGCACTTTTATTTATTGTTAACTGTGAAAACTGTCCGTTATTGGTATCCTTTTACGTTTTTGGTTTGTTAACAGAGTGGCTTGTCTTTTATAGCAGAACTACTGAGCTGCTCGAGTCTCCTGTTGAAGGATGGGAACACTCTGAAGAATAGGGGCATTTATTTTTAGAGCAAAAAGATCCTTGGATATCCTCTAAAAATCGTACACCCATTTCATGGGTGAGTTACACCATCGGCATTTTAGCCTCTATGAGTCTGTCTTCTGTATAAATTTTGTAATATTTAAAATTTTAAAAAAAGCTTCTGCACAGCAAAATGAAAAGTCAACATCCTGAGAGAAAATATTTGCAAATTGTGTGACTGATTAATATCCAACATATATAAACAGCTCATACAACTCAATGTCAAAGAAAACAAACAACGCAATAAAAAAATAAGCAGAACTGAATTGAGTTTCTTTAGTACAGAGAAAATACAGATGGTCAACAGGCACTAGAAAAGTAGCTCAGCATCACTAATCATCAGGAACATGCAAATCAGAATCACAAGGAGATCATCTCACACCTGTCAGAATGGCTATCATCAAAAAGAACACAAATAACAAATATTGGGAAGGATGTGAAGGAAAGAGAACACTTGAATACTGTGAATGTACAATAGACAGGTGTTGTGGAAGATAGTATGGAGCTTTCTCAAAAATTAAAGTTACAGCTATCATATGAATTACAATTCAACCCCTGGGTATATATCTGAAAGAAAACCTAATTAAAATAAGATTCTGTAACTTAAAAATAAGTGTAACATTTATTGAACATGCTTCAAATAGTGATATGGTACAGGTACATTTGGACCAGTGGGAAACTAGGCTTCAAACTGACGCAGAAGCAAGGTGATCACAGTTTTCTTATGCTGGTAGAAGCAATGGCTGGGGACCTATAAATCCAGAGTTGCCAGGATCAGCTAATAATCACACAGTCATGACCACAATAAGTAATGGCAGGGACCCTCGGAGAGCCTTTAATAGATGACCTATGCCAAATACTCGCATGTAGTTTTTAAACTGTGTGCCCTACTTGAACACTTAATGCACTTTTATTTATTGTTAACTGTGAAAACTGTCCGTTATTGGTATCCTTTACGTTTTGGTTTGTTAACAGAGTGGCTTGTTTTTTATAGCAGAACTACTGAGCTGCTCGAGTCTCCTGTTGAAGGATGGGAACACTCTGAAGAATAGGGGCATTTATTTTTAGAGCAAAAAGATCCTTGGATATCCTCTAAAAATCGTACACCCATTTCATGGGTGAGTTACACCATCGGCATTTTAGCCTCTATGAGTCTGTCTTCTGTATAAATTTTGTAATATTTAAAATTTTAAAAAGCTTCTGCACAGCAAAATGAAAAGTCAACATCCTGAGAGAAAATATTTGCAAATTGTGTGACTGATTAATATCCAACATATATAAACAGCTCATACAACTCAATGTCAAAGAAAACAAACAACGCAATAAAAAAATAAGCAGAACTGAATTGAGTTTCTTTAGTACAGAGAAAATACAGATGGTCAACAGGCACTAGAAAAGTAGCTCAGCATCACTAATCATCAGGAACATGCAAATCAGAATCACAAGGAGATCATCTCACACCTGTCAGAATGGCTATCATCAAAAAGAACACAAATAACAAATATTGGGAAGGATGTGAAGGAAAGAGAACACTTGAATACTGTGAATGTACAATAGACAGGTGTTGTGGAAGATAGTATGGAGCTTTCTCAAAAATTAAAGTTACAGCTATCATATGAATTACAATTCAACCCCTGGGTATATATCTGAAAGAAAACCTAATTAAAATAAGATTCTGTAACTTAAAAATAAGTGTAACATTTATTGAACATGCTTTTCTGTTTGAAAATAGCTGTCTGTCTCGAGCTTTGTGTTATTAAAAATTTACCCTGTGATAAAAATATTGAAAGCAAATTAAAGATGTTCTCAGGGGAAGAATATCCAGAGAATTTGGTTTAAGCAGAGGCCTCCCATGTGGCTCAGCAATAAAGAATCCACCTGCCACAGTGGAGAAACTGCAGCAATCCTGGGTTCAATTCCTGGGTCAGGAAGATATCCTGGAGGATGCAACTCCCTCCAGTAATCTTTCCAGGATAATCCCATGGGCAAAGGAGCCTAGTGAGCTATAGTCCATAGGAGTCACAAACAGTCAGACATCACTGACTATGCACACACATCTAAAGGAACTCTTTAAGTAGAGAAAATTGCCTATAGTGGAAACATAAAAATTTGCAAAGAAAGAAGAAACATCAGAAAGGAAAATAAATAATAAAATCTGAATTAATGTTGATTGTATAAAACATTATTGATATGAGTTAATATATTAGGAAAAAACACAAAGAACAAAGAGAAGTGAAGGGAGTATTGACTAATCTTAGATCCCTGCATTGTCTTAGAAGTGATGAAAATGCTAATGTACATAACATTGTAGAAAGTCAAGGATATATATTGCTACCCCAAGGTAGTGATAAAAGAACTTAAGAATATTATGATAATTATTAGAAGAATATAGTTAATAAAAGATGAAGAAAGATAAAACAGACATAGTAATATGGTAGCTGTAAAACTAAATGTACTACATTACAAGCAAATAGATTAAAAAGTTCTAATAAAAGAATCAATGCCTCTGAACTTTGGTGTTGGAGAAGTCTCTTGAGAGTCCCTTGGACTGCAAGGAGATCAAACCAGTCAGTCTTAAAGGAAATCAATCCTGAATATTCATTGGAAAGTATGATGCTGAAGCTCTAATACTTTGGCCACCTGATGTGAAGAGACTACTCATTGGAAAAGAGCCTGTTACTGGAAAAAATGCAAGGCAGAAGGAGAAGAGCAAAAATTAAAGTTACAGCTATCATATGAATTACAATTCAACCCCTGGGTATATATCTGAAAGAAAACCTAATTAAAATAAGATTCTGTAACTTAAAAATAAGTGTAACATTTATTGAACATGCTTTTCTGTTTGAAAATAGCTGTCTGTCTCGAGCTTTGTGTTATTAAAAATTTACCCTGTGATAAAAATATTGAAAGCAAATTAAAGATGTTCTCAGGGGAAGAATATCCAGAGAATTTGGTTTAAGCAGAGGCCTCCCATGTGGCTCAGCAATAAAGAATCCACCTGCCACAGTGGAGAAACTGCAGCAATCCTGGGTTCAATTCCTGGGTCAGGAAGATATCCTGGAGGATGCAACCCCCTCCAGTAATCTTTCCAGGATAATCCCATGGGCAAAGGAGCCTAGTGAGCTATAGTCCATAGGAGTCACAAACAGTCAGACATCACTGACTATGCACACACATCTAAAGGAACTCTTTAAGTAGAGAAAATTGCCTATAGTGGAAACATAAAAATTTGCAAAGAAAGAAGAAACATCAGAAAGGAAAATAAATAATAAAATCTGAATTAATGTTGATTGTATAAAACATTATTGATATGAGTTAATATATTAGGAAAAAACACAAAGAACAAAGAGAAGTGAAGGGAGTATTGACTAATCTTAGATCCCTGCATTGTCTTAGAAGTGATGAAAATGCTAATGTACATAACATTGTAGAAAGTCAAGGATATATATTGCTACCCCAAGGTAGTGATAAAAGAACTTAAGAATATTATGATAATTATTAGAAGAATATAGTTAATAAAAGATGAAGAAAGATAAAACAGACATAGTAATATGGTAGCTGTAAAACTAAATGTACTACATTACAAGCAAATAGATTAAAAAGTTCTAATAAAAGAATCAATGCCTCTGAACTTTGGTGTTGGAGAAGTCTCTTGAGAGTCCCTTGGACTGCAAGGAGATCAAACCAGTCAGTCTTAAAGGAAATCAATCCTGAATATTCATTGGAAAGTATGATGCTGAAGCTCTAATACTTTGGCCACCTGATGTGAAGAGACTACTCATTGGAAAAGAGCCTGTTACTGGAAAAAATGCAAGGCAGAAGGAGAAGAGGATGAGAGAGGACAAGATGGTTGGATGGCATCACTGAGTCAACGGACATGAGTTTGAGTAGGTTCCAGGAGATGGTAAAGAACAGGGAAGCCTGGCTTGCTGCACTTCCTGGGGTTGCTAAGAGTCAGACACAACTAAACCGAACTGAACTGAATAAAGGAAACATTGCCAGATTATACTAACAAATCAACTACATTCTGCTTGCAAGAGATTCATGTTAAATCTAGTGATGTAGAAATATATTTTAATATTAAAAAAATGATTGTGCAAGCACCATCCACAGCTACTGAAAGCTTGAAGAGACATATAATACCGAACAAAGACTCTGGCAAAAAGTGTTACTAGACGTGCAATGATAAAAAAAAGTGAATCCACTGAGAAGAAATGAAATTGTATATGTGTTTGCATCTATCTTTATACAGTCACAAGCTATATAAAGCAGAAATCTCTGTAATGGTAGAAAAATCAACTATTGTGGTACTTTTAATAGACATTTCATACAAGTGGTACAAAACATAGATAATATAGATTTGAATAACACCATAAACACACTAGCTCTAATTGACATGTATAGGAGAGCATGTCCAATAATTGCAGGAAAATCACTGTTTTAAAGTGCAGAGGGAACATTTATCAGGATGCTATAAGGAAGTCTGAATACATTTCTAATGGTAAAAACAATATAGAGTGTATTTGTAAATTAGTTGAATAAACATGAAAGCAATAGGAGCAAGATGATAAAAATATCATATAAATTTCTTCAAAGAATGTAAAAAAGAGGAGAGACAGTTATGCTTTATGAGATGAGCATAAGCATGATATGAAAATCTGACAAGAAATGCATCACAAGAAAGGGGGATTATGAGTAAGTCTTTCTCATACGCACCATCAAAATTATATAAAAAGAAAAAATCAGACATAGTAATATGGTAGCTGTAAAACTAAATGTACTACATTACAAGCAAATAGATTAAAAAGTTCTAATAAAAGAATCAATGCCTCTGAACTTTGGTGTTGGAGAAGTCTCTTGAGAGTCCCTTGGACTGCAAGGAGATCAAACCAGTCAGTCTTAAAGGAAATCAATCCTGAATATTCATTGGAAAGTATGATGCTGAAGCTCTAATACTTTGGCCACCTGATGTGAAGAGACTACTCATTGGAAAAGAGCCTGTTACTGGAAAAAATGCAAGGCAGAAGGAGAAGAGGATGAGAGAGGACAAGATGGTTGGATGGCATCACTGAGTCAACGGACATGAGTTTGAGTAGGTTCCAGGAGATGGTAAAGAACAGGGAAGCCTGGCTTGCTGCACTTCCTGGGGTTGCTAAGAGTCAGACACAACTAAACCGAACTGAACTGAATAAAGGAAACATTGCCAGATTATACTAACAAATCAACTACATTCTGCTTGCAAGAGATTCATGTTAAATCTAGTGATGTAGAAATATATTTTAATATTAAAAAAATGATTGTGCAAGCACCATCCACAGCTACTGAAAGCTTGAAGAGACATATAATACCGAACAAAGACTCTGGCAAAAAGTGTTACTAGACGTGCAATGATAAAAAAAAGTGAATCCACTGAGAAGAAATGAAATTGTATATGTGTTTGCATCTATCTTTATACAGTCACAAGCTATATAAAGCAGAAATCTCTGTAATGGTAGAAAAATCAACTATTGTGGTACTTTTAATAGACATTTCATACAAGTGGTACAAAACATAGATAATATAGATTTGAATAACACCATAAACACACTAGCTCTAATTGACATGTATAGGAGAGCATGTCCAATAATTGCAGGAAAATCACTGTTTTAAAGTGCAGAGGGAACATTTATCAGGATGCTATAAGGAAGTCTGAATACATTTCTAATGGTAAAAACAATATAGAGTGTATTTGTAAATTAGTTGAATAAACATGAAAGCAATAGGAGCAAGATGATAAAAATATCATATAAATTTCTTCAAAGAATGTAAAAAAGAGGAGAGACAGTTATGCTTTATGAGATGAGCATAAGCATGATATGAAAATCTGACAAGAAATGCATCACAAGAAAGGGGGATTATGAGTAAGTCTTTCTCATAAGCACCATCACAAAAGTTCAAAATAAATATTTGCTAACTGTATCCAGAAATATATATACATACATGCATATACATAGAAGAATTTCTGAATATTCAAATACAAACAATTAAAGAGTATATTCTTAATATGAGATAAGGCATCTGTAACATAGAAACCTTCAGAAAGGGCTTCCCTGGTGGTCCAGTGCGTAAGGACACTGCCTTGCAGTGCAAGGGGCGCCAGTTCGATCCCTGGCCTGGGAAGATCCCACGTGCCGCAGAGCGGCTGGACCATTGTGTCCAACTACTGAGCCGGAGCTCTGGAGCGCATGCGCCCAGCGCCTGTGCTCTGCAATGAGAGGCCACTGCGATGGGAGGCCCACACAGGCCAAAGAACAAAGATAAACAAATGAAAGATCAATAGAAGTGGCAAGAAAAAATAAACCTTCAGAAAACATATAACATACGACCCAACAGTCATACCCATGGACATTTATCTGGAGACAACCATAATTCAAAAGGATGCAAACATTCCAATGTTCAGTCCATCACTAATTACAAAGACATGACATGGAATCAACAGAGGACTGGATAAAGAAGATATGATACATATATATATATAGGATGGAATATTACTGACCATAAAAAAGAATGAAATAATGCCATTTACAGTGATGTGGATGGACCTAGGGATGGTCACACAGAAGGAAGTGAGTAAGAGAAAGATAAACATCATATGATAACACTTATATGAGGGATCTAGAACAGTCATACAAATTAACTTATTTTCAAAGCAGAAATATAAAGAGATGTAGAAAACAAGCATGGTTACAAAAGGGAGGAAGGACGGTGAGATAACTTGGGAGATTGGAATTGACATTTATACACTGCTATATATAAAATTGATAACTAATGAGTACCTACTGTTTAGTACAGGGAACTCTATTCAATGCTCTGTGGTGATCTAAATGGGAAGGAAATCTAAAAAAGAGTGGATATATCTATATGTATAACTGATTCATTTTGCTGTATAGCAGAAACTAACATAACATTGTAAAACAACTATATGCCAAATAAAAAAGCAGAAATCATGCCCACTTATTTGTTTTGAAAAATCATATATATATATTTATGAAATATTGGAAATATCCCTCACAAAGGCAAGAGTATGCTTCATCATCATTCCTATCGCTTATTATTCTGAATATCTTAGCCAGTAAAAATAAGAAAGGTAATTTTACTACTAGAATTGATAAATTGGAAAGGTTAAAGGTTAATATGAAAATCAAATGTATTTTATGGTATTTATTGAATAGTGAATATTTGTAAACAACTAGAGCAGAACATTAAAAAGGACACTATATACAGCATATCAGTAAGATGTTTATAATACCTCAACATTTAACATTTACAGTACTGAGGAAAGTTAATTATACAAGAGGTACAGTGGTAATATATATACATATGCATATATGCGGGGACCTTCCACAGAAAGGGAAGGCAGTGGGATTGCCCCCGGCTGAACCGGGAGATCTCTGAGAGAGGCAAATCTTGACTGCCCGCCCCCCAGCCCCCTGGCTCAGGCAGGGGACAATCAGAGCGACAGGGTTCCATCAAAGTAGTTTCGCTGTATTAATGAAGATCCACAGCTTTTATAGGCAAGTGAAGGGGGTCTTGCACGGGACTTCCTATAGATTACATCAATCAAGCTAAAGGCCAAGCAATCATAATGCCATTTACAGTGATGTGGATGGACCTAGGGATGGTCACACAGAAGGAAGTGAGTAAGAGAAAGATAAACATCATATGATAACACTTATATGAGGGATCTAGAACAGTCATACAAATTAACTTATTTTCAAAGCAGAAATATAAAGAGATGTAGAAAACAAGCATGGTTACAAAAGGGAGGAAGGACGGTGAGATAACTTGGGAGATTGGAATTGACATTTATACACTGCTATATATAAAATTGATAACTAATGAGTACCTACTGTTTAGTACAGGGAACTCTATTCAATGCTCTGTGGTGATCTAAATGGGAAGGAAATCTAAAAAAGAGTGGATATATCTATATGTATAACTGATTCATTTTGCTGTATAGCAGAAACTAACATAACATTGTAAAACAACTATATGCCAAATAAAAAAGCAGAAATCATGCCCACTTATTTGTTTTGAAAAATCATATATATATATTTATGAAATATTGGAAATATCCCTCACAAAGGCAAGAGTATGCTTCATCATCATTCCTATCGCTTATTATTCTGAATATCTTAGCCAGTAAAAATAAGAAAGGTAATTTTACTACTAGAATTGATAAATTGGAAAGGTTAAAGGTTAATATGAAAATCAAATGTATTTTATGGTATTTATTGAATAGTGAATATTTGTAAACAACTAGAGCAGAACATTAAAAAGGACACTATATACAGCATATCAGTAAGATGTTTATAATACCTCAACATTTAACATTTACAGTACTGAGGAAAGTTAATTATACAAGAGGTACAGTGGTAATATATATACATATGCATATATGCGGGGACCTTCCACAGAAAGGGAAGGCAGTGGGATTGCCCCCGGCTGAACCGGGAGATCTCTGAGAGAGGCAAATCTTGACTGCCCGCCCCCCAGCCCCCTGGCTCAGGCAGGGGACAATCAGACGCGACAGGGGTTCCATCAAAGTAGTTCCGCTTTATTAATGAAGATCCACAGCTTTTATAGGCAAGTGAAGGGGGTCTTGCACGGGACTTCCTATAGATTACATCAATCAAGCTAAAGGCCAAGCAATCATTCACGAGCGTAGAAGCCAGGAGAACCAATCAGAAATTTTGACCATCAATTAACAATTTAGATCACGCTTTGTCTCTTCCTGTAGGTGCCATCTTAGCTGCAAACATGTGCTTAAGCTTCTTTAAACAATGCGCTTAAGCTTCCCTTCATTCCCACATCCCATCCTGTAGGCGCCATCTTAGCTCCAAGCTGAAACAATGTGCTTAAGCTTCTTTTCACTCCCACACCCCTTCCTGTAGACGCCATCTTAGCTCCAAGCTGCAAACATGTGCTTAAGCTTCTTTATGCTTAAAACAGTCCTCTTTCAATTCAGAACCGCACATGTGTATATATATATATATATATATATATATATATATATATATATATGTAATTACCAGAATCTCCATAATTGTTTCCTGACCCATGGACTAAGGACTCTTATGATAAGAAACATCCCCTTGAACCATTCCCATCCATCCCAGTTAACACTGAGTAGAAAAGCAAAAGCAATCCCTTGTCTCCGGGTTGTGCAGATCAGGATTTTAAGCTCTATCCATGTGAGCTATCGAACACAGTGTGTGAGGTCCAGTTTTGACTGTTAGTGCCATATTTGTCAGGCAGTGCTTGACTGGCGGCTCTAATTCCATCCTGCATTTTAATCTGAAGGTGCAGGAGATAAACTTTTAGATTCACGTGACTGTCCATTGGATTATAAGGTTCATCTTCCAACTCATGGTCTTAAGTTGGCCTTGAATTTGTTTATTCCATAAACTCTGATAATTTCCTTGAAATCAGAGACTTGTGACAAAATTTTATTTTCTTGAAGTACAGTTGACTTACTATTGTGTGTTGATTTCTACTGTGCAACCAATTGTTTGTTATACATATGCATACATTCTTTTTCATATTCTTTTCCATCATGGTTCATCACTGGATATTGAATATAGTTCCCTGTGCTATATAGTAACACCTAATTGTTTATCAGTTCTGTATATAATAGTTTGTATCTGCTAATCTGAAATTTCTAATCCATCCTCCTCTATTCACTCCCCCTCTTGGCAATCACAAGTCTATTCTCTGTCTAGAGTCTGTTTCTATTTTATAGATAAGTTCATCTGTATCATATTTTAGATTCTACATATAAGTGTTATCATATGGTGTTTGTCTTTCTCTTTGTGATTTATTTCATTGGTATGATAATCTCCAGGTCCATACATGTTGCTGCAAATGGAATCATTTCACAATTTTTATAACTGAGTAGCATTCCATTATATATATGTACCACATCTTCTTTATATATTCATTTGTCAATGGACATTACTTTATCAGGATATAAACCCAGGAATGGGATTACAGGGTCATATGGTAACTCTGTTTTTAGGTTTTGAGGAGTCTCCACAGTGTTCTCCACAGTGACTTTGTCAACTTGCATTCCCACCAACAAATAGGATGATTCCTTTTTCTCCACATACTCTTCAGCATTAGTTACTCATAGACTTTTTAATGATGGTCATTTTGACTGGTGCCAAGTGGTACCTGATTGTAGTTTTGATTTGCATTTCTCTAATAATTAGTAATGTTGAGCATCTTTTCATGTAATTGTTGTCCATCTGTATTTCTTCTTGGGAGAAATGTCCACTTAGGTCTTCTAAATGTCTCTTTAGGCCTGTTTCTTCATTGGGTTATTTGGGGTTTTGTTATTGGGTTGTATGAGCTGTTTGTATAGTTTGGAAATTAAGCCCTTGATGGTCACAACATTTGCAAATATTTTCTCCCAATCCATATGTTGTCTTTTCTTTTTTTTTTTTTTTTTGCAGTTTCCTTTACATTAAAAGACCTTGTAAGTTTGATTAGGTCCTATGTGTTTCCTTTTTGCTGTTAATTTCCATTGTCTTGGGAGATTGACCTAAAGAAATCATTGGTATGTTTTCTATCAGAAATTTTATGTTCTTGAAGTACAGTTGACTTACTATTGTGTGTTGATTTCTACTGTGCAACCAATTGTTTGTTATACATATGCATACATTCTTTTTCATATTCTTTTCCATCATGGTTCATCACTGGATATTGAATATAGTTCCCTGTGCTATATAGTAACACCTAATTGTTTATCAGTTCTGTATATAATAGTTTGTATCTGCTAATCTGAAATTTCTAATCCATCCTCCTCTATTCACTCCCCCTCTTGGCAATCACAAGTCTATTCTCTGTCTAGAGTCTGTTTCTATTTTATAGATAAGTTCATCTGTATCATATTTTAGATTCTACATATAAGTGTTATCATATGGTGTTTGTCTTTCTCTTTGTGATTTATTTCATTGGTATGATAATCTCCAGGTCCATACATGTTGCTGCAAATGGAATCATTTCACAATTTTTATAACTGAGTAGCATTCCATTATATATATGTACCACATCTTCTTTATATATTCATTTGTCAATGGACATTACTTTATCAGGATATAAACCCAGGAATGGGATTACAGGGTCATATGGTAACTCTGTTTTTAGGTTTTGAGGAGTCTCCACAGTGTTCTCCACAGTGACTTTGTCAACTTGCATTCCCACCAACAAATAGGATGATTCCTTTTTCTCCACATACTCTTCAGCATTAGTTACTCATAGACTTTTTAATGATGGTCATTTTGACTGGTGCCAAGTGGTACCTGATTGTAGTTTTGATTTGCATTTCTCTAATAATTAGTAATGTTGAGCATCTTTTCATGTAATTGTTGTCCATCTGTATTTCTTCTTGGGAGAAATGTCCACTTAGGTCTTCTAAATGTCTCTTTAGGCCTGTTTCTTCATTGGGTTATTTGGGGTTTTGTTATTGGGTTGTATGAGCTGTTTGTATAGTTTGGAAATTAAGCCCTTGATGGTCACAACATTTGCAAATATTTTCTCCCAATCCATATGTTGTCTTTTCTTTTTTTTTTTTTTTTTGCAGTTTCCTTTACATTAAAAGACCTTGTAAGTTTGATTAGGTCCTATGTGTTTCCTTTTTGCTGTTAATTTCCATTGTCTTGGGAGATTGACCTAAAGAAATCATTGGTATGTTTTCTATCAGATAGTATTTTGTCTATGTTCCCTTTTAAGAGTTTTATGGTTTCATGTCTCATATTTGTCTTTAATCCATTTTGAGTTTATTTTTTGTATGGTGTGAGGATATGCTCTAATATTATTGAATTATATGCAGGTGTCCCACTTTCCCAGCACCACTTGCTGGAGACCATCTTTTCTGAATTGTATATTCTTGCTTCCTTTAGTGAGGATTAATAGATCAAAGGTGTGTGGGTTTATTTCTGAGTTGTTCCATTGACCAGTAGGTCTGTTTTTGTGCCAATAGCATACCATTTTGCCTACTGTAGTATTGTCTAAAGTCTGGGAAGTTTATCCATCCTGCTTTGTTCTTCTTCCTCAGATTGCTTTGGCAAGTCGGTCTTTTGTGGTTCCATATAAATTTTAGAATTATTTATCCTATTTCTTTGAAAATGTCATTGATAATTTGATAGGGATCACATTAAACCTATACATTGCTTTGGGTATTATGGCCACTTTAGCAATTATTAATTCTTCTAATCCAAGAGTGTAGGATATATTTCCTCCATTTCTTTGAATCAGAAATCAAAGATTTTTAGGTCTCAAATTCACCCTGAGAAACATCATAGTTTTCATCCATGAACAAGTAAAAGCAATGTTGTCATTGTTGTTATTTTTCAGTCACTAGAGGTATATAGTATAAAGAGAATATACAATCTTCTTTGGTTAAAATCAGACTGAGAGAAATTACTCCGACATACACATAGGAAGGTAATTAATAGGACAATGATGAAACATTGCCTAGGAGTCAATTTCCTCAAAGAGAAACTGTGGTGACTGGTAAAATATGCTTACATGAAAAGGAGCAGTTGACGAGTAAGAAAAAAGAGAGAACTAGAAAAAGAGAAAGAACAGAGAGAAGGAAGGGAAGTAGGATGGAAAGGAAGGACAGGAAGTAAGATAGGATGATTCAACCAGAAGAAAAAAAAAAGATATCATTTGGGAAAAGATCAATCCAAAATTTAGAGATATAAATTAGCAAAATGATACATTGAATGAAAAAGTTAATACTTTAAGATCTATTTGCTCACAGGGAGATAAATAAAGGAGGAAAATGTGTTATCTCTTATCAAATTATGTTGTCTTCAGTGGAGCAAAGTCCGAAAGGATAGATTGGGACATTCTTCCAAAGCAAGCCAAGACTCCCCCACCCAAAATGAGAAATGTTCCTTAAATTTCTATAGTAAGAGCAGTTTGGAAGCTGTCTCTTTAAATACTGAGACTCTAGGCCACATGATTACAGAAAACAATTCAATAAATGGAGAGGGAAAGACTAGAAATACTGGAATAAAATATTCAAGGCATTAGTAATTGACTTTCAAGATAATATATGTGGAGCTACAGATATTGCCTATACCTAAGGGATATGTAGAATTAGGCCTCTAAGGGAAGGTCCACAAAAAAGAGACACATTAAACATAGAGAACTGAGATGGAAAGAGACGCATTGCAGGCTGAGGTAATGTTTTGATGGGAGAATATCTTCAGGGTGTCATTTTTCCAAATCAAGAACTTATAGGTGAAAAGATTTATTTGGACAGTGGGTGATTTGGAGAGTCATTGAACTGATTTTTGTTATTTATCCTATGGGAGATAACACAAGACAACCAATAGAACATTATGAAAGTAGAAGGCAGGACAGATATTAGGGTAAGAGAGAAAAGGAAAATGAAAGAAAGCTTAATGACTCAATTTTAGTCCAAGTGTGATAAAGATGGAAAGAAAGCAACTAGAACTTGTACCCATTCTTAAAAAGGATAAAGAATACAGAGAAATTCAACGTGGGAGGCATTATCTACTCCTGCTATTCAAAGGCTTTAAAGCTACACAAGCCTTTCAAATGCTGAGGAACCACAGTGCCTAAGAGGACCTGCAGTGCTCCTGGTTCTGACTTAAACAACAAGGTTCAAGAAGTGTCAGCTGCAGCCTCAGTTCAGAAATCTCCTGAGTACAAATATGTCAAAGAATGTGGAGAAGGAAGGGAAGTAGGATGGAAAGGAAGGACAGGAAGTAAGATAGGATGATTCAACCAGAAGAAAAAAAAAAGATATCATTTGGGAAAAGATCAATCCAAAATTTAGAGATATAAATTAGCAAAATGATACATTGAATGAAAAAGTTAATACTTTAAGATCTATTTGCTCACAGGGAGATAAATAAAGGAGGAAAATGTGTTATCTCTTATCAAATTATGTTGTCTTCAGTGGAGCAAAGTCCGAAAGGATAGATTGGGACATTCTTCCAAAGCAAGCCAAGACTCCCCCACCCAAAATGAGAAATGTTCCTTAAATTTCTATAGTAAGAGCAGTTTGGAAGCTGTCTCTTTAAATACTGAGACTCTAGGCCACATGATTACAGAAAACAATTCAATAAATGGAGAGGGAAAGACTAGAAATACTGGAATAAAATATTCAAGGCATTAGTAATTGACTTTCAAGATAATATATGTGGAGCTACAGATATTGCCTATACCTAAGGGATATGTAGAATTAGGCCTCTAAGGGAAGGTCCACAAAAAAGAGAGACACATTAAACATAGAGAACTGAGATGGAAAGAGACGCATTGCAGGCTGAGGTAATGTTTTGATGGGAGAATATCTTCAGGGTGTCATTTTTCCAAATCAAGAACTTATAGGTGAAAAGATTTATTTGGACAGTGGGTGATTTGGAGAGTCATTGAACTGATTTTTGTTATTTATCCTATGGGAGATAACACAAGACAACCAATAGAACATTATGAAAGTAGAAGGCAGGACAGATATTAGGGTAAGAGAGAAAAGGAAAATGAAAGAAAGCTTAATGACTCAATTTTAGTCCAAGTGTGATAAAGATGGAAAGAAAGCAACTAGAACTTGTACCCATTCTTAAAAAGGATAAAGAATACAGAGAAATTCAACGTGGGAGGCATTATCTACTCCTGCTATTCAAAGGCTTTAAAGCTACACAAGCCTTTCAAATGCTGAGGAACCACAGTGCCTAAGAGGACCTGCAGTGCTCCTGGTTCTGACTTAAACAACAAGGTTCAAGAAGTGTCAGCTGCAGCCTCAGTTCAGAAATCTCCTGAGTACAAATATGTCACTAAAGCAAATGTGGAGATCAGGGATAAACCTTTCCTAGGATTCAGGTGTCAGCAAAAAATTATGGAAGGCATCTCATCTCTAGAAGCTAAACCCAACTCAGCATGGGAGGAAATTATCAAGTAGGAGAGTTGGAACGTGTTGGATGTGCACATTTAGTGTGGGCTGGCCAAAATGCAATTCCTTGACAAGTGAGAGAATATGTATCAGTGGCTTTTCCCCCAATAGGAACATGTGTGTGTGTGAGAGAGAGAGAGAGAGAGAGTGTTTGTGCGCACGCTCTTGGTCACTTGGTCATGTCCAGCTTTTTCTGATTCCATGGACTGTAGTACACCAGGCTACTCTGTCCATAGGACATCCCAGGCAAGAATAGTGGAGTGGGTAGACATTTCCTACTCCAGAGGTTCTTCCCAACCCAGAAAATGTACCTGTGTCTCCTGCATTGGCATGTAGATTCTTTACCACTGTGTTATCTGGGAAGCCCCCAATAGCAACATGTACAATGCTAAACTAACCACTTGAAAGGAGTCTCCCAATTAAGTTTAACACCTCCAGTTGTACACTCTGGACAACTTGCACAGAAGAACTGGCATCAGTTGAGGAAATGACAGATTTTCTCCATGTATTTTCCTTATGTGAAATACCTCATCTCTATTCTATATTTTAGAGCCATTCTTGAGTCCTTTATTTACCCAGGATTATTTCTTTACTGGCTAGGATTTGACATTCTTATTGTTGTTGTTTGTTTGTTTGTTCATATGGTGGGTGAGAGGCCAGCACATGATCATCTTATTCATTCTGCTAGCTCACTGTTTAAGTGTAAAAAGTTATTCTAGACATTGAGGATATGGTTGTGAAAAGAAAGAGCAATGTCTCTCTTCCCCTGGAGACTATGTGCTATAGAGAAAAATGTATAGTAATCAGACAAACATAATAATAAGTAAGGTAATTTTTAGTAGTTCATACTCATACTCTGCAGCCTAAATTTTCTTTTTTATGGACTAAAAATGCTGCCTACTTTATGGTTATTGCTGAGATTAAGATAATATGTGGAAAGCACTTAGAACAGTAAAAATTACAGTTCTACTACAACTGCTTCTATAGGAGTGTACATTTAACTTCTGTTTGACTCTCTCTGTAGAGTTTTTTTTCCTACCTATAAAGAAGTGCATGCATAATTTAAGAAGATTTAAACGATGCAACTGATTTAAAAATCACACAATGAGAATTTCAGTTTAACTTTGAAAATCTAGGCTCTCAGCATCCCAGGGTTTGCAGTATTCTATTGTCTGTTTAAAATCTTTGTCTTCATTAGTAGCTTTAAGAAATTTAAGATAAACATTTGCATAAGAAAGAATATTGAAATGATCCCAAATCAGCATATGCTTTGTTATTTGCAATATTCCCCTAGGAAGTAGGATGAATAATAAATGGCCAGCCAGATGTAGAACTTATTTAAGTATTTAACAAAAAGTTTATATTTGAGGCATTTAGCTGGAACCTTACTTCAGCTGTGTTTTTGTCTTGAGACACATATTTTCTCCCTAACTCTGTGTTATCTGGGAAGCCCCCAATAGCAACATGTACAATGCTAAACTAACCACTTGAAAGGAGTCTCCCAATTAAGTTTAACACCTCCAGTTGTACACTCTGGACAACTTGCACAGAAGAACTGGCATCAGTTGAGGAAATGACAGATTTTCTCCATGTATTTTCCTTATGTGAAATACCTCATCTCTATTCTATATTTTAGAGCCATTCTTGAGTCCTTTATTTACCCAGGATTATTTCTTTACTGGCTAGGATTTGACATTCTTATTGTTGTTGTTTGTTTGTTTGTTCATATGGTGGGTGAGAGGCCAGCACATGATCATCTTATTCATTCTGCTAGCTCACTGTTTAAGTGTAAAAAGTTATTCTAGACATTGAGGATATGGTTGTGAAAAGAAAGAGCAATGTCTCTCTTCCCCTGGAGACTATGTGCTATAGAGAAAAATGTATAGTAATCAGACAAACATAATAATAAGTAAGGTAATTTTTAGTAGTTCATACTCATACTCTGCAGCCTAAATTTTCTTTTTTATGGACTAACAATGCTGCCTACTTTATGGTTATTGCTGAGATTAAGATAATATGTGGAAAGCACTTAGAACAGTAAAAATTACAGTTCTACTACAACTGCTTCTATAGGAGTGTACATTTAACTTCTGTTTGACTCTCTCTGTAGAGTTTTTTTTCCTACCTATAAAGAAGTGCATGCATAATTTAAGAAGATTTAAACGATGCAACTGATTTAAAAATCACACAATGAGAATTTCAGTTTAACTTTGAAAATCTAGGCTCTCAGCATCCCAGGGTTTGCAGTATTCTATTGTCTGTTTAAAATCTTTGTCTTCATTAGTAGCTTTAAGAAATTTAAGATAAACATTTGCATAAGAAAGAATATTGAAATGATCCCAAATCAGCATATGCTTTGTTATTTGCAATATTCCCCTAGGAAGTAGGATGAATAATAAATGGCCAGCCAGATGTAGAACTTATTTAAGTATTTAACAAAAAGTTTATATTTGAGGCATTTAGCTGGAACCTTACTTCAGCTGTGTTTTTGTCTTGAGACACATATTTTCTCCCTAACTCTGTGCATACAGAGAATTTCAAACATCTACTATATATTTTGACTCTCTCTCTCTCTTTGTCTCTAATAGAATTCAGTAGTAAATATAGTTAAATGTGGTAAAGAAAACAATTTTGCTTTCATTTGATAAGTCATGTTGCTCACAGGGAACCAGTCATGTATATGAGTCAGTGGTTGATCGATATGAATATGAAAACATTGTAAAATAGTCCTAGTGCCCTTTACCTTGGTCAGAATAGAAAATATTACAAGTTTATATGCTATAAATAAGCAGATAATTTTACTGTTCATTTTTAAAAATAAATATAATGACGGTTTTAACAGCTATTTAGTGGCACTTACTGTGCGCCAGGCAACATTTTAAGCAATTATAAATATTTGTTAATATATTTAATATTAGTTAATATTAATATCTGGTAGGAACTAATGAAGAAACTTTCATACAGCTACTATTTTGCAGTTAAGAAAACTGAGGCAAGAGAAATAAAGTATATTTCCCAGGGTTGCACAGCTAGTAAGTAACAAGGCCAGATTTAGCACCAGCAGATGGGCTTCTGAGGCAGCGTTCAGAAACATAGGCCTCTGCTGCCTTTTGTTTGAAATGTGTGTAGACAAGGTCACTTATGGGTCATAAAAGAAAACTCAAAGCTGGTTTTGCTTAATATTATATTATAAATCCCTGACCTTTTGCTATGTCTTTTTAAAAGTATTATTTTTTCCAATAGTAATAGTATCTAGGATAATTCTTGTATTTCTCAATAGTTATTTGATCTGCATAGTTACTGAATCTGGCATGATTCTGCAAAGGGAAATGGATTGTTATTTTCTAGGGAGCAAGAGTTATTCCCATGCTAATAAAATGTTCAGATATGCTTTATCAAACTTGTTTTGCATTTTGGTAGGCTCTCAGCATCCCAGGGTTTGCAGTATTCTATTGTCTGTTTAAAATCTTTGTCTTCATTAGTAGCTTTAAGAAATTTAAGATAAACATTTGCATAAGAAAGAATATTGAAATGATCCCAAATCAGCATATGCTTTGTTATTTGCAATATTCCCCTAGGAAGTAGGATGAATAATAAATGGCCAGCCAGATGTAGAACTTATTTAAGTATTTAACAAAAAGTTTATATTTGAGGCATTTAGCTGGAACCTTACTTCAGCTGTGTTTTTGTCTTGAGACACATATTTTCTCCCTAACTCTGTGCATACAGAGAATTTCAAACATCTACTATATATTTTGACTCTCTCTCTCTCTTTGTCTCTAATAGAATTCAGTAGTAAATATAGTTAAATGTGGTAAAGAAAACAATTTTGCTTTCATTTGATAAGTCATGTTGCTCACAGGGAACCAGTCATGTATATGAGTCAGTGGTTGATCGATATGAATATGAAAACATTGTAAAATAGTCCTAGTGCCCTTTACCTTGGTCAGAATAGAAAATATTACAAGTTTATATGCTATAAATAAGCAGATAATTTTACTGTTCATTTTTAAAAATAAATATAATGACGGTTTTAACAGCTATTTAGTGGCACTTACTGTGCGCCAGGCAACATTTTAAGCAATTATAAATATTTGTTAATATATTTAATATTAGTTAATATTAATATCTGGTAGGAACTAATGAAGAAACTTTCATACAGCTACTATTTTGCAGTTAAGAAAACTGAGGCAAGAGAAATAAAGTATATTTCCCAGGGTTGCACAGCTAGTAAGTAACAAGGCCAGATTTAGCACCAGCAGATGGGCTTCTGAGGCAGCGTTCAGAAACATAGGCCTCTGCTGCCTTTTGTTTGAAATGTGTGTAGACAAGGTCACTTATGGGTCATAAAAGAAAACTCAAAGCTGGTTTTGCTTAATATTATATTATAAATCCCTGACCTTTTGCTATGTCTTTTTAAAAGTATTATTTTTTCCAATAGTAATAGTATCTAGGATAATTCTTGTATTTCTCAATAGTTATTTGATCTGCATAGTTACTGAATCTGGCATGATTCTGCAAAGGGAAATGGATTGTTATTTTCTAGGGAGCAAGAGTTATTCCCATGCTAATAAAATGTTCAGATATGCTTTATCAAACTTGTTTTGCATTTTTGGTAAAGAGTAGGGTGCAAGAGTATTTTTATATGTAATACTAAATATATAATGCATTTTTGTGAGAGTTGGCAAATAATATTTTCTAAGAGAGTCATACAGTATAAAGAGAACAGTAATTATAAGTGAGTTTATTTTACTAATACTATCTCCAAAAGAATATTGTATATACTTGGATTGACCTTTCAAGTTCAATTTTTTTTTTTAATTTGTGACTTAGTTTTGTAACAAACTTTAGCCATGATATGTAACTATCAGCAATAATGTAATCAAACGAAATACTCATAGTTTTAGACACCAAAGGGTTTTATAGCTCTCTTCTACCAGGAATTAAGTGAAAACTCTGAAAAAGAAAAAAAAATAATGTCATAGAAAATAAAGGGCCGGGCTTCCCCTGGTGGTTCAGTGGGTAAGGACACCGCCTTGCAGTGCAGGGGGCACCGCCGGTTCAATCCCTGGCCTGGGAAGATCCCACGTGCCGTGGAGCGGCTGGACCAATGTGTCCAATTACCGAGCCAGAGCTCTGGAGCGCATGTGCCCAGAACCAGTGCTGTGTGACAACAGAGGCCACCGCGATGGGAGGCCCACAGGAGCCAAAGAACAAGACGGATGAAAATAGAGAAATGAAAGACCAATAGAAGTCCGCTCCCCTCCCTCCCCAACCTTCCCCAACCCGAACCCCGCCCAAAATAAATAAATAAATAAATAAATAAATAAATCTTTTAAAAAAGAAAAGAAAAGAAAGGGCCTATTTCAGCTAATTAATGAATAAAGGAAAAATGAAGGATTATATTTCACACTAAATCTGAATAATTTTATCATTCTTAATAGAAATGAATTTATTATTAGCTACTAATACCTTAATTTTTTAGCATAGCAATTTAGCATAGTATGTGTGTATTACTCTCTCATTCATGTCCAACTCTTTGTGACCCCATGGACGATAGTTTGCCAGGCTCCTCTGTCCATGGAATCCTCCAGGCAAGGATCCTGCAGTGGGTTGCCATTGCCTTCTCCAGTTTAGCATAGTAGGTAAACCATTAATCGTATGTAACTGTTTTTCCCACTTTGGGTTATCATGTTCTGCTGTACTGTCATTACCAGATGTGTGATTGGCACTTTTAAGATGACATTAGTAGTAGAGAACCCACCTGCCAATGCAAGTGTGAGAGACATGGGTTTCATCCCTGAATTGAGAAGATTCCCTGGAGGAGGGCATGACAGCCCACTCCAGTAGTCTTGCCTGAAGAATCCCAAGGACAGAGGAGCCTATCAAACTATAGTCTGTAGCATCACAAAGAGCTGGATTGGACTGAAGTGATTTAGCACACATGCACTTGATTGTTTTTTTTTTTTTTTGTGGGGGCGGGGTGGGGGGGGAGGGGAGCAGGTGGGCCACTTCTACTGATCTTTCATTTATCTATTTTCATCCATCTTTGTTCTTTGGCGCATGTGGACCTCCCATCACAGTGGCCTCTCTCGCCGCAGAGCACTGGCTCTGGGCGCATGTGCTCCAGAGCTCCAGCTCGGTAATTGGACACATCAGTCCAGCCGCTCCGCGGCACGTGGGATCTTCCCAGGCCAGGGATCGAACCGGCGCCCCTTGAACTGCAAGGCAGTGTCCTTACCCACTGGACCACCAGGGAAGCCCTTGATTGGTTTTTAATCCAAGGCTTTTATCAAAGCACAAAATCTCCAGAGTAGAATGACAAAACTACATAGCTCTATAAAAATACTTAGAACTTTAATCTCGAGTTTCTTTCACCTAATGTTTATCAAGAGTTCATCATTACTGAACAGTGGCTGATGAATTTGCCTCCCAACCCCTTTTCTAATTCAATCGCTGGACTAATCTAGAATCTGGATGACCAGAAAATAGTCCACATGCTCAGTCAATTATGCTGAGTTTATACCTTTGTGTGCATGTGTGCTAAATCACTTCAGTCATGTCCTACTCTTTGTGATCCTATGGACTGTGCTCTCCCAGCTCCTCACTCCATGGGACTCTCCAGGCAAGAATACTGGAATGAGTTGCCAAACCCTCCTCTAGGAGATCTTCCTGATACAGGTATCTAACCGAGGTCTTCTGAGACTTGCACATACATTGCAGGTGAATTCTTCACAACTGACTGCTGACTGCGGGGAAGTCCAGAGAATAGTCTACCTAGATATTATTGGTTGCATTTTCCTCTTGGAAAGATTTCTGTGGAATGTGTTTGGGAAGGCATGCAATGGGCACTTTTAAGATGACATTAGTAGTAGAGAACCCACCTGCCAATGCAAGTGTGAGAGACATGGGTTTCATCCCTGAATTGAGAAGATTCCCTGGAGGAGGGCATGACAGCCCACTCCAGTAGTCTTGCCTGAAGAATCCCAAGGACAGAGGAGCCTATCAAACTATAGTCTGTAGCATCACAAAGAGCTGGATTGGACTGAAGTGATTTAGCACACATGCACTTGATTGTTTTTTTTTTTTTTTTTTTGTGGGGGCGGGGTGGGGGTGGGTAGGGGAGGGAGGGGGCAGGTGGGCCACTTCTACTGATCTTTCATTTATCTATTTTCATCCATCTTTGTTCTTTGGCGCATGTGGACCTCCCATCACAGTGGCCTTTGTTGCCGCAGAGCACTGGCTCTGGGCGCATATGCTCCAGAGCTCCAGCTCGGTAGTTGGACACATCTGTCCAGCCGCTCCGCGGCACGTGGGATCTTCCCAGGCCAGGGATCGAACCGGCGCCCCTTGAACTGCAAGGCAGTGTCCTTACCCACTGGACCACCAGGGAAGCCCTTGATTGGTTTTTAATCCAAGGCTTTTATCAAAGCACAAAATCTCCAGAGTAGAATGACAAAACTACATAGCTCTATAAAAATACTTAGAACTTTAATCTCGAGTTTCTTTCACCTAATGTTTATCAAGAGTTCATCATTACTGAACAGTGGCTGATGAATTTGCCTCCCAACCCCTTTTCTAATTCAATCGCTGGACTAATCTAGAATCTGGATGACCAGAAAATAGTCCACATGCTCAGTCAATTATGCTGAGTTTATACCTTTGTGTGCATGTGTGCTAAATCACTTCAGTCATGTCCTACTCTTTGTGATCCTATGGACTGTGCTCTCCCAGCTCCTCACTCCATGGGACTCTCCAGGCAAGAATACTGGAATGAGTTGCCAAACCCTCCTCTAGGAGATCTTCCTGATACAGGTATCTAACCGAGGTCTTCTGAGACTTGCACATACATTGCAGGTGAATTCTTCACAACTGACTGCTGACTGCGGGGAAGTCCAGAGAATAGTCTACCTAGATATTATTGGTTGCATTTTCCTCTTGGAAAAGATTTCTGTGGAATGTGTTATTGGGAAGGAAAAAAAACTTTTTTTTTACCCTTCTAGCTGATCTAGGAGTCAAATTGACATGAGACAAGTTAACAAGAGACAATCACATTTTATTTAATATGTAAGAGAATGCCAAAACATGAGAGGTTCAGAGACAGAAAGATAAATGAAGTTTTTGTGTCATCCTGAGCTAAGAATTGAGAAAGGAACCTGGGTCTTCCAAAAACAGGAGGGTCAGTCACAGGAATATAAAAAGAACAGATGCTTGGTAGTTAGACATTTACCCTGCAATACAGATGAGGCCATTTAGATAAAATTTATCTCCAGATCCAGGAATACTCTTTGTATGGTAAAAATCCCTAATTTATAATCTTCTAGATGGTTAAGGGAGCATTAGTTTCTCTTGAGCCTCCAGATTGTCTTTAGCTTAAAAATAATCCTCATACAAAAATGTATCGTTTTAGGGAAACTTTTTATGAGCCCCTACAGTTCTCTCCTCTGAAATTTCCCTGGAAGTTTCACATATTAAATGCTGAATGGGGACCGTGAAGAGAGAGAATGGGTAAATAGACTCCTCTCTTTCATTATTATAGTCTCTTAGTCCTGCGAACAAGTCAGTTTAGTTAAATAGTTGTATCTCATTTCAGTAGGTAGTAATTCAAGTGCACTTACAAAGCTGGGTCTATGGTGCAGGCAATCAGGTACTTGACCTCTTGTGCATTTCTATGAAATATATTTCTTTTTTCTTTTTTTTTTGCGGGGGGGGCATGTTGGGGAGGGAGGGGGGTGGGCGAGCCACTTCTATTGGTCTTTCATTTATCTATTTTCATCCATTTTTGTTCTTTGGCCCGTGTGGGCCTCCCATCACAGTGGCCTTTGTCGTCGCAGAGCACCGGCTCTGGGCGCACGCACTCCAGAGCTCTGGCTCGGTAATTGGACACATCAGTCCAGCCGCTCCATGGCACGTGGGATCTTCCCAGGCCAGGGATCGAACTGGCACCCCTTGCACTGCAAGGCGGTGTCCTTACCCACTGGACCACCAAAGCCCCATTTCTATGAAATATATTTCTATGAAAACAAAAAAAATATAATAGTTAGTGATTACAGTAAACTGTAATCCCAATTTCTGTGTTCTGAAACTACCCAGAGAATTGTAGATAACAGTCTCAAAGCATTCTCAGACAGAGTGAAAGCAGACAGTGACAATTTACAGATTTCCCTAGGTTGTGGTTTGAATGTCTCCGATGACCTTTCTGAGCAACCCATACAGCAACATGTAGGAAGATTGTCCATACAGAAAGCCATTGTGGTGATTTCTGTGAAACTTTTATCAAGTTGTCCAACTCTGGTTTTCATGACTTCAGAAAAGGGACAATTTTAGTCCTGCAAATCAGTGACCTGAGTTAGGAGACTAGGAAATAAACGAGGAATGTAAGTTTGGAAAGTCATAGCCAGATATTGGAGGAAACTAAAAGAATTAAAGACCTTTTCCAGTTTACAAGTACAAACCTTAAAAGACAATGGATAGCTCTAGAATCTAATATCCACAGATGTGTATTACTGAAGTTAATTTTTTCTCTGTAAAATCATGGTTTTTTTTCTACTAAAGATAGCCAAATTAAGACTGCTAAATAAGCCTGGTTTTAATAAACTTGGCCTGATTATTTACAAAACTGTAACAAAAATAAGAACTGATTATATAAGCTTTTGAAAATCTGCTTAGCTGGAACTTTCCTAAGGAACCTCTGATTAAATGTTTAAAAGCTTCTCAAGGCCAGGAAAGTCAAGCCAAGAATTCATTACAAAACTTCACCTGTAGTACCTGTGCATTAGGTTGGCCAAAAAATTTGTTCAGGTTTTTCTGTAGCATCTTACCAAAATATTTGGGTGAATTCCTCTTTTCTCAAGACCATCAAAATATCTTGTGTTTCCTGCACCCTCCAGGAGATGACCTTTCTAACTCACATGTTAGGCTGCTGGGAACCCAGTAAGCAGAATACCAGGCTGGTTTCCCAAGGGGCTTTATTGACTCCATAAAGTCAGTCTTAGTTTCTTAAAATTGACTGCTTATATCTGAGTTTATCCATATTTCTAATATGATATTTCACTCAAAGCCTTGGTATAAACCAATGTTTCTAATTGTGGCCTATTATAATGAGAACAGATTCTTATTGAGCTTAAGCAGTTAACTGTATCACCATCATAATAACAATACTGAGAGTTTCCAAATTCTAAAGGGATAGGTAGAGAGAAAAAGGTAAGTATCTCAGTACTGCTTATAAAGGTGTGCCCAGATAACTTTAGTGGTCAAGAACCTACCTGCCAATGCAGGAGTTATAGGAGACACAGGTTCAATCCCTGGGCAGGGAAGTTCCCCTAGAGAAGGAAATGGCAATCCACTTCAGTATTCTTTCCTAGAAAATCCCATGGACAGAGGAGCGTAGTAGGCTACAATCAATAGAGGCACACAGACACAGACATGACTAAAGTGATTTAGCATACATATATATATATATATAGGTGCAAGGATTTCTTTGGTGTTGCTAGTAGTAATGAACCAACCTGCCAATGCAGGAGATATAAGAGGGATTCAATCACTGGATCGGGAAGACCCCCTGGAGAAGGGTATGGCAACCACTCCAGTATTCTTGCCTGTATAATCCCATGGACAGAGGAGCCTGGCAGACTACAGAGTCAGAAATGACTGAAGTGATTTAGCACACACTCACATAAAGGTATAATTTACCAAACTACTTTAAGTCATAGCTTATAGATTAGAAAAAGAAAATCTCATATCTGGAAGACAAAAGATTTTAAATATATTAATATTAGGTTGTATGATGTTAGGGAAAAACACAAATGAACTTTTTGGCCAACTCAATATTTTAGATAAAGTTATAAAAGTGTAACTGTGTTCATCTGTTCATTCAGTCCCATGTAATTAATTCTTGTTTTGCTTGAGTCCAGTTTTTCCATTTATTCTGTTGACCTTGTCTGATGATTGAAAGTGATAAGGACAGTGATAATTCCAAGAGGTTTACAAGGCAGCAGAGCAAAGCTTCAACCCATCAGGAAAACATACATACAATAACAAGAGCATTTTAATAACCCATAATAAGTAACAGTTGAATGAGGTCCAGCTGCAGGTGTTCAAAGAACCCATAGAGAGGAGGTCTGAGGCCTGTGAGGACAAAAATATTTTTTCCAAGGTTATGGCCTCAACAGGTCACAGATTTCTGGTAGACAGTCTTCATAACATAGAAATCTTTCCAGAAATGTCTGTTTACATACTGAATCCTCTTAAATGCACTATGGTGGATGAAGGAATACAAAAAAAAAATGGGGTTCACCAGGGAGCTATGAAGAACCACTGAGAGTTTCCAAATTCTAAAGGGATAGGTAGAGAGAAAAAGGTAAGTATCTCAGTACTGCTTATAAAGGTGTGCCCAGATAACTTTAGTGGTCAAGAACCTACCTGCCAATGCAGGAGTTATAGGAGACACAGGTTCAATCCCTGGGCAGGGAAGTTCCCCTAGAGAAGGAAATGGCAATCCACTTCAGTATTCTTTCCTAGAAAATCCCATGGACAGAGGAGCGTAGTAGGCTACAATCAATAGAGGCACACAGACACAGACATGACTAAAGTGATTTAGCATACATATATATATATATATATAGGTGCAAGGATTTCTTTGGTGTTGCTAGTAGTAATGAACCAACCTGCCAATGCAGGAGATATAAGAGGGATTCAATCACTGGATCGGGAAGACCCCCTGGAGAAGGGTATGGCAACCACTCCAGTATTCTTGCCTGTATAATCCCATGGACAGAGGAGCCTGGCAGACTACAGAGTCAGAAATGACTGAAGTGATTTAGCACACACTCACATAAAGGTATAATTTACCAAACTACTTTAAGTCATAGCTTATAGATTAGAAAAAGAAAATCTCATATCTGGAAGACAAAAGATTTTAAATATATTAATATTAGGTTGTATGATGTTAGGGAAAAACACAAATGAACTTTTTGGCCAACTCAATATTTTAGATAAAGTTATAAAAGTGTAACTGTGTTCATCTGTTCATTCAGTCCCATGTAATTAATTCTTGTTTTGCTTGAGTCCAGTTTTTCCATTTATTCTGTTGACCTTGTCTGATGATTGAAAGTGATAAGGACAGTGATAATTCCAAGAGGTTTACAAGGCAGCAGAGCAAAGCTTCAACCCATCAGGAAAACATACATACAATAACAAGAGCATTTTAATAACCCATAATAAGTAACAGTTGAATGAGGTCCAGCTGCAGGTGTTCAAAGAACCCATAGAGAGGAGGTCTGAGGCCTGTGAGGACAAAAATATTTTTTCCAAGGTTATGGCCTCAACAGGTCACAGATTTCTGGTAGACAGTCTTCATAACATAGAAATCTTTCCAGAAATGTCTGTTTACATACTGAATCCTCTTAAATGCACTATGGTGGATGAAGGAATACAAAAAAAAAATGGGGTTCACCAGGGAGCTATGAAGAACCAGTGGTCTTGTAGGAATGCCGATGCCACTGGCTGTTTAATTTATAGCTATTATTTATCTGTTATAGTGGATTTCATTCACATGTGACACAATCTTTACAGATTCTGCTGCTACTGCCTTTCTATGAATGTCATTTAGTGCATTTTCCTGACATGCAAATTTAGACCTTTTAGGGCTGGCCTCAATTTTGATGATAGATAATAGTTTATGTTAAGACATATCAAACTTCCAAGAATTTCACACAATTTCTAAAACACGTGATAGCACATATCTATACAGACTCAACATAAAGAAGATGTAACAGTATTTATTTTTTTTAAATTTTTACCTGTGTGTAATTTACCATGCTGTGTTCATTTCAGGTGTATAGCAAAGTGAATCTGTTATGCATATATCCACTCTTCTTTTAGTTTCTTTTCCCATGTATGCTATTTCAGAGTGTTGAGTCTCCTGTGCTATACAGTAGGTCCTTGTTAGTTATCTGTTTATAGATAGTAGTGTGAATGTGTCAGTCCCAGTCTTCCAACGTTATCTCT
Source organism: Tragulus kanchil (assembly GCA_022376925.1). Classification (NCBI taxonomy): domain Eukaryota; kingdom Metazoa; phylum Chordata; class Mammalia; order Artiodactyla; family Tragulidae; genus Tragulus; species Tragulus kanchil. Next base: position 95,111,993 of record JAIOJX010000030.1, read on the forward strand.
CCCTCTGTTAGACCCTGGTAGCCGTAAGTTTATTGTTTTACATCGGTAACTCTATTTCTGTAAGTGTATTTGTAGCCTTTTTTAAGGCTGTAAGTGACATCATGTGATATTTGTCTTTCTCTATCAGTATGATAATCTCTAGATTCATCCATGTTGATGCATGGGTGAACATTGAAAATGTTTCCCATGTAACTAAACATACCAAAAACATCTTATTAGTTTAATACATCTCTCTCTTCATAAGGAAAGAGAACACATTTTTGAGATATATCAGACTCTCTGAAGTATCTCATGTCTCTAGCTCTAAGTCAAAAAGATTTCATTTAGAATTTGATTTTGGAAAGTTTATCAAAGATATCCAAAAAGTTTTAAAAAACTTTGTGAGATAGGCTCATAGGCCACTGTGAAAGAATGCTTAGTTATCCTTTTTTTAAAAAAAATTTATTATTTACTTATTTGGGGGGGACGGGTTGGGAAGGGAGGGGGCGGGCGGGCCACTTCTATTGGTCTTTCATTTATCTATTTTCATCCATCTTCGTTCTTTGGCCTGTGTGGGCCTCCCATCGCGGTAGCCTCTGTTGTCGCAGAGCACTGGCTCAGGGCGCATGCGCTCCAGAGCTCCAGCTCGGTAATTGGACACATCGGCCCAGCTGCTCCGTGGCACGTGGGATCTTCCTAGGCCAGGGATCCAACCAGTCCAACCACTCCATAGCACATTGGATCTTCCCAGGTGAGGGATCAAACCGGCACCCCTTGCACTGCAAGGTGGACTCTTTACCCACTGGACCACCAGGGAAGCCCCAAGTGCTCCCCTTTTAAACCCTTAGAAACTTTTACTGTCTAGTAAAAATCAAGAAGTAAGCAATTATGAAAAAAGAATAACTTTTATGATTTCTAAAAACATGTGCTTTCTTATAGAAAATTGCTTTCTCATAGAAAATTCCCATATCAGGGGGTCCTGGATAGTTCCCCTTTTTCTCCCCTGGTCATTTTTCTCCTCTGTGTAAAAAAAAGACTTTCGATCCCTAGTGCATTCCTATTTTCACACTATAGCATTCTGTAGATTGACAAAGAATAATTTTTATAATTTTTTAAAAACATGTGCTTTCTCATAGAAGATTTCAGTGTGGCACCAAACATGTTTACTAATAGCTCTGAATATATTTAATTTCTCTGTAAAAAGAAACCTTTGCTGAGCAATTTAGTGTTTCAATATCTTATTTGTGAATGATCTAGTCAATGAATTTCATTTAATTCATCATGAACTTAATTTAGCAAAACTCTAATGGTGAAAATTACCAATGGCAAACTCTTTTAAGTAGATAGCTATTAAAACATTTGGACTTCCTTGGTAGCTCAGTAGTAAAGAATCCACCTGCAATCCAGGAGACATAGATTCAATTCCTGGATTGGGAAGATTCACTGGAGAAGAAAGTGGGAAATCCCCTGGTCAGAGGAGTCTGGCAGATTAAAGTCTCGGGGGTTCCAAAAGAGTCTGACATGATTTAACAACTAAATAACATGAAATAATTACTGCTAAAAAGCACCTAAAAACCATGACTGACATTGTAAGATCTCGGCGCAGCAAGAGACAGGCAAATAGGCCAAATTATAAGCAAAATGTTAAATTTTATTGGGATCCTGCTCCCCGGCGAGGTTCACGGGTCTGTGAGCATGGCCGGTGAGTTTGCACCCAAAGTGGGGCAAGGGGCTTTTATCTGTTGAAGGTAAAAAAACCGTAAGTCAGGGTAGGGGTAAGGTCTTGCACCTGAGCAGAGGCATTTTCTTTGTTTGAGCCATACTCGGTCTGGGTGGGAAAATCCCAGATGCAGCTGGCGCCAGTGATGAGTCAGTGGGAAATCTTTTGAGACCACTGCCTCCTGGAATGGCTAGGCCCTGTGGGCCCCTGTCGATCTAACAGACATGAATTTCATTCATTTGTTCTCAACAACTATGCTTAATCACCTAGAAAAAGATTTACTAGGCTTTAGGCATCATTGGTCATCATCCAAAGTCATTTTTATGGCTGACAGCTTTTGTTACAGAGCCTATTTGACTTTTAGTAAACCTAGATAGAATAAAAATATTATACTTAATGGTGGCAGATCTAATGGCATATTTGAATTAAGTAAGCCAGCAGTCTTAAATTTCCTTTTATTTACTGAAGGTTAATTCTAAATCACATAAACTTGAAAAACATTTGAGTTAATTTTTATTATACTTTGAGAGTATATACATATACTCTCATATATATGTATATCATATACATATACTTTGAGAGTATATACATATGTATAAATATATATACATACACACATATATATATACTCAATTTATATAAAGTTTGGTAAAATAAATAGAACTCTTGGGCTTCCCCTGGTGGCGCAGTGGGTAAGGACACCGCCTTGCAGTGCAAGGGGCGCCGGTTCGATCCCTGGCCTGGGAAGATCCCACGTGCCGTGGAGCGGCTGGACCGATGTGTCCAATTACTGAGTCAGAGCGCTGGAGCTCTGGAACGCATGCGCCCAGAGCTGGCGCTCTGCGACGACAGAGGCCACCGTGATGGGAGGCCCACAGGAGCCGAAGAACAAAGACAGAGGAAAATAGAGAAATGAAAGACCAATAGAAGTGGCCCGCCCGCCCCCCTCCCTCCCCAACAAGACCCACGCCCAAAATAAATAAATAAATCTTTAAAAAAATATAAAATAAAATAAATAGAACTCTTTTACAAATTAATTTTATCAATACCATCAAGATATTAAAAATACATGTATCTTCAAGACACAAGACATGTATCTATAGACAAACACAAACATATAGACAGATACAAGCAGAGGTCTTATATTTTTGTTTAAAAATTTTCTTTGAGCTTGATTTTTGGGCAGGGGACAATCAGACACGACAGGGGTTCCATCGAAGTAGTTCTGCTTTATTGAAGAAGATCCACAGCTTTTATAGGCAAGTGAAGGGGGTTTTGCACGGGACTTCCTATAGATTACACCAATCAAGCTAAAGGCCAAGCAGTCATTCATGAGCGCAGAAGCCAGGGGAACCAATCAGAAATTTTGACCATCAATTAACAATTTAGATCACGCCCTGCCTCTTCCTGTAGGCGCCATTTTAGCTGCAAACATGTGCTGAAGCTTCTTTAAACAATGCGCTTAAGCTTCCCTTCATTCCCACATCCCTTCCTGTAGGCGCCATCTTAGCTCCAAGCTGAAACAATGTGCTTAAGCTTCTTTTCACTCCCACACCCCTTCCTGTAGACGCCATCTTAGCTCCAAGCTGAAACAATGTGCTTAAGCTTCTTTATGCTTGCAATGGTCCTCTTTCAATTCAGAGCCCCACAGCCTTTGAGCCACATTTTTGCTTTTGCAAGTATGTGTAAACTATAATTTAAATGACATCATGGGCTGATCCAGCTGTTCAATTACATTATCCTCCATTTGCTTCTTTATGTCAGTGAGATTTCTACGATGTAAGCTATAAGATTTTTATCTTTGTCTCATGTAATTTTGTTGGTTCCTTTAACATGTCCTATTAATATTGCTTGCAAAGTAGACGTACTTGTCTTCTGTTTTACAATACTAAGTAGGAGAAACATTCCCCAGTGAAACACAATGTCTATCCCCATAATATAATCAGATACAAGAAATGCAATCATTTTATATAAAGTCTGTTCAAATATACAAATTCTCCTATAACCATTTTGCCTTAATTCTACCAAATCTTGCATTCCTAACTACAGCCCTCATTGAGACCTCAAAAATAACTTTTGGTTATACATATTGTGCAGAACAATGTGTTCACAGTCAGACATATCTATCCCAAAAAACATTCAGGTAAAGTTGACGTAATCCTATCAACTCCTACATTTCTATTATGTATTGTTTCAACCTAATTTTAGCCTGAATCAACTTCACAGTTCATGGGATTCTCATTTCAGGTGGTCCTGGATATTTCTCCTTTCTCTCTCCTGGCCATTTTACCCACTCTTGTGCAAAAGGCTTTGCATCACTAATGAAGGGTCAGGTCAAAGAATCCTGAGTCAGTTTTGCCATCCAAACATTTCATCCTCTGTTGCCCCCTTCTCCTCTTGCCCTCAATCTTTCCCAACTGGGAAATCTTTCCCACCTGGGTCTTTTCCCATGAGTTAGCTCTTCATATCAGCTGCATTCATGGAGTTATTGTTGGCCAAATTATTGTAGTTTCAGCTTAAGCATCAGTCCTTCCAATCAATATTCAAGGTTAATTTTTTTTAGGATTGATTTGTTTGATCTCCTTGCTGATTAACCAACCTATTAAAGATGGGTCACTTTGGCCCACTCAGCCTTTTGCAGTGCTGTATTAAAACCTTTATTTTAATCTCATCAGTGTTCATTTCATTCATCCCATTTATTTGATCTTTTTTATTTATCTGTTAATTTCATGAAATAATCTCTTTAAAAAAATTTTTTTTGAGGATTCTCTCTGGGTTTAAGAAAAAGAATTTTTTTTTCTTACATGCAGGACAGCTGTACTTCCAATGTCCTGGCTTTTATTTTCTTTTTTACAAATATTTTCAAGTGTTTGAAGGCAAATAGAAAGGGATGTGTGTGAGTTTGACTTTTGTTCTACTGTCTTCCATCCTATTAAAGAGTTCTCATGCCTAGCCATTTTAGCAGTATAAGAGCTCTCACAAATTTTTCTGTAATTAAGCCAATTCAGAGAATCCATTATGCGGCCACTGATGAATAGAATCTGTTAATCTTAATAACATTTCTGTCCAATAAGTCTTTTTATGGCTTAATAATGTAGATAAGAGCTGCGCCATAGAAAAGGACATATATTTCAGCCCCTACAAAATCCAGAAAGTTCGCTCTCACAGTTACTCTAAGAAAATAAAGACAGTAACTATGAGGGGCTCTGTTTTTAAGCAGCTGTTCCAAAACACAGGGAATCACGTTTCTCCCACTAGTGAACAGAATGGGTGATTTCCCAATCCACAAGTCACTCATTTCTTTTGTTCTCTAGGCTTAAATCCACAATTTACTCAGTGGCCAACTAGGTGCATATGCATTCTCTGATTGACAGAAATTAGGGAAAATAGTGACCATCTCTGTCAGGAACACGATCAACAGAAAACCTGATTATAACATCCCCAAAATTTTCTAGAGTCCCTCTTGCCCAAAGAACTAGGTCCGTGTATACTTCCTTTTGCTAATCTGAATTTATTTATTTCTTTTCAACTGTGCTGGGTTTTCATTGTGTGACCTTTTCTCTAGTTGCAGCGAGCAGGGACCACTCTCTAGTTGTGGTGCATGGCCTAAATAGTTGGGACTCCGAGGCTATAGAGTACAGGCTCAATAGCTGTGTTGCATGGGCTTAGCTGCTCCAAGGCATGTGGGATCTTCTTGGATCAAGGATTAAACCCCTGTCTCCTGCATTGGCAGGTGGATTCTTTACCACTGATTCACCAGGGAAGCCTACTAATCTGAATTTTTAAAAAGGAGTTGAGGGGGACCTCTTATCAATTTCACTTCCAGTGGACCCTAAAGCACACAGAGAGATCTGGGAAACTACCATGGCAAGAAATCTTACCTTATTATGCCTGCTGTTGTCAGATGTTCCAGAATCTATTCATCTGCTTTAGTTTTGGAGAGAAAGCAGTTTTCCAGTCAGTGAATGCCCACATTAGGTATCAAAACTGTCAGAAAGGAAAAATCTTTTCTCTGACTTTCCAGGTTCTTCTGGCTGGTCGAAGAATTAAACTGACATGAGACAGATTAACAGGAAAGAAACTTAATTTTGTACATATGGGAATCTCACACACATGAGTTCAAAGATGGAAAGATAAAATGAGATATATATGCCATCCTTGTCTAAGGAATGGGATAGGAGCCCAGGGATTCCAAAGACAAGAGGGTCATTCACAGGATGATAAGAAGAGCAGATGTGTAGTAATTAGATCTCAGCCCTGCCATATAGATGGAGCCACTTAGATAAAATTTATTTCTAGTAATAACTCTTTTTCTTGGAAAAATCCCCAATTTCATTTCTTCTAGGTCGTTTAGAGATAGGCAATAGTTTCTCTTGAACCTGTGTCTAGATCGTCTTTAGCTCAAAATAACCCTCTTGCAAAAGTGTTACATTTGAAGGAAAGCTTGTTCTGAACCCTTAGTTTCTTGTTCAACAGTATTTGTTTAGGTTTTAAATATCATGAAGAATTAAATTTATCACTGCAGGGATTTTGAGGACAGTATTTGTCACTTTATATCTTTTATGTTGCATTTAGAACAAACTCATTTCATGTTTTGGCATCAGGAAAGGTGTGCCTCATCTAAGTAGTTTTTGTCACTGTAAGCTATATGGCTATTTCCTATATTTTCCACTTAGATTTGTTGGTAAGGAAGCTTTAAAAATGGCTGCCTCCATTTATCACTTATTATAATTTTGTGGCAGTTTTGTATGTTTTGGCTGGGTTTCAGCTATTGGCTAGTGTTGTCTGGGACATCAGAGGAGACTATACGACTTATGGCAAGTTGCCACAGACATTTCTCCAGAAGGAGACAATGTTGTGGTTGGACCAGCCCTTCTGGTTCTTATTATAATTTCAGGGTGTACCTCAGCAATAACCATCAGGAAGTTTTGAAAAACAAGTATTATTATTCACAGGTCCTAGAGGGTATACAAGATGCCCAGGGCCACACACATAAATCACACAGAAAGAGAGAAAGCAACCACCTGTGGTTCTTCTTTCTTGGGGTTGCAGGTGGGGCACTCAGGATCATCTTGTGGATTAACTCATTATTGGTGAATGTAAAATACAAGACTAGGAATTAAACCATGAGAAAGGAAAAGAGGGATCACTCAAGAGGTCAGTAATCTAGGTCACCCAGGGCTTTCCAAAAGTACCTTTATGGGTGGGATGGTCTGAATCTTTATTTAGTTGAATAGTTGGCAGTGTGTTTATTTGTGATGAATGTCTTTGAAATTCATGGCTTAGCAATCAAAAGCTTGATGTCAGACACTTATGGTAAAATCAAAAAAGCTATTTGTCAGATGCTCACACTAAATTAGGGCTTCCCAGGTAGCACTAGCAGTAAAGAACTTGCCTGCCACTGCAGGAGACATTATGAGAGGTGGCTTCTATTGCCTAGATTGAGAAGATCCCTTGGAGGAGGGCATGGCAACCCCTTTCCAGTATTCTTACCTGGCGAATTCAATGAACAGAGGAGCCAGGGCAGGAGATGGGCATGATGGCAGCTACAGTCCATAGAGTTGCACAGAGTTGGACACAACTAGCACACAGCATGAACACTAAATTATACCGACCTCATCTTTGCTCAGTGTTATATTCCTATCATTTCTTCCTTTGAATTTCTCTCTGATACGCTCCTTTCATTTTGTTCCCCTCTGGGTCTGATGGGCTAACCCACTCCAGGAGAGAGATCACAGATGTCTTTTCATGTCCTTTATGTCTTATTACAGAAATAATTCAATGAGAGGAACACAGTGATAGGTAAGAAATGGATTTATTTAGAGTGATGCACATTTTATGAAGAACTGAGACCTAGAACAAAAATTATGTCCTTTTCGTCATAGGGAACTGCAATGCAAAAGTAGAAAGTCAAGAAATACCTGGAGAAACAAGCAAGTTTTGCCTTACAGTATAAAATGAAGCAGGACAAAGGCTAACAGTTTTGCCAAGAAAACACTGATCTATTTAGATCTTTTTCCCATTTTTTGATTGGGTTGTTCATTTTTCCAGTGCTGAGTTGTCTGAGTTGCTTGTAGATTTTAGAGATTAATTCTTTGGCTGTTATTTCATTTGCTATGATTTTTCTCACATTCTGTGGACTGTCTGTTCAGCTTTTTGTTTTAATTGGATTAACTCATTATTGGTGAATGTAAAATACAAGACTAGGAATTAAACCATGAGAAAGGAAAAGAGGATCACTCAAGAGGTCAGTAATCTAGGTCACCCAGGGCTTTCCAAAAGTACCTTTATGGGTGGGATGGTCTGAATCTTTATTTAGTTGAATAGTTGGCAGTGTGTTTATTTGTGATGAATGTCTTTGAAATTCATGGCTTAGCAATCAAAAGCTTGATGTCAGACACTTATGGTAAAATCAAAAAAGCTATTTGTCAGATGCTCACACTAAATTAGGGCTTCCCAGGTAGCACTAGCAGTAAAGAACTTGCCTGCCACTGCAGGAGACATTATGAGAGGTGGCTTCTATTGCCTAGATTGAGAAGATCCCTTGGAGGAGGGCATGGCAACCCCTTTCCAGTATTCTTACCTGGCGAATTCAATGAACAGAGGAGCCAGGGCAGGAGATGGGCATGATGGCAGCTACAGTCCATAGAGTTGCACAGAGTTGGACACAACTAGCACACAGCATGAACACTAAATTATACCGACCTCATCTTTGCTCAGTGTTATATTCCTATCATTTCTTCCTTTGAATTTCTCTCTGATACGCTCCTTTCATTTTGTTCCCCTCTGGGTCTGATGGGCTAACCCACTCCAGGGAGAGAGATCACAGATGTCTTTTCATGTCCTTTATGTCTTATTACAGAAATAATTCAATGAGAGGAACACAGTGATAGGTAAGAAATGGATTTATTTAGAGTGATGCACATTTTATGAAGAACTGAGACCTAGAACAAAAATTATGTCCTTTTCGTCATAGGGAACTGCAATGCAAAAGTAGAAAGTCAAGAAATACCTGGAGAAACAAGCAAGTTTTGCCTTACAGTATAAAATGAAGCAGGACAAAGGCTAACAGTTTTGCCAAGAAAACACTGATCTATTTAGATCTTTTTCCCATTTTTTGATTGGGTTGTTCATTTTTCCAGTGCTGAGTTGTCTGAGTTGCTTGTAGATTTTAGAGATTAATTCTTTGGCTGTTATTTCATTTGCTATGATTTTTCTCACATTCTGTGGACTGTCTGTTCAGCTTTTTTGTAATTTCTTTTACTGTACAAAAGCTTTTAAGTTTCATTAGGTCCCACATGTTAATTTTTCTTTTCAGTTCCGCTATTCTCATAGGTGGGTCAGAGAAGATCTTGCTTTGATTTATGTCCTTGAGTGTTTTGCCTATATTCTCCCCTAAGAGTTTGATGGTTTCTGGTCTTACATTTAGGTCTTTAATCCATTTTGAATTGATCTTTGTGTAGCTATTGTCGTTGTGCTAAGGGAATAGGAGTGCTTACAATGGCTTGGTGCGATGGCCCGGAGTGGTGGGATGGGGACACCTGGGAGAGGGGAGGGGACCAGGGATATGCATATGACTGATCTGGGGACATGCATGTCTATGAACAACAAAACTCTGTAAAACCTTTAAAATAAAGAATTTTAAAATAATAATAATAGAAAAATTAAACCAGATGATTAAAAAGGAAAAGAAAACACTGGTCATAGCAAACACCCTCTTCCAACAGCACAAGAGATGACTCTACACATGGACATCACCAGGTGGTCAGTATCGAAATTGATTGATTATATTCTTTGCAACCAGATACAGAGTTGCTCTATACGGTTATCAAAAATAAGACCAGGAGCTGACTCTGGCTCAGATCACGAACACTTTATTGTAAAATTCGAACTAAAAATGGAAAAAGCAGGGAAATCCAGTAGGCCATTTAGATATGATCTAAATCAAATCCCTTACAGTGGAAGTGACAAACAGATTCAAGGGATTAGATCTTTTTTTTTTTTTTTTTTAAGTATTTATTTATTTGGCTGTGCCCAGGTATACAGGATCTTCGATCTTTAGATGCAGCATGTGGGATCTAGTTCCCTGACCAGGAATTGAACCTGGGACCCCTGTGTTGGAAGTACAGAGCCTTAGTCACTGGACCACCAGGGAAGTCCCCAAGGTATTAGACCTGATAGACATCGTGCCTGAAGAACTATGGGTGGAGATTCATAACATTGTAGAGGAGGTACTGATCAAAACTATCCCCAAGGAAAAAAAATACAAAAAGGCAAAATGGTTGTTTTAAGGGGTCTTACACATAACTGAGGAAAGAGAGGCGAAACAGAAAGGAGAAAAGAAAAGATATACCCACCTGACTGCAGAGTTCCAAAGAATAGCAAGGAAAGCCTTCCTAAGTGAGCAATGCAAAGCAATAGAAGAAAGCAATAAAATGGGAAAGACTAGAGATCTCTTCAAGAAAATTAGAGAAACAAAAGGAAAATTCCATGCAAAGATGGGAACAATAAAGAACAGAAATGATGTGGTCCTAACAGAGCAGAAGATATTAAGAGAAGAGGTGGCAGGAATGCACAGAAGAACTATGCAAACAGTATCTTAATGAGCCAAATGATCATGATGGTGTGATCACTCACATAGAGCCAGCCATCCTGGGGTGTAAAGTCAAGTGGGCCTTAGGAAGCATCATAATGAAGAAAGCTAGTGAAGGTGATGGAATTCCAGCTGAGTTATTTCAAATCCTAAAAGATGATGCTGTTAAAATGATACACTCAATATGCCAGTAAATTTGGAAAACTCAGCAGTGGCCTCAGGAATGGAAAAAGGTCAGTTTTCATTCTTGTATAAAATAGAGAGAGAATCCCAGTGGAGCCTGTGGTGTATACAGATAGGAAGCTTGGACTGTACCTTAACTTCTGAACCTGGTTTTTAACCATGGCCCTTCCCTGAACTCACCCAGTGGATTTCACCCTGTTTTCTCCTAAAGAAAGGCAGTAACTCTAGTCAGTACATCTAGGCTGGCTGCTAGAAGCTGGATATGCCCCTCATGGAAATTTCACATATATTCCTTATCACCTTGCCCTACTCTGGTATTCACAGAGAGGCTGAGTTCTGTAGCCTTTTCTTCCCAGCTCTCCTCAGCTGGTTTCCTACTGTCTTCTACCCATAGCAGGCTCTTTTGGAAGAGACGATGCAGTCCCCAGGATTGACAGAAGCCAGAGCACTTCTTAGCTCTTTCTCTGCAGAGTGCAGTCAGTAACTACTTCTTACAAATGGACCTGGCTCCTTGCTGCTAGACAGACCTGCAGTGGGTCTAGTTTCTAGAGGAAATTCTAGTCCTAACGTCGCCTACTGCAGCCTTATTTCCCTGTTCCTTCAACTGGTGATGGTAGCTACTTCCTGCTGTTGCTAATTTGTCTGTTGATTCAGTGTCTCCTCTTTGGACTCTTATCTAGTTTATTACTTATGTAAACAGCTTCTTTTATTAAACTACCTTTATTAAAAGTCAATTAGAGCAGTTTCTGTATTCCTAGTTTAGATCATGACAGTAATCTTGCTGAAATTCATGTATTTCCATATAAGGTATCTTAAATCCTTTTGGAATACAGCAGAGTCTGGATAGAGAGGGAGAGAAAGAGACAGACACAGAGAGACATGGAGATTCAGAAAGAGAGACTATCTAAATATAAGTTTGTAATGACTGTAAATAGATTTCTAAGGTACAACTGCTTTTGAAATTGTGTTCCATTTTGCAATTTGTTTAGGTTTTGACATTCATTTTTGCTTTCTTTATGTTCTTTATAAGATTATTGTAAAAGGATGTTAAGAAATCTGATTTATAAAAAAACAATTATCTTTTCTGCATGACTACCCTGAAAATAGCTGTAATCTTTTAATATTTTCCATTTTCATTTGGATTTATTTAAGACATTCTCCAGTTTTGCTCAGAATAACACATCTTACTTACTCTTATAGTTTGAGTCAATTTTAAGTTAATTTAAAAGTCTCAGTTTTTTCAAAGAAAGGCTTCCCTGTTCTCTTTTTAATTTCATGAGTATGAATTACCCCTAGAAATTCCTGATATTTGTGGGGATTATAACAGAGATATTATGTATCTATTTCACATTTAAAAAGCAACCTTTTTCCATGTGTGCTCTGAATATTTTTTCAGAATCCTTTAATGAGAAATAATTGTATTTCTTGTGATTTTAATGTGGTTGGTAGAAATTCGGTTTTTTTTTTTTTCATTTTTTTTAAGCATTCATTTCTGACATGCTGTTTGTCAGGAAAAGTGTGCAAGTGATTTGCAGCTCTCTAATAACAGATGTATGTCCATGAGATACTTTTTATAGCTACTCTTACAAATGGACCTGGCTCCTTGCTGCTAGACAGACCTGCAGTGGGTCTAGTTCCTAGAGGAAATTCTAGTCCTAACGTCGCCTACTGCAGCCTTATTTCCCTGTTCCTTCAACTGGTGATGGTAGCTACTTCCTGCTGTTGCTAATTTGTCTGTTGATTCAGTGTCTCCTCTTTGGACTCTTATCTAGTTTATTACTTATGTAAACAGCTTCTTTTATTAAACTACCTTTATTAAAAGTCAATTAGAGCAGTTTCTGTATTCCTAGTTTAGATCATGACAGTAATCTTGCTGAAATTCATGTATTTCCATATAAGGTATCTTAAATCCTTTTGGAATACAGCAGAGTCTGGATAGAGAGGGAGAGAAAGAGACAGACACAGAGAGACATGGAGATTCAGAAAGAGAGACTATCTAAATATAAGTTTGTAATGACTGTAAATAGATTTCTAAGGTACAACTGCTTTTGAAATTGTGTTCCATTTTGCAATTTGTTTAGGTTTTGACATTCATTTTTGCTTTCTTTATGTTCTTTATAAGATTATTGTAAAAGGATGTTAAGAAATCTGATTTATAAAAAAACAATTATCTTTTCTGCATGACTACCCTGAAAATAGCTGTAATCTTTTAATATTTTCCATTTTCATTTGGATTTATTTAAGACATTCTCCAGTTTTGCTCAGAATAACACATCTTACTTACTCTTATAGTTTGAGTCAATTTTAAGTTAATTTAAAAGTCTCAGTTTTTTCAAAGAAAGGCTTCCCTGTTCTCTTTTTAATTTCATGAGTATGAATTACCCCTAGAAATTCCTGATATTTGTGGGGATTATAACAGAGATATTATGTATCTATTTCACATTTAAAAAGCAACCTTTTTCCATGTGTGCTCTGAATATTTTTTCAGAATCCTTTAATGAGAAATAATTGTATTTCTTGTGATTTTAATGTGGTTGGTAGAAATTCGGTTTTTTTTTTTTTCATTTTTTTTAAGCATTCATTTCTGACATGCTGTTTGTCAGGAAAAGTGTGCAAGTGATTTGCAGCTCTCTAATAACAGATGTATGTCCATGAGATACTTTGGAGTTTTTATAAATAAATATTTTTGTGACTTTAACACCACAAACTAAACTCTCAATAGACCACACTGTTATTTTTCCTCCAAAAAATTTAGATAATAAATTCATTGACAGCTACTTTATATTTTGACAAGTATTAAGTATCAACAAAAAAAAATCAGCAATTATTACTAATTATAATTTTTAACTTTTAAGACAATGCTCTCTTCTTTTTTTTTTTTCTCCCTTCTCTTTTAAAAGAGAAGCTAACATTTTGCATATTGGTAATTACTGATTTCCATTAATAAGTATGGTGTATATTATATTGCAGAACTTATTGCTTTTTCACAATGCTTAATTTATACAGTATGATCTCTTGCCTGTTTAACTTATTAAGTACAACTTTCTTCTAATGAAGTACATTTGATTTACAATGTACAGTGTTATTTTCAGATGCACAGCACAGTGATTCAGTTATGTTTGCATATATATGTGTCTGTGTGTTCTTTTTCAGATTCTTGTCTCTTATAGGTTATTGCAAAGGTTATTACAGAGTATCAAATGTAGACCCTGGTTCTGTACATTAGGGCCTTGTTGGTTGGGAGATTAATCCCAATGTTCTAATTTATCTCTACCCAGCCCTTTCCTTTATGGCAACCATAAATTTGTTTTCTATATCTGAGTCTTTCTGTTTTGTAAATAAATTCATTTGTATATTTTTTCATATTCCACATGTAAGTGAGTTCATATGATATTAATCTTTCTCTGTCTGGCTTGCCTCACTTAATATGATACCCTGTAAGTCTATCCATGTTACACAAACAGCATTATTTCATTCTTTTTATGGCTGAGTAATATTCCACTGTGTATGTGTATATATATGTATGTATATCATAACTTATTTATCCCTTCATTTGTCCATCAGCATTTAGGCTACTAGCATGTCTTGGCTATTATAAATAGCAGTGCTATGAGCATTGGAGTGCATGTATCTTTTTGAGTTATATTTTTCTCTGGACATATGCTCAGGAGTGGGATTACAGGTCATATGGCAACTATTTTTAGTTTTTTAAAGACCCTTCATACTGTTATCCATGGTGACTATACCATTCTCACTAATTGTAGGAGGGCTCATTTTTTTTTCCACATTCTTAATGCAGGAGACCTAAGACATGTGGGTTCAATCCCTGGGTTGGGAAGATCCCCTGGAGAAGGAAATGGCAACCCACTCCATTGACAGGGGAGCCTGGTGGGCTACAGCCTATGGGGTCACAAAGAATCAAATGTGACCGAAATGATTTGGCATACTCCAGCAATTATTATTTATAGACTTTTTGATTATGATCATTCTGACCATCATGAAGTGATATCTCATTGTAGATTTGATTTGCATTTCTCTAATAATTAGTGATGTTGAATATCATATGTTTCTGGTGACCACCTGTATGTCTTCTTTACAGAAATCTCAATTTAGACTTTTTGCCTTTTTTTTTTTGATTGGTTTTCTTGGAGTGTTTTATATTTACAATGTCTTTACCTCAATTTACTTATGATGTTTATTATCTTCCAAGAAGATTTTGGGAAGAATAAAATCAAGTACACAGCAGAAAATATTATGATATTTAAAAATAAATTTAAGCCACAGATATAGGAGTTACTAAGCCCTAGATGAAAAAAATCACCAATATTGTGATAAATGATTATAAAGCTGAAAGTTAAGGCCAAAAAGCAAACAAATATTATGCCACTCACAAACTATACTAATTCACATGTAAATACACATTTTTTTCCCTTCAAAAATCAACTGGGACTTTGTCCTCTGTGACATCTAACAACAGTAGAAAATATCTTTTAACTGCCACAAAGGTATCTTAACTAAGTTTGTTGTTCAGTTGCTAAATCACGTCTGACTCTTTGCTGCCCTATGAATTGCACCAAGCCAGGCTCTTCTGTCCTTCACTATCTCCCTGCACTTGCTCAAACTCATGTCCATTGAGTCAGTGATGCCATTCAACCATCTTGTCCTGTGTCACCCATTCTCCTCTTGCCTTCAATCTTTCTCAGTATCAGTATCTTTTCCAATGAGTCAGTTCTTCTCATCAGGTGACCAAAGGTGACCAAAGTATTGGAGCTTCAGTTTCAGCACCTTCAGTCCTTCCAGCAAATATTCAGTGTTGATTTCCTTGAGGATAGATTGGCTTGATGTCCTTGCAATCCAAGGAGCACACAATTTGAAAGCGTCAATTCTTTGACCTTCAGCTTTTTATATGGTCCACCACTCATATCTGTTCAAGACTACTGGAAAAGTCATAGCTTTGACTATGCAGACCTTTGTCAGCCCTAAAATTCCCTCTTCTACAAACCTAACTTCTTACTGGTTTGAAGGACTAAAAGAAAGACCAGTCTGTATTAGATTGGATACAACTCTTTCTGAAACTATATTTGCTTACCTTTATAACTCACTAGCAATTTTCCTCTTTGGAGATCTCTATTTTGTAATGAAGTAATTGGAATTGGTATATATTTAATACCTGCAGACAGTGTGATTATTCAAAGTGTGGAGGCAGAATGTTATGAAAAATCAAGTCCTTTTGGAGGAGGGGAGAATGCTATAATTTAATGAAGAAAATTACTTTAACAGCTCAGATTTGATCACAGTAACTCTTAAAGACTTCTTGTTATGGAATGATTCTGACTTTCTTTTGCTTGAATAAATTTAACTATCTTCCCATCAACTTTCAATTACCTCCATCCAATCCAAATGAAACAGAAGTGCCCTTACCCCTTCACTGCTATCTCTTGTCACTAATCATTTGAGTTGGAAAATAATAGCTATGAAATGCATGGTTGTGCCAAGAAAAATATTTCATAATTTGAAGTAGTAGTATTACTTGAAATCCCCCATTATATATTTCCACTTCATGAAAATTGGGACCACAGCTAAAAAATGACAGCAGAACACAAACTCTGGTTCAAAGATTGTAGTTCTCCCAAGGATAAAGATACAGCAAACTGATAACTTTAATCTCAACATCAACTATGAGGGAGATTGATTGGTAAGTTAAAACAGTTGAATTTACCCAATGCAACCCCTAGAGTGGAAGTTATTTGTTCATACGCACAGTGCCAAAGCATTGCATTCCAAATTTCTAACAAAATTTAACACTAATTTTAAAGTAAACTTTAAAGATAAAATGTCTGTCTTTAAGCCAAATGTGAAAGAATTAGAAAGTACTACAGTATCTTGGAAGTCAAACTTAGTGACTTCCATTTTCCGAAAAGGACAGGAAAATGATTTCTTGGTAGAGCCATGGAATTCTTCAGGAAAGAATACTGGAGTGGCTAGCCTCTGTCTTCTCCAGGGGAGCTTCCCAACCCAGGATCGAACTGGGGTCTTCTGTATTACGAGCGGACTCTACCAGCTGAACTACAAGTGAAATTTAGATTCACATAAGCATATATAATAGTTTAAGGGAATTTAGCTTAATAAGCCATTTGATCTTAATATGAATGATTCAGTTAAAATGTATATACATATTTTATATTCATTTATAAAAAATTATTCTTTGCTCAATTGTGATAATGTTCTCTTCTACTTGGATGAAGAAAAAGGAAGAAAGGAAGGGAAGGAGGAGGGGAATAAATTTGAAAGTTATTGTGATGAAATAACTGGAAAATAAAACATTTTTATTATATATTGGCCTAGTATTTGTGCAAGAGAAGGAGAATTTTAGCGAAATACCTTGAAAAATAAGCATTAAAAAAATAAAGGGAACTTACCTAGTGGTCTAGTGGTTGAGAATCTGCCTTCTGGTGGTGGAGAAACAGGTTCAATCTCTGGTCACTAATCATTTGAGTTGGAAAATAATAGCTATGAAATGCATGGTTGTGCCAAGAAAAATATTTCATAATTTGAAGTAGTAGTATTACTTGAAATCCCCCATTATATATTTCCACTTCATGAAAATTGGGACCACAGCTAAAAAATGACAGCAGAACACAAACTCTGGTTCAAAGATTGTAGTTCTCCCAAGGATAAAGATACAGCAAACTGATAACTTTAATCTCAACATCAACTATGAGGGAGATTGATTGGTAAGTTAAAACAGTTGAATTTACCCAATGCAACCCCTAGAGTGGAAGTTATTTGTTCATACGCACAGTGCCAAAGCATTGCATTCCAAATTTCTAACAAAATTTAACACTAATTTTAAAGTAAACTTTAAAGATAAAATGTCTGTCTTTAAGCCAAATGTGAAAGAATTAGAAAGTACTACAGTATCTTGGAAGTCAAACTTAGTGACTTCCATTTTCCGAAAGGACAGGAAAATGATTTCTTGGTAGAGCCATGGAATTCTTCAGGAAAGAATACTGGAGTGGCTAGCCTCTGTCTTCTCCAGGGGAGCTTCCCAACCCAGGATCGAACTGGGGTCTTCTGTATTACGAGCGGACTCTACCAGCTGAACTACAAGTGAAATTTAGATTCACATAAGCATATATAATAGTTTAAGGGAATTTAGCTTAATAAGCCATTTGATCTTAATATGAATGATTCAGTTAAAATGTATATACATATTTTATATTCATTTATAAAAAATTATTCTTTGCTCAATTGTGATAATGTTCTCTTCTACTTGGATGAAGAAAAAGGAAGAAAGGAAGGGAAGGAGGAGGGGAATAAATTTGAAAGTTATTGTGATGAAATAACTGGAAAATAAAACATTTTTATTATATATTGGCCTAGTATTTGTGCAAGAGAAGGAGAATTTTAGCGAAATACCTTGAAAAATAAGCATTAAAAAAATAAAGGGAACTTACCTAGTGGTCTAGTGGTTGAGAATCTGCCTTCTGGTGGTGGAGAAACAGGTTCAATCTCTGGTTAGAGAAATAAGATCCCATATGCTGCAGGGCAACTAAGCCTGTGGGCCACAGCTCTGGCCACATACAGCTAAATAAATAAATATTTTAAAAAACCAAACATGCTGCTTTTTAAGGAAAAAAAAATGTAATATATAAAGTTAATTTGTGTCAGCAATTCAACAAGGGACATCAGAGACCTGAGCTAATCACAGCAAGAAAGGTGACAAAATGGGATGACAACTTTCAGATTTAAAATGTACATGTTTATCCCTCAAAATGCAGAAATATGTTTATTTGCTGCCTTTATCACTGTTAGGATTTATCTGTTTCTCTTCTTCCGTGAATTTCATTTTCTTTCTGTTCAGTTCATCTCAGTTGCTCACTTGTGTCCCACTCTTTTCAATCCCATGGACTGTGGCATGCTAGGCTTACCTGGCCTTCACTATATCCTGGGGTTTGCTGTCATGTCCATTGACTCAGTGTTATCATCCAACCATCTCATCTTCTGTCATCCCCTTCTCCTTCTGCCTATTTTTACCATCAGGGTCTTCTCCAGTGAGTCATCTCTTTGCATCAGGTGGCCAAAGTATTAGAGCTTCAGCTTAAGCATCAGTGCTTCTAATGAATATTCAGGGTTGACTTCTTTGGTTTGATCAAACTGACTGGTTTGATCTCCTTGCTGTCCAAGGGACTCTCAAGAGTCTTCTCCAACACACCAGTTCAAACGCATCAATTCTTTGGCACTCAGCTTTTTTCAGGGTCTAACTCTCACATCCATATATGACTACTGGTAAAACCATAGCTTTAATTCTACAGATTTTTGTGGGCAAAGTGATCTACTTTTTAATATGCCATTTACATTTGTCCTAGCTTTTCTTCCAAGAAGAAAGCATCTTTTAGTTTCATGGCTGCAGTCATCAACTACAGTGATTTTGGATTCCAAGAAAATAAAGTCTGTCACTATTTCGGTTGTTTGCTAATCTATTTGCCAGGAAGTAATGGGACTAGATGGCATGATCTTTGGTTTTTTTGGATGTTGAGGGTTTTTTTTGTTGTTGTTGGGGGGAGTGGGTTTGGGAGGGAGGGGGACGGGCAGGCCACTTCTATTGGTCTTTCATTTATCTATTTTCATCCACCTTTGTATTTTGGCCCGTGTGGGCCTCCCATTGCGGTGGCCTCTGTTGTTGCAAAGCACCGGCTCTGGGCACATGCACTCCAGAGCTCCGGCTCGGTAATTGGACACATTGGTCCAGCCGCTCCGCGGCACATGGGATCTTCCCAGGCCAGGGATTGAACCTGCGCCCCTTGCACTGCAAGGCGGTGTCCTTACCCACTGGACCACCAGGGAAGCCCGGATGTTGAGTTTTAACCAGCTTTTTCACTCTCCTCTTTCACCTTCATCAAGAAGCTCTTTAGTTCCTTTCAACTTTCTTTCATAAGGATTATGTCATCTGCATACATGAGGTTATTAATATTTCTCCCAGCATCCTTGACTCCAGCTTGTGCTTCATCCAGGCTGGCATTTCACATGATGTACTCTATATATAAGTTAAATAAGCAGGGTGATAATATACAGCTTTGATGTTCTCCTTTCCCAATTTGGAACCAGTCTGTTGTTTCATATTCAGTTCTACCTGTTGCTTCTCATTTTGCATACAGGTTTCTTATGAGACAGTCTGGTATTCCATATCTTTCAGAATTTTCCACAGTTTGTTGTGATCCACATAGTCAAAGGCTTTAGCATAGTCAGTAAATCAGAAGTGGATGCTTTTCTGGAATTCTCTTGCTCTTTCTATCATCCAGTGGACGTTAGCAATTTTATCTCTGGTTCCTCTGCCTGCTTTAAATCCAGCTTGTACATTTGCAAGTTCTCAGGTACATACTGTTGAAGCCCAGCGTGGAAGATTTTTTTGTTTGTTTTTGTTTTATTTATTTATTTATTTATTTTTGTACATGTATGTTCCCAGATCAATCAGATGCATATCCCTTGACCCTCCCCCCACCCAGTTCCCCCCACCCCCATCCCTCCAGACCATCGCTCCAAGTGGTTGTAGGTACTCCTATTCCCCTAGCACAATGACAATAGCTATCTTTTCTACACATGACAGTATAGGTTACTCCCTCCCATTGTTCGGTCTCCACAATGTCTTTATGTCTATTCTCTGTTTTTTCATGAGTTCACTGCGTGTGTTATCATGACCATCTTACTAGATCCCATATATATGCGTTAGTATACTATACTTGTCTTTCTCTTTTTGACTTACTTCACTTTTTATGATAGGTTCTAGAGCCAGCCACCTCATTAGGACTGAGTCTTCTGCATTTCTTTTAACAGCTGAGTAGTATTCCATTATATATATGTACCAGAGCTTCTGGATCCATTCATTTGTCGATGGACATCTAGGTTGCTTCCATGTTCTGGCTATTGTATAGAGAGCTGCAATGAACATTGGGGTACAGGTGCATCTTTCAGTTTTGATTTCATCAGGATATAGGCCTAATAGTGGGATTGCTGGGTCATAGGGTGCTTCTATTTTTAGTCTTTTAAGGAATCTCCATATTGTCTTCCATAGAGGTTGTATTAATTTATATTCCCACCAGCAATACAAGAGGGTTCCCTTTTCTCCACACCCTCTCCAGCATTTGTTGTCTGTCGATTTGTTGATGATGGCCATTCTGACAGGTGTGAGGTGGTATCTCATTGTGGTTTTAATTTGCATTTCTCTAATAATAAGCGAGGTTGAGCATCGTTTCATGTATTTTTGGACCATTTGTATGTCCTCTTTGGAGAGGCGTCTCTTTAGATCTTTTTCCCATTTTTTGATTGGGCTGCTCATTTTCCCTGTGCTAAGTTGTCTGAGTTGCTTGTAGATTTTGGAGATTAATTCTTTGTCTGTTGTTTCATTTACTATGATTTTCTCCCACTCTGTGGGGTGTCTGTTGAACTTTTTTGTAATTTCTTTTGCTGTACAAAAGCTTTTAAGTTTCATAAGGTCCCATATGTTCATTTTTCTTTTCAGTTCTGCTATTTTAGTTGGTGGGTCAAAGAAGATCTTGCTTTGATTGATGTCCTTGAGGGTTTTGCCTATATTCTCCTCTAAGAGTTTGATGGCTTCTGGTCTTACATTGAGGTCTTTAATCCATTTTGAGTTGATCTTACTGTATGGTGTCAGGGAATGTTCCAATTTCATTTTATTGCATGCAGCTGTCCAATTCTCCCAGCACCACTTGTTAAAGAGGCTGCCTTTGTCCCATTTTATAGTTTCTCCTCCTTTATCAGAAATAAGGTACCCATAGGTGCGTGGGTTGATCTCTGGGTTCTCAATCTTGTTCCATTGATCTATAGTTCTGTTTTTGTGCCAGTACCATACTGTCTTGATAACTGTTGCTTTGTAGTAGAGTCTGAAGTTAGGGAAGCTCATCCCTCCAACTCCATTTTTCTTCCTCAGGATTGCTTTGGCTATTCGAGGTCTTTTGTGTTTCCATATGAACTGTGTTATTATTTGGTCTAGTTCTGTGAAAAATGTCAGTGGTAGTTGAATAGATATTGCATTGAATCTGTAGATGATATTTGGAAGTATGGTCATTTTCACAATATTGATTCTTCCAATCCAGGAACATGGAATATCTCTCCATCTGTTTAAGTCTTCTTTAATGTCTCTCATAAGTGTCTTGTAATTTTCTGTGTACAATTCTTTTGTTTCTTTGTTTATTCCTAGATATTTGATTCTTTTGGTTGCAATGGTGAAGGGGATTGCCTCTTTGATTTCATTTTCTGATTTTTCATTGTTTGTGTATAAGAATGCCAGTGACTTCTGTGTGTTGACTTTGTATCCTGCGACTTTGCTGAATTCGTTGATTAGCTCTAGTAGCTTTGTAACCGTGTCTTTGGGATTTTCTATGTATAATATCATGTCGTCTGCAAAAAGAGAGCTTGACTTCTTCCTTTCCAATCTGGATTCCTTTGATTTCTTTCTCTTGTCTTATTGCTGTTGCTAGGACTTCCAGGACTATGTTGAATAGCAGTGGTGAAAGTGGGCACCCCTGTCTTGTTCCTGATCTTAGAGGGAATGCTTTCAGTTTTCACCATTAACAATAATGTTCACTGTAGGTTTCTCATAGATGGCTTTTATTATGTTGAGATAGGTTCCTTCTATGCCCATTTTCTGAAGAGTTTTGATCATAAATGGATGTTGTACTTTGTCGAAGGCTTTTTCTGCATCTCTTGAGATGATCATGTGATTTTTGTCTTTCAACTTGTTGATATGGTGTATCACGTTGATTGATTTGCGGATGTTGAAGAAGCCTTGCATGCCTGGGATGAACCCAACTTGATCGTGATGTATGAGTTTTTGGACATGTCGTTGAATTCTGTTTGCTAGGATTTTGTTGAGGATCTTGGCATCTAAGTTCATCAGTGAAATTGGCCTATAGTTTTCCTTTTTTGTGTTGTCTTTGCCTGGTTTGGGTATCAAGGTGACGGTGGCCTCGTAGTAGAGTCTGAAGTTAGGGAAGCTCATCCCTCCAACTCCATTTTTCTTCCTCAGGATTGCTTTGGCTATTCGAGGTCTTTTGTGTTTCCATATGAACTGTGTTATTATTTGGTCTAGTTCTGTGAAAAATGTCAGTGGTAGTTGAATAGATATTGCATTGAATCTGTAGATGATATTTGGAAGTATGGTCATTTTCACAATATTGATTCTTCCAATCCAGGAACATGGAATATCTCTCCATCTGTTTAAGTCTTCTTTAATGTCTCTCATAAGTGTCTTGTAATTTTCTGTGTACAATTCTTTTGTTTCTTTGTTTATTCCTAGATATTTGATTCTTTTGGTTGCAATGGTGAAGGGGATTGCCTCTTTGATTTCATTTTCTGATTTTTCATTGTTTGTGTATAAGAATGCCAGTGACTTCTGTGTGTTGACTTTGTATCCTGCGACTTTGCTGAATTCGTTGATTAGCTCTAGTAGCTTTGTAACCGTGTCTTTGGGATTTTCTATGTATAATATCATGTCGTCTGCAAAAAGAGAGAGCTTGACTTCTTCCTTTCCAATCTGGATTCCTTTGATTTCTTTCTCTTGTCTTATTGCTGTTGCTAGGACTTCCAGGACTATGTTGAATAGCAGTGGTGAAAGTGGGCACCCCTGTCTTGTTCCTGATCTTAGAGGGAATGCTTTCAGTTTTTCACCATTAACAATAATGTTCACTGTAGGTTTCTCATAGATGGCTTTTATTATGTTGAGATAGGTTCCTTCTATGCCCATTTTCTGAAGAGTTTTGATCATAAATGGATGTTGTACTTTGTCGAAGGCTTTTTCTGCATCTCTTGAGATGATCATGTGATTTTTGTCTTTCAACTTGTTGATATGGTGTATCACGTTGATTGATTTGCGGATGTTGAAGAAGCCTTGCATGCCTGGGATGAACCCAACTTGATCGTGATGTATGAGTTTTTGGACATGTCGTTGAATTCTGTTTGCTAGGATTTTGTTGAGGATCTTGGCATCTAAGTTCATCAGTGAAATTGGCCTATAGTTTTCCTTTTTTGTGTTGTCTTTGCCTGGTTTGGGTATCAAGGTGACGGTGGCCTCGTAGAATGTGTTTGGGAGTTTTCCTTCCTGTGCAATTTTTTGAAAGAGTTTTAGAAGGACAGGCATTAGCTCTTCTTTAAATGTTTGGTAGAATTCGGCTGTGAAGCCATCTGGCCCTGGGCTTTTATTTTTGGGTAGATTTTTAATCACAAATTCGATTTCTGAGCTTGTGATTGGGTTGTTCAAAGTTTCTGTTTCTTCCTGGCTCAGTCTTGGGAGATTAATCCTGTCCAAGAAACTGTCCATTTCTTCCAAGTTGTCCAGTTTGTTGCCATAGAGTTGCTCATAATAGTCTCTTAGAATCCTTTGGATTTCTGCATTCTCTGTTGTAATCTCTCCTTTTTCGTTTTTGATTTTGTTGATCTGGTTCTTCTCTCTCTTTTTCTTAATGAGTCTGGCCAGTGGCTTGTCAATTTTGTTTACCTTTTCGAAGAACCAGCTTTTTGTTTTATTTATCTTTACTATTGTTTCTTTTGTTTCTTTCTCATTTATTTCTGCTCTGATCTTTATGATTTCTCTTCTTCTGCTGGCTTTGGGATGTTTTTGTTCTTCTTTCTCCAACTGTTTTAAGCGGAGGGTTAGGTCATCTGCTTCATATTTTCCTAGTTTCTTGAGGTGGGATTGTATTGCTATAAATTTCCCTCTTAGAAATGCTTTTGCTGTATCCCACAGGTTTTGCACTGTCGTGTGTTCATTGTCATTTTCTTCTAGGAATTGTTTAATTTCTCCTTTGATTTGCTCAATGATCAGTTGGTTTTTTAGGTATGTATTGTTTAATCTCCATGTGTTTCTGTTTTTAGGGTTTTTTTTCCTGGTAGTTGATCTCCAGTCTCATTGCATTGTGGTCCGAGAAGATGGTTGATATAATTTCGGTTTTCTTGAACTGACTGAGGTTAGATTTGTGGCCCAAGATGTGATCTATCCTGGAGAATGTTCCGTGAGCACTTGAGAAGAAAGTGTATTCTTCTGCTTTTGGATGGAACGTCCTAAAGATATCGATGAGGTCCATCTTTTCCAGTGTGGCATTTAAGGCCTATAGTTTTCCTTTTTTGTGTTGTCTTTGCCTGGTTTGGGTATCAAGGTGACGGTGGCCTCGTAGAATGTGTTTGGGAGTTTTCCTTCCTGTGCAATTTTTTGAAAGAGTTTTAGAAGGACAGGCATTAGCTCTTCTTTAAATGTTTGGTAGAATTCGGCTGTGAAGCCATCTGGCCCTGGGCTTTTATTTTTGGGTAGATTTTTAATCACAAATTCGATTTCTGAGCTTGTGATTGGGTTGTTCAAAGTTTCTGTTTCTTCCTGGCTCAGTCTTGGGAGATTAATCCTGTCCAAGAAACTGTCCATTTCTTCCAAGTTGTCCAGTTTGTTGCCATAGAGTTGCTCATAATAGTCTCTTAGAATCCTTTGGATTTCTGCATTCTCTGTTGTAATCTCTCCTTTTTCGTTTTTGATTTTGTTGATCTGGTTCTTCTCTCTCTTTTTCTTAATGAGTCTGGCCAGTGGCTTGTCAATTTTGTTTACCTTTTCGAAGAACCAGCTTTTTGTTTTATTTATCTTTACTATTGTTTCTTTTGTTTCTTTCTCATTTATTTCTGCTCTGATCTTTATGATTTCTCTTCTTCTGCTGGCTTTGGGATGTTTTTGTTCTTCTTTCTCCAACTGTTTTAAGCGGAGGGTTAGGTCATCTGCTTCATATTTTCCTAGTTTCTTGAGGTGGGATTGTATTGCTATAAATTTCCCTCTTAGAAATGCTTTTGCTGTATCCCACAGGTTTTGCACTGTCGTGTGTTCATTGTCATTTTCTTCTAGGAATTGTTTAATTTCTCCTTTGATTTGCTCAATGATCAGTTGGTTTTTTAGGTATGTATTGTTTAATCTCCATGTGTTTCTGTTTTTAGGGTTTTTTTTCCTGGTAGTTGATCTCCAGTCTCATTGCATTGTGGTCCGAGAAGATGGTTGATATAATTTCGGTTTTCTTGAACTGACTGAGGTTAGATTTGTGGCCCAAGATGTGATCTATCCTGGAGAATGTTCCGTGAGCACTTGAGAAGAAAGTGTATTCTTCTGCTTTTGGATGGAACGTCCTAAAGATATCGATGAGGTCCATCTTTTCCAGTGTGGCATTTAAAGCTTGTGTTTCTTTATTAATTTTCTGTTTTGTTGATCTGTCCATTGGTGTGAGAGGAGTGTTAAAGTCTCCTACTATTATTGTGTTATTGTTGATTTCTTCTTTTATGTCTGAAAGTACCTGTCTTATGTATTGAGGTGCCCCCGTGTTGGGTGCGTAGATATTCATGACTGTTATGTCTTCCTCTTGGATAGATCCCTTAATCATGATGTAGTGACCTGCCTTGTCTCTTAGAATCTTCTTTACTTTAAAGTCTATTTTGTCTGATATAAGGATTGCTACTCCAGCTTTCTTTTGATTTCCATTTGCATGGAATATCTTTTCCAGCCTTTCACTTTCAGTCTATGAGTGTCTCTAGGTCTGAAGTGGGTCTCTTGTAAACAGCATATATATGGGTCTTGCTTCTGGATCCATTCAGCCAGCCTGTGTCGTTTGGTTGGAGCATTTAGTCCATTTACGTTCAAAGTAATTATTGATACGAATGTTCCTATTGTCATCTTCTAAGAAATTTGGGGTTTGATTTGTAAGGCTTCTCCTACTCTTGTATTTATTGGCTATATCAGGCCCTTTAACACTTGTTGTAGGGCTGGTTTTGTGGTACAGAATTCTTTTAGTTTTTGCTTGTCTGTGAAGCTTTTGACTTCACCATCGATTTTGAATGAGATTCTTGCTGGGTAGAGAATTCGTGGTTGCAGGTTAATCTCTTTTAGCCGTTTAAATGTATCTTGCCATTCTCTTCTGGCCTGTAGGGTTTCTGTTGAGAGATCCGCAGTTAAACGTATGGGGTTTCCTTTATATGTTATTTGTTGTTTGCTCCTAGCTGCTTTTAGTAATCTGTCTTCATATTTAGTCTGCGTTAGTTTGATTAGTATGTGCCTTGGTGTGTTTCTGTTTTTAGGGTTTTTTTTCTGGTAGTTGATCTCCAGTCTCATTGCATTGTGGTCCGAGAAGATGGTTGATATAATTTCGGTTTTCTTGAACTGACTGAGGTTAGATTTGTGGCCCAAGATGTGATCTATCCTGGAGAATGTTCCGTGAGCACTTGAGAAGAAAGTGTATTCTTCTGCTTTTGGATGGAACGTCCTAAAGATATCGATGAGGTCCATCTTTTCCAGTGTGGCATTTAAAGCTTGTGTTTCTTTATTAATTTTCTGTTTTGTTGATCTGTCCATTGGTGTGAGAGGAGTGTTAAAGTCTCCTACTATTATTGTGTTATTGTTGATTTCTTCTTTTATGTCTGAAAGTACCTGTCTTATGTATTGAGGTGCCCTGTGTTGGGTGCGTAGATATTCATGACTGTTATGTCTTCCTCTTGGATAGATCCCTTAATCATGATGTAGTGACCTGCCTTGTCTCTTAGAATCTTCTTTACTTTAAAGTCTATTTTGTCTGATATAAGGATTGCTACTCCAGCTTTCTTTTGATTTCCATTTGCATGGAATATCTTTTCCAGCCTTTCACTTTCAGTCTATGAGTGTCTCTAGGTCTGAAGTGGGTCTCTTGTAAACAGCATATATATGGGTCTTGCTTCTGGATCCATTCAGCCAGCCTGTGTCGTTTGGTTGGAGCATTTAGTCCATTTACGTTCAAAGTAATTATTGATACGAATGTTCCTATTGTCATCTTCTAAGAAATTTGGGGTTTGATTTGTAAGGCTTCTCCTACTCTTGTATTTATTGGCTATATCAGGCCCTTTAACACTTGTTGTAGGGCTGGTTTTGTGGTACAGAATTCTTTTAGTTTTTGCTTGTCTGTGAAGCTTTTGACTTCACCATCGATTTTGAATGAGATTCTTGCTGGGTAGAGAATTCGTGGTTGCAGGTTAATCTCTTTTAGCCGTTTAAATGTATCTTGCCATTCTCTTCTGGCCTGTAGGGTTTCTGTTGAGAGATCCGCAGTTAAACGTATGGGGTTTCCTTTATATGTTATTTGTTGTTTGCTCCTAGCTGCTTTTAGTAATCTGTCTTCATATTTAGTCTGCGTTAGTTTGATTAGTATGTGCCTTGGTGTGTTTCTTCTGGGGTTTCTCCTGTATGGAACTCTTTGTGCTTCCTGGACTTGGTTGACTATCTCCTTTCTCATGCTGGGCAAGTTTTCAACTATAACCTCTTCAAGAATTTTTTCATAGTCTTTCTTCTCTTCTTCTTCTTCTGGAACTCCTATAATTCTAACGTTGGTGCGTTTAATATTGTCCCATAGGTCTCTGAGGCTATCCTCAGTTCTTTTAATTCTTTGGGCTTTGTTCTGTTCTTCAGCACTTATTTCCACATTCTGTCTTCCAGCTCACTTATCCGTTCTTCAGCCTCTGATACTCTACTGTTGAGACCTTCTATAGTATTTTTGAGTTCAGCAATTGAGTTGGTGGTCTCTATTTGCTTATTTTTCATTTCCCGCATGTCTTTTCTCAATGCACTAATTTCCTCTAATATTCTGTTTTCGGTGTTTTGCATCCTCATTAGTATAGTTTTTCTGAATTCTCTTTCAGATAGCTTGTCTATCTCCTCCTCTGTCATTTGAAGTGGTGTTTCTCTAGCTTGGTCCTTCACTTGTACAGTGTTTCTCTGACGTTTCATTATTAGGTTAATTTTTGTTTCTTTGTGTGTGTCTGTGTGTATGGAGTTCTTATTCCCACCAGGCTTCTTGGTTGAATTCTCCCTTCCTTTGGGTTTTTGTCCTTGTAGAAGGGTTCAGTGGTTTGTGTCTTGGGTGGTGATAGACCTTGTTTACAGGTGAATAATCTGTAGTGTTGTATGTTCTTTGATAATCAGTGTGGGGTCTTGGAATCCGGGCTTCCGCTTCGAGGATCCTTGGTTTGATGATTGGTCAGGGGGTGTAGGCTCTATGTCTGGTCTGCTATGGTGTTCTGTGATACTAGTTCACACACTAGCATCTGAGGAACAAGAGGTGCATCCCTGATGGGTGACAGTCATAAAAGCATGCAGATGTTTTCTAACATAATCGTAAGATATACATACATATACAGCAATCCCCACAACTGACCAGTTTTACAGAGATAAGGCGCAGGAAATCTTTCTAGCAACTCATGCAATCACAGATTATACTTGCCCGTTAAGCTTTGAATTAATTAAAATAGTGCCTGAATAATAGATCTAGCACAAGGTCCTGGCTTGGATAATTACAATGAGAGCAATTTTAAATTAGGACATGTGCTTGGGGTGACAAGGAGGAGAGTCTATAAGTAATAAAAAGGAAAATATTTGTCTTGGAAGTATTTTATAGGATTAGGTAGCAAAGATTAGTGTGTGTACTGTTTAATGTATTTGGAAGTGAATAGTGCAGACAGAAAGATAGGAAATAATTTATCTAGAGGATATTGATAGCTAGGAAGATGTTTTACATTTAGAACATAGAGAAAGAAAGAAGTGGGAAAGAGGAAAGAGAAAAGAGAATTAGAGGTTTTCAAGAATTAAAATTAAAGTTAAAAAAATATAACAAAAGTCAAAAGAAGGTTAAAAATTAAAAAGAGCAAAAAAAAAATAAATTAATGAGACCGAAAAACAAAGAAAAAACACATAGAATAAATCAAACAAATGAAAACTACAAAATACAAAAAACAAACAAACATAAAAAACCCCCAATAAACAAAGAAACTAATAAACCCCAAACCAATCAATTGAATAAGCAAAATAGTCCACCACAAACAAGCAGAAAAAAATGAAAAAAGAAAAAAAGAAAAAAAAGTTAAATACTGTCCTTGGTTTTTATCTTCATATCTGCCTGTTGGAAACCAATCTGCTCTTCATGGTGGTGTCTTGATGGCGTGGTCTTTCCCTTACAGTGCCGGTTGCTGTGGTTTCTGTTTTTGTGTTCAGCAAAATGAGGGCTTTGCTGCCATACTGGGTGCTGGCCGGGACGGTGGGCTGATCCCAGTCAGTCGGGCGGAGGCCGCGGCGCGCGCAGCCCCATATTGGAGGGGGGCGCCCCGGCTCTACCGCGCACCCGCCAGTAGTCTCCAATCCCTGCTCTTTCCCTGGCTTCCTCCGCTGCTGCAGCAGCTCTAGGGGAGCGCGGGCTCCTCCACCACTGTCACACGCGCACTGCCGGTTATGTGTCTAAGTACCAAAGGCGGACGCGAGCTTTCCCGTCCAACTCGTGCCCGGTCCCTGGTCAGCAACCCGTGGACGACTTCCTATCTCCGTTCAGCAAGCCCTCCAGTTGGAGTGGCTGAACTTACCCGCCTCGCGGCGTCCGCGGCTCCTCGCGGCGGGCGGGTTCGGGCGGGTTCCGGCGGCTCCTCGCGGCGGGCGGGTTCTGGCGGCTCGCGTGGAAGATTTTGAGTATTACTTTGCTAATGTGTGAAATGAGTGCAATCGTATGGTAGTTTGAATGTTCTTTGAAGTTGTCCTTTTTTGGGATTGGAATGAAAACTGATCTTTTCCACTCCTGTGGTCACCACTGAGCTTTCCATATTTGCTGGTATACTGAATGTTTCATTTTAACAGCATCATCATTTAGGATTTGAAATAGCTCAATTGGAATTCCATCACCTCTACTAGTTTTGTTCATAATAATGCTAGGGCCCACTTGACTTCTTATATAAGATGTCTGGCTGTAGATGAGTGGTAACATCATTGTGGTGATTTGTCTCATTAAGGTCTGTTTAGTATGATTCTTCTGTGTATTCTTGCCACCTCTTCTTAATATCTTTTTGCTTCTGTTATGTCCCTGTTTCTGCCTTTTATTGTGCCTATCTTTACATGAAATATTCCCTTGGTATCTCTAATTTTATTGTAGAGATCTATAGTCTTTCTCATTCTGTTGTTTTCCTCTGTTTATTTGCACTGGTCACTTAAGAAGGCTTTCTTATCTCTCCTTGCTATTCTCTGGAATGCATTCAGATAGGCATATCTTTCCTTTTATCCTTTCTCTTTTATTTCTTGGCTATTTATAAGGCCTCCTCAGGCAACCATTATGCCTTTTTTTAAATTTCTTTTTCTTGATCACTGCCTCGTGTACAATGTTGCGAACCTCTGTCCATAGTTCTTCAGATACAGATCTAGTCCCCTGAATCTATTTGTAACTTCCACTGTACAATCATAAGGGATTAAGTTTAGGTCGTGCCTGAATGGCCTAGTAGCTTTCCCTACGTTCTTCCATTTAAGTCTGAATTTCCTTTCTGTAGTCCCTTCTGAAAGGGGACAGGAATGCTGCTCTTGAACTACCTTCCTCCATCAGGATTCAGTCTACTCTTAAGAACTTTCAGAGGAACTCCCACTTGAGGAGACCTAAGTTAAAATCTAGCAAACGGATTTACTGATTGTTAGAAAAATAAAATATAGGTGTTTATAAGCTTGACAGCCTGTACTACAACATTAATACTCCTTCTTTGATCATATTAATGGCACAGACTGGACATTATTTCAATAACCACCTTAGTTCTAAAGCCAAAAGAACTTAATTTATAAAATGGCGTTATATTCATAACTGATAAATGTGCAGTACAGTTGCATTCACTCTTGATTGAAAGCTCCATTGAATTATATGCCATTCTTTGGAGAGAATTCTACTTTTAGATTTATTTTTTAGAAACACTCAAACAGCTGCTTTTAGTTTAAATAGTTTATTCTTGCTAAAAGCGATGGCAGTCCAGAAACATTTTTCTATCAAGGTTTATCTCCACTTGCTAAAGTTTAGATAAGAGACTGCCAGATTTTCTGCTTCAAAAGAGATAAGAACAACTGTAGCCACAGACATTGCTAATTTATCACTAGCATGTACAGCTTTTACAGAACAAAGTAAGAATGCATCTATCTCTGCTTAGACAGAGGATGCATTTGTATTAGACCAAGGAAGAAATACTGGATATTTAATTTCAAAAGATAGTGACAGACTTTGTATGGGAGGAGAGAATAATTCATATCTAATACAATAATGAAATTTCAAAGATAAAGCTGATAAATTAGTTTTGAACTCCACTAGATATAGGTGTTTTAAGGGTTTTGGAGAAAACTGAATGTTTAAAATAATTACTTATTTTTATTCTTATGTTCAGGATTGAAACCTAATGGTTTTCTATTCAAGGAGATATTCAAATATTTTTCATGACTACATAGCATCCTTTTTCAATTCAGAGTCTAACATTTATGTGCACTTAAATTATAGAAGATTTCTAATTGCTATAAATAAGATTATTATTAGGAATTACTGTGTAGGCAGTATAGTCTAGACATGATACTAAAACAGAGGATTTAAAAAACAGAAATAAAAGAATTTCAGAGGGAGAAACTCTAGAAAAAATACAAATAATCAGAATGTAGTAATGATGGGGATTATGGAAACAATAAACAATTTATAAACAATTAAAAAATGGGACCTATTCCTATCAGGGAATGCTGCTCTTGAACTACCTTCCTCCATCAGTCTACTCTTAAGAACTTTCAGAGGAACTCCCACTTGAGGAGACCTAAGTTAAAATCTAGCAAACGGATTTACTGATTGTTAGAAAAATAAAATATAGGTGTTTATAAGCTTGACAGCCTGTACTACAACATTAATACTCCTTCTTTGATCATATTAATGGCACAGACTGGACATTATTTCAATAACCACCTTAGTTCTAAAGCCAAAAGAACTTAATTTATAAAATGGCGTTATATTCATAACTGATAAATGTGCAGTACAGTTGCATTCACTCTTGATTGAAAGCTCCATTGAATTATATGCCATTCTTTGGAGAGAATTCTACTTTTAGATTTATTTTTTAGAAACACTCAAACAGCTGCTTTTAGTTTAAATAGTTTATTCTTGCTAAAAGCGATGGCAGTCCAGAAACATTTTTCTATCAAGGTTTATCTCCACTTGCTAAAGTTTAGATAAGAGACTGCCAGATTTTCTGCTTCAAAAGAGATAAGAACAACTGTAGCCACAGACATTGCTAATTTATCACTAGCATGTACAGCTTTTACAGAACAAAGTAAGAATGCATCTATCTCTGCTTAGACAGAGGATGCATTTGTATTAGACCAAGGAAGAAATACTGGATATTTAATTTCAAAAGATAGTGACAGACTTTGTATGGGAGGAGAGAATAATTCATATCTAATACAATAATGAAATTTCAAAGATAAAGCTGATAAATTAGTTTTGAACTCCACTAGATATAGGTGTTTTAAGGGTTTTGGAGAAAACTGAATGTTTAAAATAATTACTTATTTTTATTCTTATGTTCAGGATTGAAACCTAATGGTTTTCTATTCAAGGAGATATTCAAATATTTTTCATGACTACATAGCATCCTTTTTCAATTCAGAGTCTAACATTTATGTGCACTTAAATTATAGAAGATTTCTAATTGCTATAAATAAGATTATTATTAGGAATTACTGTGTAGGCAGTATAGTCTAGACATGATACTAAAACAGAGGATTTAAAAAACAGAAATAAAAGAATTTCAGAGGGAGAAACTCTAGAAAAAATACAAATAATCAGAATGTAGTAATGATGGGGATTATGGAAAAACAATAAACAATTAATTTGTGGATAAAGCAAGATTCATGGAAAGAAAGATATGGGACCTCGGATTAGAAGAATTATCAGGATTATGCCAAATATAGAATAAGAGAGGTAGAGGCATACGATTTAAGGGGCACAGTATTTAAGTAAAGGCACTGGATCATAAAATATCAGGAGTTTAGGGACAGAAATACAATATGATTTGATCATACATTACTGGGTGCTGAAATAGTTTGGTGGAAAACACAGAGGAGATATAGATTTGAGCCAAAAATGAAGAAAATGTAATCGAAGCTTTGACAAATTTGCATCCTATATTTTTGTCATGGCAAATATGTCACTATGGCTATTTCTCTGAATAACCAAGGAAAAAGAAGCAGACAAATATAGAAGGGATATGTTTTCAGCATATTGACAAGCACATCATACCATACTAAAAGGTTTATATTTAACGTCAAGCAATGAAGAATAACTGAATTTAAACTGGGAAATAACATGATGAGATGTTAATAGAACTCCAATGATGCTGTGCAGTGTAGGAATGTGAAGGAACTGAACTAAGCCCAGAGTCATGTTAATTTCGTCTTCCTGACTCTCTTCCCCTTTTTAGTAAATGCACTTTTTCTCTATTTTTCTGAATCTGGAAGAAAAGAGCACCCTACCTTATCTTTCCTGGTTTAATGATGGTATCATTTATCCATGGCTACAATGAAAGGACCAGAAGAGTATATGCCAGCTGCCTGAAAATTACAGATTAGAGTTGAAGAAAGAGACCATTTCCCATAGCTTATCTTCTATGAAAAAGCTTCATCCCATTTCTAAATTTTGTTTATATGAGTATAGTATTTATTGAGTGTAAAAGTTGCGCCAGGGCTTCCCTTGTGGCTCAGTGGATAAGAACCCGTCTGCCAATGCAGGAGACACAGGTTCGAGCCCTGATCCGGAAAGATCCCACATACCACAGAGCAGCTAAACCCACACATCAACAAAGACCCAGCACAGCCAAAAATAAATAAATAAAAAAAGTTTAAATAGTGGCATCAAGTATTCCTCTCTCTTGGTGCCCTTTGTAGTGTGATGTTTCATCTGGCTTAAATCTGGGACAGCAGTATGACTTGCTTTGGGCAACAGAATGAGGCAGAAGTGACTGTGTTCTAGTTATGAGCCTGGGCCTCAGAGAGCCTAACATAATTTGTTCTTTTGAAACCTTGCCACTGCAGTAAGAACATACCAAGGGCAACCTGCTGAAGGTACCATATGGAGAAAAGTTGAGTCAGCTCAAACACTAAGCAGCCAACCTGCCAGTCTACTTCAGACATATAAACTAGCCCAGTCAAGGTTATTCAAACCTATACCACATCAAAAGAACTGCTCACCTGACTCACAGACTTACAGAGCAAAATAAACTTTAGTGATATATCCACCAAGATTTTTTTTCCTGGTGCAACAATATTGTGACTGTATATAGTTGGCAGAAAAAGCCAACAAATCTCCCCCTTTTTAAAAGTAAATTACCTGGATTTGAGATTCTGACACAACAGCTTATGAAGGCATTTTGATATCTAGGTGAGAGTTCAAACCAGAAACACTGTCTAATGCACAAGACAATAATATTAAAAATAAATCTAATGAGTAATGCACAAAACTTTTATGCAGTTGGGTATGGTTCGGGACAAAGTGGGCATTATTAAAAATGATGCTAAATATTACATCTAGAAAAGTTTGGTGATTTATAATTAACATGGGAAATAAAGAAGCAGACCTAGGGTGGTCTAAGAAAACAGTAAGCATACCAAAGGTATTTTGCATTTGATGATGTAAGGCACAAAAAGACAGAAGTAAAGAGTGGAGTTAACATTTAATATTTTGAATGTTTATGGAGTTCAGATGGAGTCAGAAATTAAGTCATTGGGGCTGATGATTAGCAACACAAGAAAAGTGAAACTTTCCAAGAGGAATCTCAGTGAAAAAAATAAAATTAAAATGTACAAGAAAGTACAGTCTGTAAAAAAGGTGGGAATGCATAAGCATTTAATAATGAATTGATCCAGTCGACATTTATTTATTGCCTGACCTGACCTCTATTGCTATGAGTAGAGACAGAGTCTCTGACCATTGTCTAATGGATGAGATAATTTGTGCATGTATACCTTAAGAACATTAAAATAAGATGATAGAGAAAATATTAAATAACACAAAATTTCCTAGAAATAGGGAACTCTACCCAACTCTACCTTTCATAAGGCTTTGTAAAAGATAACAAATTAAGTTTTAATGTGTGCATTTAAATTATCCATTTGTTTTGTTTGGAGGGGGAGACTTTTAATAGTTTTTAAGCCTTCTTATTAAAGTATAATGCACAGAAAATGGTTATATCGTAAGCATACAGCTCAATGAATTCTTATAACCTGAACACTTTCAGTTCAAGGGACAGAAAATAACCAGACCTCCAGAAGCACTCCCTGTGCTCCCTGCTAGGCTCTACTGTCTGCCTCTGCTACCCACAGGTAAACATGCCCTGATGCCTCACATCATGGATGAGAGTTCCCTGCTTGCTGTTTTATATAAATCAAATCAAACAGTTGTACTTCATCTTTTAGTAATATACCCTTTAGTAATATACCCTTTAGTGTCTGTCTTCTTTCATTCACATTACAAGTATGAGATTCATCCATATTGTTGAATGTAATTGTAGATAAATAATTCTCATTGCCCATGGTATATGACATTGTGTGACTGTTCTACAATGCATTTATTCATTCTACTGTTGATGGAGATTTGAGTTGTTTGTTAATTTGAGGTTGTTAGGAATAGTGCTGCTATAAATATTTTAGTACTCATCTATTGGTGAACATGTTTATGAATGTCTGTTAGGTATATATGTAGGAGTTGAACTGCCAGGTCATAGGGTATCAATGTGCTCAGGTTTTATTTAATAAAAATAGTTTTCCAAAGGGGCCACACCAATATATACTCCCCACCAGCACAGATACAAGTTCTAGCTACTCTATATCCTTTCCAACACTAAAAGTCCAAGATGTTAACCATCATTTCTACTGTAGCCATTGTGGTTAGTAGATAGTGATATCTCAGTATGGTTTTAAGAGATTAAAAAAATCCAAGGGTCGTAAAAAATAAAATTAAAATGTACAAGAAAGTACAGTCTGTAAAAAAGGTGGGAATGCATAAGCATTTAATAATGAATTGATCCAGTCGACATTTATTTATTGCCTGACCTGACCTCTATTGCTATGAGTAGAGACAGAGTCTCTGACCATTGTCTAATGGATGAGATAATTTGTGCATGTATACCTTAAGAACATTAAAATAAGATGATAGAGAAATATTAAATAACACAAAATTTCCTAGAAATAGGGAACTCTACCCAACTCTACCTTTCATAAGGCTTTGTAAAAGATAACAAATTAAGTTTTAATGTGTGCATTTAAATTATCCATTTGTTTTGTTTGGAGGGGGAGACTTTTAATAGTTTTTAAGCCTTCTTATTAAAGTATAATGCACAGAAAATGGTTATATCGTAAGCATACAGCTCAATGAATTCTTATAACCTGAACACTTTCAGTTCAAGGGACAGAAAATAACCAGACCTCCAGAAGCACTCCCTGTGCTCCCTGCTAGGCTCTACTGTCTGCCTCTGCTACCCACAGGTAAACATGCCCTGATGCCTCACATCATGGATGAGAGTTCCCTGCTTGCTGTTTTATATAAATCAAATCAAACAGTTGTACTTCATCTTTTAGTAATATACCCTTTAGTAATATACCCTTTAGTGTCTGTCTTCTTTCATTCACATTACAAGTATGAGATTCATCCATATTGTTGAATGTAATTGTAGATAAATAATTCTCATTGCCCATGGTATATGACATTGTGTGACTGTTCTACAATGCATTTATTCATTCTACTGTTGATGGAGATTTGAGTTGTTTGTTAATTTGAGGTTGTTAGGAATAGTGCTGCTATAAATATTTTAGTACTCATCTATTGGTGAACATGTTTATGAATGTCTGTTAGGTATATATGTAGGAGTTGAACTGCCAGGTCATAGGGTATCAATGTGCTCAGGTTTTATTTAATAAAAATAGTTTTCCAAAGGGGCCACACCAATATATACTCCCCACCAGCACAGATACAAGTTCTAGCTACTCTATATCCTTTCCAACACTAAAAAGTCCAAGATGTTAACCATCATTTCTACTGTAGCCATTGTGGTTAGTAGATAGTGATATCTCAGTATGGTTTTAATTTTTGTTTCCTTGTCTTCTATTTTCACCCAAGTGTCTTCTCAAGACAGTTGACTGATATCTGAGACCTGGGACCCAGGCATAGCCATCATATAATTAATCAGCACTATTTTACATCCTATATCAATAGTAAGCAATTAGGGCTTCCCTGGTGGTCCAGTGGGTAAAGGGTCCACCTTGCAGTACAAGGGGCACCGGTGCAATCCCTGACCTGGGAAGATCCCACCTGCCGTGGAGCAGCTGGACTGGAGTGTCCAAGCCAGTGCTCTGGAACGCACATGCCCAAAGCCAGTGCTCTGCAATGAGAGGCCACTGTGGTGGGAGACCCACACAGACTGAAGAGTAAAAAAGGATGAAAAATAGATAAGCAATCAATAAAATGAGGCCAGAATAAAAAAAAAAAAAGTAAGCAGTTAGTAAATTTAAATCTTTCTGCTCAAAAAACTCCAAAGTCTCATGGAGTAATTGGTTAATTGCACTTACAAGATATATAACATCAACACTCCACAAAATTTTTCAGAAAATAGAGCAAAAAGGAATGCTCTTAAACTCTAGGAGGCCATAGTGTCCTGATATTTAAGCCAGAGAAACATATTATTGCCATGAGGAAATAAAAGTAGAGACCAATATTCCTTATAAATGTAGATGTAAACATTTTCAGCAAAATGTTAGCAAATGAAATCCAGCAACATATAAAATAACTATACCTCATGAACAAATGGAGTTTATTCCAATGATACAAGATTATTTCAACATTCAAAAATGAGTCAATGTGCTCTTCATATTAATGTACTCTTCATATTAATAAACTACAGAAAAAAAATCACATGATCTATAGATTCAGTACAACTTTATTGAAATTCCAGCAGGGTTCATTCCCAAAAATTGATAAACTAAGCATAAATTTTACATAAAACTAGGAAGGATGAAGAATAAAAAAAAAACATTGCCGGAAAGCAAAGTAGGAAACAGCTGCTTCCCAATTTCAAAATTATTATAAAACTACAGTCATCAAGAAACTATGGTACTGGCATGAAGTGCATTCTCCATTTGGATAAGCAAATGAAATACCATTCAAGCAAAACCAAACAAAGAAAAACCAAGCAAACAAACAAAAAATATACAGTTTGCCTGGTAAAGTTATATGGAATATGATCAAGGAATGTCATTGGCTTGATACTGCCAAAGTATAAATTGTGCTGTGGAAATTGCAATCAATAAACTCAAAAGCAAAGTCCAGATGATGAAGACCTCTGTACATTCCTAAGATTGGGATTTATCCTATAAAGGAGCTTGGGGTAGATGACACCTAAGGCAAAGGGCTATAGGATCATATTTTTGATTTAGATAGATAGTTCAGGGTACAGTATGGAGACAGAAAAAAGAAGAGATGAGGCGAAGATATAAAGATTGTACAGGTAACACACTATTCAAACATCAGTTATTCCCATTAAAGTCAAGATTTTTTGCATATCAATGTATTATCTGTATGTGTCTTTACTTAATCCTTTAATATCCACTTGCTTTAAACCTATTTTAAGCGTAATTCAAACCTATTTATTCAGAAAGGAAATTTATGTATCTTAAAATAAAATAAATGTTTTCAATTAATTCTTATATGCAATCTAAAATAATCCTCTGTATTGCTAGTGGCATGTGTACAACTGGGAAAACAATACTCTGTCATTCAGGGGTAGCAAAAAGAAAAGGATAGAATTGAGAGACACCAAGGGAAACATTTGTCAAAG
Organism: Tragulus kanchil; assembly: GCA_022376925.1. Taxonomy (NCBI): domain Eukaryota; kingdom Metazoa; phylum Chordata; class Mammalia; order Artiodactyla; family Tragulidae; genus Tragulus; species Tragulus kanchil. Next base: position 95,151,169 of record JAIOJX010000030.1, read on the forward strand.
CCTGGTAACTGATTGGATGATGGTGGGGATATTATCTAATCTTATATTAGACACTAATATGTGCTGACACAACTGTAAGTATGTTACCCTGTAAAAATACTATTATAATCTCCATTTGATGAAGGGAATGTATCATTGAGAGCTTTGCTCTTTGACAAAGGCCTGAAGAAAGTAGTAAAAATATTCTAGTCAGAGGTAGATAGTGGGAGCTAAAAGGCTTAGCTAGGGCTCGTCCATTTAGCTGCCTACATAAAACTAGGAAAATGAATAAAAAAAAAACATTGCCGGAAAGCAAAGTAGGAAACAGCTGCTTCCCAATTTCAAAATTATTATAAAACTACAGTCATCAAGAAACTATGGTACTGGCATGAAGTGCATTCTCCATTTGGATAAGCAAATGAAATACCATTCAAGCAAAACCAAACAAAGAAAAACCAAGCAAACAAACAAAAAATATACAGTTTGCCTGGTAAAGTTATATGGAATATGATCAAGGAATGTCATTGGCTTGATACTGCCAAAGTATAAATTGTGCTGTGGAAATTGCAATCAATAAACTCAAAAGCAAAGTCCAGATGATGAAGACCTCTGTACATTCCTAAGATTGGGATTTATCCTATAAAGGAGCTTGGGGTAGATGACACCTAAGGCAAAGGGCTATAGGATCATATTTTTGATTTAGATAGATAGTTCAGGGTACAGTATGGAGACAGAAAAAAGAAGAGATGAGGCGAAGATATAAAGATTGTACAGGTAACACACTATTCAAACATCAGTTATTCCCATTAAAGTCAAGATTTTTTGCATATCAATGTATTATCTGTATGTGTCTTTACTTAATCCTTTAATATCCACTTGCTTTAAACCTATTTTAAGCGTAATTCAAACCTATTTATTCAGAAAGGAAATTTATGTATCTTAAAATAAAATAAATGTTTTCAATTAATTCTTATATGCAATCTAAAATAATCCTCTGTATTGCTAGTGGCATGTGTACAACTGGGAAAACAATACTCTGTCATTCAGGGGTAGCAAAAAGAAAAGGATAGAATTGAGAGACACCAAGGGAAACATTTGTCAAAGCCTGGTAACTGATTGGATGATGGTGGGGATATTATCTAATCTTATATTAGACACTAATATGTGCTGACACAACTGTAAGTATGTTACCCTGTAAAAATACTATTATAATCTCCATTTGATGAAGGGAATGTATCATTGAGAGCTTTGCTCTTTGACAAAGGCCTGAAGAAAGTAGTAAAAATATTCTAGTCAGAGGTAGATAGTGGGAGCTAAAAGGCTTAGCTAGGGCTCGTCCATTTAGCTGCCTACAAAGAGGAGGTGGAAGAGAAAGAACTGAAGAACAGCAGCAACCTTTAAGTTTATTGGGACCCCATTTGCTTGTTATTATGGACTGTGATATTCTTGAGCTCTGATCAGAGACCAACAACTAGTTCTTCCCTGAGAATAGACTGAGAATGGGCCTAACACTCAGGGATGACAGTAGAAGAGGGTAAATGTGTTGTTCCCAATGCTAATCTCAAATTCCTAATAGAGTAGTAGGGGAACTTTGCACAAATAACTTCAGTTTCTGCCAGTTATGTTCAAAGAATTGTTTTTCCAAATTAACTTCCCTGGGTTATCATATGTGCATCTACTTGACTTAATTCTTCGTTGAAATAAAACCAATACTATGCTTAAATACAGTAGCTATTTTCTAGTACACTATGGAATAATCAAAGGTAGGAAGTTTATAAACACTATAATAATACAATTAATTACTATTTTGTTAATGTTCTGTCACATAAATATTGTCTTATTTTTAATAAATAATTAAGTTTCAGCTTATAAAAATCAATACATAATTGGAAAATAAGTTTATGTTACTATAAGTATGTGTTCAACCAGTAACCAGTGTTCAACCAGTTCAACCAGTCCTCATAAGAGGAAAACAACCTTCAGATACAGGTTATTAATGAAATGAGTTTCTTATATCTGCACTGTTTCTAAAATCATAATAGAAGGTGATGATAAAAATGAATCCTTAAAAGATTAGTCTGGGGCTTCCCTGGTGGTCCAGTGAGTAAGGACACCGCCTTGCAGTACAAGGGGCGCCGGTTCAATCCCCGGTCTGGGAAGATCCCACATGCTACAGAGCAGCTGGACCTATGTGTCCAACTACCGAGCCAGAGCTCTGGAGCTCATGCGCCCAGAGCTGGTGCTCTGCAGCAAGAGAAGGCACTGCAATGGAAGGCCCACACAAGCCAAAGAACAAAGATAAATGAATGAAAGACCAATAGAAGTGGCCAAAAAAAAAAAAAAACAAAAAAAACAAACCTAGTCTGTACTTCAAAAAAAAAAAAAAAATGAATCAAAAGCCACTGAAATGTCAACAAAATCTGATAAAAGTGACCCTACCCTGTCTTTCCAATGTTGGTTTTAATAGAACTAGATAATCAGAAATGAAGAAGGCACAGCTATCACGAAACAATCCTGGTACCTTCAAAAGGAGGCCAGGGGAATCTTCCCTCAGGTCTTCCTCCAGTGACCTGCAAAATGTACATGATTGGACTTAAGATCATAGTATACTCTGGCAATATCTGTTGGCTTCTTTGAATTGTCTTACAGTGGAAAGAGAGGTCTATACTGCATTTTTGACTTTTCTCATTATCAAGTCCACAAAAGTGATAAGAATAGGTCACAAAAGTGATAAGTTTTAGACCATGATTACTATCATCTACAAGATACAGAAATACAGCCCCATAGAAGATGCAGATTTGCATTAAATCAGTATTGTTCTTATGGATTTAATGATTACTTATTCTGTTGTCAGAGTTGATACATAACATTTAAGTATTTCATGGGATTTGTTTAGTTCTCATTTGTTGAGCACTGACTATTCTAGCCATTGGGTTAGACTGTTGGAAAGACAAACTGATTTTACTTTCCGAATTTCGTGTTTTGTGGGGAATAAAAGCATAATTGTACTATCTTATGATATGTACTGTGGTAAAGACAAATAGATATTGTTTCAGAGGCTTATACTAGGAAGTGTTTTTTTCTCTGAAGAAGTCTAGGAAGACATCCCAGAAGTGGTAACAATTCAGCAGTGTGTGAAATATGCATATAAATTCACCATTTGTGGAAGAGGGATGAAATAACATGTACGAGAGCATATTAAACGTTGTAAAATGGTATGGTTATGTTTAGTGAATGAAAATTAATTCTGCATGATAATGGTGTTGGGAAGTATGAGACGGAAGAGTTTGAATGGCTTTTTAATGTTGCTGATAATTTAAGCCTAAGAATTTGAAGCCATTGAAGGTTTTTTAAGTAGGTTTATTAAATTTTATTTTCTAAAGATAAAATATGTAGCAGTGTAAAACAAATATTATTTATTATGAACACTTACAAAAGTGACCTTAAATGGTTTATGTGGACAGATTAAAGGCTATGTATTTATATGGACATGTTCTTATACTATCATAATCGTTTATCACCTTTACTTTTTAAACTTTAGAACTAGTTTTCCTGCCCTTTTGTAAAAAGATGATTACGTATTTCACTTCTGTGATAGCTGAAAAAAATTCACACAATATCAGGTACATGGTAGGTGTTTAATGAATATTTTATCACCAATGGCTTTTATTCACAGGGTTGTTATGAAGATAAAAAATGACATACAGTTAAAGTTCCTGGTGTAAATTTTGGCACATATAAAGAACAATGTTTCATTTCCTAGTTTCTTTCTTTTTAAATGGAAATAAGAGATTTCTCATGATATTATTCAAAAAAAAAGAGCAAAACCTAATAACTCATTTTAAAGGTACCATAAGGAAATCTTGGGGATTGAGAAGTGTGATTAAAAAGACAAAGTGACATAGCAAAATTATGTGATATCCATTCAGACAAAAAAGTAATAGTTTTTAAGGGAAATGGTGAGATTTATATATAAAACTAAAATATAGAATGATTTCATACATGAGAAAGATAAACTGTCTATAAATGTGATCATGGAAAGATACTGTACTGTTAAGTGCATAAAAGTATACATATTATTATAATTTGAAAGATATATGCCAAACTATTAATATCATTTCTATGATGTGTCACTTTCAGTTTGACCTCATTACATTGTTCTGCATCTTTCACTTGTTTTGTAGTCATGTATTACATTGTTTTCTAAATACAAAACTTGGTAGTTCAAAGACACACACACGCATAGTATTTACTTTACACTAAGATAATACACCAGAGATAAAAATAAAGAACAAAGCACCAATTCCTTTCACAAAGAGATCCAGCTCACAAACATGCAATGCAGAAGTGGTGGCTTTACCTCAGTGATAAGGCTACACTGAGATAGTCCAGAGGAAGGTAACTGAGAAGACAGGCAGAGCCTTGTCTCCACTCCTTTATGGTTGGTTACCAACTACCAACACTGCTGTCTTGCAGGGCTCATTATTTAAGTTTTGTAGCAGTGTAAAACAAATATTATTTATTATGAACACTTACAAAAGTGACCTTAAATGGTTTATGTGGACAGATTAAAGGCTATGTATTTATATGGACATGTTCTTATACTATCATAATCGTTTATCACCTTTACTTTTTAAACTTTAGAACTAGTTTTCCTGCCCTTTTGTAAAAAGATGATTACGTATTTCACTTCTGTGATAGCTGAAAAAAATTCACACAATATCAGGTACATGGTAGGTGTTTAATGAATATTTTATCACCAATGGCTTTTATTCACAGGGTTGTTATGAAGATAAAAAATGACATACAGTTAAAGTTCCTGGTGTAAATTTTGGCACATATAAAGAACAATGTTTCATTTCCTAGTTTCTTTCTTTTTAAATGGAAATAAGAGATTTCTCATGATATTATTCAAAAAAAGCAAAACCTAATAACTCATTTTAAAGGTACCATAAGGAAATCTTGGGGATTGAGAAGTGTGATTAAAAAGACAAAGTGACATAGCAAAATTATGTGATATCCATTCAGACAAAAAAGTAATAGTTTTTAAGGGAAATGGTGAGATTTATATATAAAACTAAAATATAGAATGATTTCATACATGAGAAAGATAAACTGTCTATAAATGTGATCATGGAAAGATACTGTACTGTTAAGTGCATAAAAGTATACATATTATTATAATTTGAAAGATATATGCCAAACTATTAATATCATTTCTATGATGTGTCACTTTCAGTTTGACCTCATTACATTGTTCTGCATCTTTCACTTGTTTTGTAGTCATGTATTACATTGTTTTCTAAATACAAAACTTGGTAGTTCAAAGACACACACACGCATAGTATTTACTTTACACTAAGATAATACACCAGAGATAAAAATAAAGAACAAAGCACCAATTCCTTTCACAAAGAGATCCAGCTCACAAACATGCAATGCAGAAGTGGTGGCTTTACCTCAGTGATAAGGCTACACTGAGATAGTCCAGAGGAAGGTAACTGAGAAGACAGGCAGAGCCTTGTCTCCACTCCTTTATGGTTGGTTACCAACTACCAACACTGCTGTCTTGCAGGGACTGCAGAGGAAATCTGTAAGGCTTACAATTAAGTTAGTAAAGATAAATCTCTCTCTTTATTCAACACTGAATTAGAGGCAGAAAGGGTAAAGACTGAGGTGATAAATAGCATGAAATTAAACTTAGCATATGGCACCCACAGTGACACAGGCTATTTCTTCAGAGACTCCAGCTAGGGTTAAAATTTTCACCATTTTCAAATGATAAATTGATGGTATAAGATTATGAAGTGGATTAATATGGAGTCACGAAGAGTCTCATTCTGAGTTGCTCTAAAGAATGTTGGCAGTGCTAAAGGGAAAAATGCTATTTTTCATGCAGATGAGAACTAAGATTTTTCTCTTTTAAATGCTTACTTTATGAACATTTTGCATTTCTGTATATTATGTTTTTCTACTTAGAAAGACCAAGGCTGAGAAGGAACACCTGGAAAAACACAAACTAAAATTACCTGCTAATACAATACATCATAGTTAATTTCTTTTCACCCTCAACTGAATCTTGCCTTTCCAGGATCAACTATAACACTCTACCTTCCAAATCTTCAAGCCCCTATTTCCTCCTTTTTAAAATGTGCGTGAAAAAAATGTGGGTGGATGTATATACTACAGCGTAATAAAAACTGTACAAAGTAGTAAGAGTAATTTGAAATTGCTTCTTTGTTCATCATCCTGTGAGAAGTTATCACCATTTTGGTTTCTTGCCATCCCAGTTTTCTCTTTCACTTTTATTTTTTGCTATACTAAATATAAACATCACAAGCCATAATCATTTTGTGTGTAACCTCAACAATGGAGTATATTTTAACAGCAACAAAATATGTCTGAGTCTGTACTATACATTATTATCATTCTAAAACTGGCCATTTAGCATTTTTTGTGTTGGAATATTATAAAATTCCTATGATGAACATATTTGCATACTTTTTTACTCCATATAATAATTTCCTTAGGCCAGATGAGTTAGGTTTCTTGGCCATACTATCAAGGGTCAATAATACTTACAAAAAATAACTTCCTGACAGCACTCACCCTGGCCCAAATCAGAGTGGCCTATGAGTGACAGATCAGCTCTTCAACCCTGTTTAATTTAGAGTATCTGCCTAACTGAATTTTAATTTTTTTTCATATGTGAAAAGCATCCTTTATTTTCTCCTGCCACAGAATCTATTTTTCTCTCTCTAGCTTTATAGAGGTATAATTGACAAAATTGTCCTGGATTTTTTTTTTTAAGGATAGTGAGAGTGGGTAAGTGGAGAATAGGAGATTTCTTTTTTAAATTTGCTTATTATTTTTATTTTTGGTTGTGCTGGGTCTTTGTTGTTGTACATGGGCTTTCTCTAGTTGTGGTTAGTGAGGGCTACTCTTTGTTGCTTGCACGGGCTTCTCTCTATGGTGGCTTCTCTTGTGGAGCATGGGCTCTAGGCACAGGGGCTTCAGTCATTATAGCTCACGGGCTCAGTAGTTGTGGCTCATGGGCTTTAATTACTCCACAGCATGTGAATTCTTCCTGGACCCACGGGTCAAAACTGTGCCTCCTGCATTGGCAACTGGATTCTTACCTACTGTACCACCACCAGGGAAGTCCATGTCTTTGCATCTTAGTATTTCTTTTATGCTGTTGTTGATTGACCTTCAAGTAGAGGACCTTAGTGTATCCTAGTTGTTATCCTGAGCTGCATAATTCTGTCAAGATAGGCTAAGTTATGTCATGGCAATAAAATAAACATCCTAGTAGTTTTCAAAAGAAAGTTTTATTGCTTTTCACCCCACATACCCATTGCTAGTAGAAAAAGTATGGAAAGGGGCATCTTGGGAACTAGACAGACTTGTGGGCATTCAGACTCTAGCTGAGGGCTCCCCAATCTCTGGGATCTAATACATGATGATCTGAGGTGGAGCTGATGCAGCAATAATAGAAATAAAGTGCCTGATAAATGTAATGCACTTGAATCATCCTGAAATCATCCCTTGCTGCCCCTCCCCCAGTTTGTCTTCCACAAAACTGGTCCCTGGGGCTTCCCTGGTGGTCCAGTGGGTAAGGACACAGCCTTGTGGTGCAAGGGGTGCTGGTTCAGTCCCTGGCCTGGGAAGATCCCACGTGCTGCAGAGTGGCTGGACTGATGTGTCCAACTACTGAGCAGGTGCTCTGCAGCGAGAGGTCACTGCGATGGGAAGCCCACACAGGCCAAAGAACAAAGATGAATGAAAATAGATAAATGAAATACCAATAGAAGTATTGGTCCCCCCCCAAAACTGGTCCCTGATGCCAAAATGTTTGGGGACCACTGCTCTGACTCCTCTTGGAAATCAAAGGAGAAGGAAATGTTCATGTTGTATCAAAATGTTCATATTGTAAAGAAATCAAAACATGTGAAGCTTGAAAATAAACTACTAGTTATACTCCAGTGACACTTAAGTTTTTATATGCTGTTGACTGAAATTTAAGTTCATCTGACCTAATTTGAAGTCAACTTGATTGCATGTGTGAAGAGCCTCTAATTCTCTCAATAATCCAGTGATTCTTTTTCTAGAGTTTTAAACAAATAGAAAATTTGACCTGCTTTTTAGATGGATATGTTTGTTTCTGAAATAGCTGGATGGAACTTTGGTAGGGTTTTTTTTCTTCTTTTTTGACAGAAAATATATTTAAAATTATGTGATTTAAATTCCGTTATATGCAGTATTTGAGATTTATTTTGGAGGCAACAGAGAACCCTCAAGGTAACAGGTATGGTGGGACTAACTCAAAAACATTCATTCACACTCGTGGGGAAGGATTACACTGCCTGTCTCATAGATGCAGGCTTCGCCATGTGACATGTTCTCATCAATGAACTGAACCCAGAGGTGAAAACTGTTGCCTGTGGGCAGTAGTGCTAAGTCCTTTCTCCAGTGATGACTGGCAGGAGTCCAGACTGAGGCTTTTCCATCAGGCCAACTAGGTAGAGCTTCCTATTACATTAAAATAAGCCCAACCCCCTAACCATGGGCTAAAACACTAGAGATGATCTGTCTCTTCTCTGCATCCAAACCTGAGTTTTCATCAAATCCTCCTCTAGACACTCAGGCTTCCTTCTGCTTTCATTCTACAAGCACTTGACGTTTCATGTCTTTTATTTTCTTTCCTCTCCCTGTGGAGCACATTTTTTTCCTCTCTGTATTTTCCGTCTCTACTCGGATATGATCTTCATGAAGAAAGAGATCCTCCCTGATTATAGATCTAATACCACAGGCTTTTCTTCTTATCTTCCTACTCTTTTATTTCTCAGCTCTAAAACCATTGTTTTTATATTTTAAAAACTCTATTTGCTTGTTTATGCCTGGATAATTCACTGCTATGTTCCCAGTGCTTAGAAAAGCATCTGACATGTGACATCTGTTCATTAAATATGTGCAAGTTAAATTAATTAGCAAATGTTGTAACTTAGAGCAGGTTTCATTCTTGAATAAATGGTCTGTTGTACCACTGTAAGAAATTTTCATGAATGTCAACAAGCAAAATATAAATGCTTTGAAATATATACTTAAAAACGAGGAAGGCATCCCATACAAATACAGCAACAACATTAATATATCTGTCAAAATAGAAGTTTTAACTATTTCATCCTGATATTATAAAAGAATGAGAATAAAGTGCATGTCATGGTAGAGGAAGAAGAAAAGATCTGTGATTCAGAAGCACAAATTGAATGTGAGCACTTAATAACTGTCCATCAACACCTACTTTCTAATGTTCCATTAACTTGCAGATAAAATAAAGATATAAAGATAGGGGCTTCTCTGTGATCCAGTGGTAAAGAACCCACCTTGCAGTGCAAGGGGCATGAGTTCAATCCCTGGCCTGGGAAAATGCCATGTGCTGCAGAATGCCCGGACCAGTGTGTCCAATTGCAAGCGAGCACTCTGGGGCACACACGACCAGAGCCAGTGCTTGGCAACAACAGAGGCCACTGTGGTGGGAGGTCCACACAGGACAAAGAATTAGATTGATGAAAATAAATAAATAAATAACCAATATAAGAGGCTAAAATTTCACACACACAGAAAAATAAATGAAAGATATAATTTTGAAGATTAGATTAGAAATCTAGATTCATTTCTGGTCATATAAGAAGCACTCAATAAATATTAGCTTTTTTATTATCTATAACACATATACTTGACAAGCTCTTTTATTTTCTTTCCTCTCCCTGTGGAGCACATTTTTTTCCTCTCTGTATTTTCCGTCTCTACTCGGATATGATCTTCATGAAGAAAGAGATCCTCCCTGATTATAGATCTAATACCACAGGCTTTTCTTCTTATCTTCCTACTCTTTTATTTCTCAGCTCTAAAACCATTGTTTTTATATTTTAAAAACTCTATTTGCTTGTTTATGCCTGGATAATTCACTGCTATGTTCCCAGTGCTTAGAAAAGCATCTGACATGTGACATCTGTTCATTAAATATGTGCAAGTTAAATTAATTAGCAAATGTTGTAACTTAGAGCAGGTTTCATTCTTGAATAAATGGTCTGTTGTACCACTGTAAGAAATTTTCATGAATGTCAACAAGCAAAATATAAATGCTTTGAAATATATACTTAAAAACGAGGAAGGCATCCCATACAAATACAGCAACAACATTAATATATCTGTCAAAATAGAAGTTTTAACTATTTCATCCTGATATTATAAAAGAATGAGAATAAAGTGCATGTCATGGTAGAGGAAGAAGAAAAGATCTGTGATTCAGAAGCACAAATTGAATGTGAGCACTTAATAACTGTCCATCAACACCTACTTTCTAATGTTCCATTAACTTGCAGATAAAATAAAGATATAAAGATAGGGGCTTCTCTGTGATCCAGTGGTAAAGAACCCACCTTGCAGTGCAAGGGGCATGAGTTCAATCCCTGGCCTGGGAAAATGCCATGTGCTGCAGAATGCCCGGACCAGTGTGTCCAATTGCAAGCGAGCACTCTGGGGCACACACGACCAGAGCCAGTGCTTGGCAACAACAGAGGCCACTGTGGTGGGAGGTCCACACAGGACAAAGAATTAGATTGATGAAAATAAATAAATAAATAACCAATATAAGAGGCTAAAATTTCACACACACAGAAAAATAAATGAAAGATATAATTTTGAAGATTAGATTAGAAATCTAGATTCATTTCTGGTCATATAAGAAGCACTCAATAAATATTAGCTTTTTTATTATCTATAACACATATACTTGACAATTTGGATATATAACACATCTCTATTTTGAAGTAGTTACCTAATCATAAATATTTTCTAAATCAAACATATTTTTCATAATGAAAGAGTAGATATTACAGTATGTTACACTTTCACTTAAGAATTTGGCCATAGCAGAATGAAACCATCTTCCTCATAAGTACCTAAACCCCAAAGAAGAAATTCCCAAAGAGTGTCAGTCTTTGGTAATACTTTTATCTACTACATGTTTTGTCACAAGAATATAATTATATTGATTTAAATGGAGCAGCATAAGAAGTATTATTCCACTTTCTCTTCTGCATAAAATCTAGCTCTTTCATAATTATCCAATATACAATTAAATCAGATGAGTATTGCCTAAATATGCATGACAAGTTGTTAAATACAGTTTTGTCTTCCTAATTTAAACAAGATATTGTTTATCAGGCATGGAGGGAACATACCTTAATATATTACAGGTAATTTATGACAGACCCCTATTTGACATCATACTCAAGGGGGAAAAGCTGAAAGCATTTCCTCTTGGATTAGGAACAAGACAAGGATGCCCACTCTCACCACTTTTAATCTACATAGTTTTGGGAGTCCTAGTGACAGCAATCAGAGAAGAAAAATAACTAAAAGGAATCCAAATTGGAAAGGAAGAAGTAAAACTGTTGCTGCTTGCAAATGATGTGATACTATGCATATAAAATCATAAAGACACTACCAGAAAACTACTAGAGCTCATCAAAGAATTCATTAAAGTTGAAGAATACAATTTCAATATGCATAAATCTATTGCATTTCTATATACTAACAATTAAAGATCAGAAAAAGAAATTAAGAAATAATCCCATTTACCATCACATCAAAAAGAATAAACTACCTAGGAATAAACCTACCTAAGGAGTCAAAAGACCTGTACTCTGAGAAGTATAAGATACTGATGAAAGAAACTGAAGTCATCACAGCAGATTCAAAGATATATGTGTTTGTGGACTGGAAGAATCAATATTGTTAAAATGACCATACTACCCAAGACAACCTACAGATTCAATGCAACCCCTATCAAAATACCAATGACTGTACACTATACATTTTTACCCACAAAATACAGAAAGTTGATTACAATAAAAGTATGCATAATGAAAATTAAACTATAGTAAAAGTGAAATTTCAAGACCACAATCAGATGAAAATAGTAAAAGAATGAATATAAAAGGAGCATGTGAGGGGATGTGAATTTTCTTTAGCATATATTCCCATTCTCAAGCTAAATAACATGGAGTACTTATTTGAGCCCCTTATAATTACCTAATTGTCCCTTTATGTACCCTAATCCTTCCATTTAAAGGAAATTATATTATTACTAGGCAAGTTAGATAATTCTGTCAATACTTCCTTTAAGTATGTGCATGCCAGCTATGATTCTTTGGTCACGTCCAACTCTTTGCGACCCCATTGACTGTAGCCTTTCAGGCTCCTCTGTCCATGGGATTCTCGAGGAATGAGCACTGGAGTGGGTTTCCATGCCCTCCTCCGGGGGGTCTACCTGACCCATGGATTGAACCCTCATCTCTTATGTCTCCTGCATTGGCAGGCGGGTCCATTACCAGCAGTGCCTCCGGTATAATAATACTAATTTGTTATCTTTCCACCCTCCCCCTCTAAACTCCACTACACAAGAGAGAGCTATATGTTAAGTGAAGTGAATTGAAGTGAAGTGAAAAGTCACTTGGTGGTGTCTGATTATTTGTGACCCATGAATCTAACTTGCCAGGCTCCTCTGTCTATGGAATTCTCCAGGCAGGAATACTTTAGTGGTTTGCCATTTCCTTCTCCAGGGATCTTCCCAACCCAGAGATCAAACCCAGATATCCCGCATTGCAGGCAGATTCTTTACCATCTGAGCCACTGGCGAAGTCCATATGTTAAGTCATCGCCTCAAAAAATTTCAATGTTTTCTTTAAAAAAGTAAATCTTCTCTATCACATAGTTTGCTCTTGATAGCATTTTCCCAAATCCATTCTCTAATTCCTCCTTAATAATAGCATCTCAGATTCAAAGATATATGTGTTTGTGGACTGGAAGAATCAATATTGTTAAAATGACCATACTACCCAAGACAACCTACAGATTCAATGCAACCCCTATCAAAATACCAATGACTGTACACTATACATTTTTACCCACAAAATACAGAAAGTTGATTACAATAAAAGTATGCATAATGAAAATTAAACTATAGTAAAAGTGAAATTTCAAGACCACAATCAGATGAAAATAGTAAAAGAATGAATATAAAAGGAGCATGTGAGGGGATGTGAATTTTCTTTAGCATATATTCCCATTCTCAAGCTAAATAACATGGAGTACTTATTTGAGCCCCTTATAATTACCTAATTGTCCCTTTATGTACCCTAATCCTTCCATTTAAAGGAAATTATATTATTACTAGGCAAGTTAGATAATTCTGTCAATACTTCCTTTAAGTATGTGCATGCCAGCTATGATTCTTTGGTCACGTCCAACTCTTTGCGACCCCATTGACTGTAGCCTTTCAGGCTCCTCTGTCCATGGGATTCTCGAGGAATGAGCACTGGAGTGGGTTTCCATGCCCTCCTCCGGGGGGTCTACCTGACCCATGGATTGAACCCTCATCTCTTATGTCTCCTGCATTGGCAGGCGGGTCCATTACCAGCAGTGCCTCCGGTATAATAATACTAATTTGTTATCTTTCCACCCTCCCCCTCTAAACTCCACTACACAAGAGAGAGCTATATGTTAAGTGAAGTGAATTGAAGTGAAGTGAAAAGTCACTTGGTGGTGTCTGATTATTTGTGACCCATGAATCTAACTTGCCAGGCTCCTCTGTCTATGGAATTCTCCAGGCAGGAATACTTTAGTGGTTTGCCATTTCCTTCTCCAGGGATCTTCCCAACCCAGAGATCAAACCCAGATATCCCGCATTGCAGGCAGATTCTTTACCATCTGAGCCACTGGCGAAGTCCATATGTTAAGTCATCGCCTCAAAAAATTTCAATGTTTTCTTTAAAAAAGTAAATCTTCTCTATCACATAGTTTGCTCTTGATAGCATTTTCCCAAATCCATTCTCTAATTCCTCCTTAATAATAGCATCTGCAGTAATTAGCTGGTTATATGGATCCTGAGGGCATTCCCAGGTGGCCCAGTGCTAAAGTATCCACCTGCAATGCATGAGTCTCAGAAGACATAGATTTCATCTCTAAGTTGGGAAGATCCCCTGGAAGAGGGCATGTCAACTGACTCCAGTATTCTTACCTGGAGAATTCCATGGGGAGAGAATCCTGATCCTAGCCACACATCCTAGCTACTCTTTAAGCTTAAGTTCAGCCGTGAGACTAAGCTGTGGCCAGGGGACTCCTGGGAAGTGATCTTAAATGGAGGGTGCCCTTCTAGCTTTCCTTTCTTTTTCCTGCTGTCTAGAACACAGACTTGATGATAGAACTCTGAGCAACTATTGTGGACCTGAAATAGAGCTGAGTGCTGAGAGTAATGCAGCAATAAAATAGATTCCTTGATGAGTTCCTTGATTTACCATGCCAACCATGGACTGTTACCTCCAGGTTGCTTTATATGAAACAGAAATAAAATTATTATTTTGAATTTTTTTCTGTTGTATCCAAACCTAATTTTAACTGAAAACTGCACCCCCATGGGATTTTCTTTTATATTAAGAAACAAAAAAAGCACTGTCAGTATATATAATATTGCAAACTATAACCAAAAAAACCCCACACAAATCTATAGATGGGTAGTTAAGGATTAATACTTAACTGGAAACTCAAGGTGATCCAAACTACTACTGATTTACTTAAAATCTAAAATGAAAACAAACCCAAGGTCATAATTCTTTTTAAAAGCATTCATGTGCATGGTTTTCTAAATTCCATTTCAGGGAGAGAAAGCAAAATATCACGGTCTATGGTTCATTGATAAGCACCTGTTTCCCCTGCAGTTGTGAGCATATTAGATGGCTCTGGGTGTGGAAGCAGAAGCTCCAAGGAGGAGGGATCAACTGAGAAATGTCACAGGAATTTTACATGTGACTGTTTTTCAAGCTCCAAAGGACTCGGTCCAGCTAACAACTACAGAACTGAGATCCTGCTGCCCCAAGGAAAATAAGTTCTTTAAGGATATTCATCTAAAAACACATGGAACTGATCTAGAGCAATGTTTTGCTCCCCGACAACAAGGTTGGCAGAAACTGAAAGAGAAAGTGGGACCCAGCTGGTCAGCTGGTCCAGATAGAGGACAAGAGGAGGCTATACCTAGGGTTGATCTCAAAACTTATGAAGTTAACAAATAATAGAGATGTATGCCGAACTACATCAGGAAGACAAAAGACCATGACAAAGTTATTGAGGAAAGAAACAAAGGAACAAATAAAAAGGAACCAATAGTAAAATAGCTCACTGTTTTTTCAAGCAGCTACCATGATATCTGTTTGTATGAAGCAGAGTAAACAAGGAGGGAAAAGGTATAGAATGAGCTCTGAGGTCACTAAGAAGATTTGGGGTCTGCATTCTGGCAGATGGAGAGTCATAAGGATGGTCTGCCTTTGTTAAATATGCCTTTTACATGAATCACTAACAGTATGGAAGAGGATGGCTTAAGGGAGAACCAATTTGGACTTAGCCTTCTATGATACTGAGGCAGTGAAGGGAAATAATGAGGGCTTCAGTTAGGGGAGAAGAGGTAAAAAAGAAGAGAAATGATCCTTTTCAAGACACAATGAGGTGTCAGAATCAGCACACCTGGAGATCTGAGCTGTAGGGAGAGGGGAAATGAATGGTATGAACCAGGGCTGTCACTGAAACAAGCCTAGGCTCTAGTTTGGTGGGTTTGCAGATAGTACTGCCACAACTGGAATAGAAAATATTGGAGGAAAATCAGGTTTAGTGGGAAATACCAAGTTCTGGGCTTGGTAGAGTTTTGTCTTTCAGGAGTGCATTTTGGACTTTAGATACATTAAACTAGAAGCATAGCACTGTAAGAAAAAAATTGATTGACTAAAACATGCTATATTATTGTGAACTCAATAACATTTTTTAGCTTATCATTACTGTTACCAAAGCAAAAGAACCTCCCCCCTCAAAATATCTAGCTTATTCACTGGATATCATTGACCATACAATGAAGTGATAAAACTTGAAATGATCTAGGGGCCACATTTGCCAACCCTGTCTCTTTCCCCTTCAGGACTATAACATGAAGGAATGAGATTGTGTGGTTCCCAGACAGGATCACTAGACTAAAGTAGGTTTCTGGTATGTTTTTAGAAAGGTGAATGGCCTGCGAATGCTCATTAGGTACATAGAGACAGAGTTTGAAAAATCCAACTGATGAATTAAGGTAGCTGAGCAACATATAAATCATGTGATACTATTGCAAACTATAAGTACTATTTTAATAAGCCTTTAATCTCAGTGTATACCTTTGTATTTGGGAGCATAGAGCTAGAGTTTCAAATTCAGATCCTTCAAATTTGCACAACCACAAAACAAAACACTCTTGACCCTATATGAGGAACTGAAAGCAATTCTAATCTGCAAGTAAAGCCAATCTTTTTAAAACTTCTTTAAAAAATAAAATCTCTGGGTGAGGAACTCTTGCCAGTTTCTGAATTGGTTAGCCCCAGTAGGTTTATTTCCTCAAGGGTTAGGAAGGGTAGTCCTGTGTATATCATTTCATTTTATGCTACTGCTTTTTAGCATGTGTTTTTGCTTCTTCTGCATTTCAACTCCATTTCTGCCAAAAAATTAATCCCCCAGCTTGTCCTTAGGAGCCTTCTTCCCAATCAAAAACATGGGATCAGATCACAGACTGAGATAGGGAAGGAAGCCAGATGACACCCAACCTTGGCTTACTCCATATGGAGGGGTTTTCTAGATCTCTACCTGGGATTGGCCCTCTCTGCCAGGCATTAGGCCAGATTCCTTTAGGCTGCAGAATAGAAAATATTGGAGGAAAATCAGGTTTAGTGGGAAATACCAAGTTCTGGGCTTGGTAGAGTTTTGTCTTTCAGGAGTGCATTTTGGACTTTAGATACATTAAACTAGAAGCATAGCACTGTAAGAAAAAAATTGATTGACTAAAACATGCTATATTATTGTGAACTCAATAACATTTTTTAGCTTATCATTACTGTTACCAAAGCAAAAGAACCTCCCCCCTCAAAATATCTAGCTTATTCACTGGATATCATTGACCATACAATGAAGTGATAAAACTTGAAATGATCTAGGGGCCACATTTGCCAACCCTGTCTCTTTCCCCTTCAGGACTATAACATGAAGGAATGAGATTGTGTGGTTCCCAGACAGGATCACTAGACTAAAGTAGGTTTCTGGTATGTTTTTAGAAAGGTGAATGGCCTGCGAATGCTCATTAGGTACATAGAGACAGAGTTTGAAAAATCCAACTGATGAATTAAGGTAGCTGAGCAACATATAAATCATGTGATACTATTGCAAACTATAAGTACTATTTTAATAAGCCTTTAATCTCAGTGTATACCTTTGTATTTGGGAGCATAGAGCTAGAGTTTCAAATTCAGATCCTTCAAATTTGCACAACCACAAAACAAAACACTCTTGACCCTATATGAGGAACTGAAAGCAATTCTAATCTGCAAGTAAAGCCAATCTTTTTAAAACTTCTTTAAAAAATAAAATCTCTGGGTGAGGAACTCTTGCCAGTTTCTGAATTGGTTAGCCCCAGTAGGTTTATTTCCTCAAGGGTTAGGAAGGGTAGTCCTGTGTATATCATTTCATTTTATGCTACTGCTTTTTAGCATGTGTTTTTGCTTCTTCTGCATTTCAACTCCATTTCTGCCAAAAAATTAATCCCCCAGCTTGTCCTTAGGAGCCTTCTTCCCAATCAAAAACATGGGATCAGATCACAGACTGAGATAGGGAAGGAAGCCAGATGACACCCAACCTTGGCTTACTCCATATGGAGGGGTTTTCTAGATCTCTACCTGGGATTGGCCCTCTCTGCCAGGCATTAGGCCAGATTCCTTTAGGCTGCAGAATAAATTAAACCTCAAATTTTTTTTGGGGGGGGGGGCAGTATTTTAAGTTTTTATTAACTCTTCTTTTTAAAATTCTTTTTAAGTGCTGTAGTTCTTTTGTGGTTTT
Source organism: Tragulus kanchil (assembly GCA_022376925.1). Classification (NCBI taxonomy): domain Eukaryota; kingdom Metazoa; phylum Chordata; class Mammalia; order Artiodactyla; family Tragulidae; genus Tragulus; species Tragulus kanchil. The sequence goes on from JAIOJX010000030.1 coordinate 95,169,118, forward strand.
GACTAAGTTTCAAATTGACCAAACTTATGATCTCAGTTCAAAATAAGTAAATAATAAGACTAAGGTTTTGAATTTTTAAAAAGATACATTTTATTTCTGGAACTGGCTCTGTCTCTGCTTATGTGACCCTGGATAAGTCATTACATTTTTCTCTTTTTTTTTCTCTGTAAATTGAAAATGTGATTTTTAGTATGCCTTTGCAGCTGTGAAAGACTGATTTCATGTGCACACATGCCTGCTAAGTTGCTTCAGTCTTGTCTGACTCTTTGCAGCTCTTGGACCCTAGTCCACCAGGCTCCTCTCTATATGTGATTCTCCAGGCAAGAATACTGGAGTGAGTTTCCATGCCCTCCTCCAGAGATCTTCCAAATTCGGGGATCTAAACCCTCATCTCTTATGTCTCTTGCATTGCCATTATCATTACCTAGGAAGCCCTTGATTCCATGTAGTGTAATACAAAAATATAATTGGGTAAATTGAGTTTTTATCAGAATTGCAGTGACCATTTGTAAAAGATTATAATATCCTTTGAAGGTTTTTTTTTTTCCCTCTTTTATATAATACTCTCTGGTATCTACAATAAAGGGAAAGCATCGTTATTGCCCCTTTTGTTTTAGAATAAATTCTGAGTCCCCTCGCTCCATTGGGGCCCCTTTGAATTCTTATCTCTACGTGTCTCTCTAGAATTTCTATTATTTCTATCTCACAAGGCTGTTGCATTTGTTTGGTCAATAGCTATAATTCGCCTCTCCCATCAAAGGTAAAGAAACCTCTGGTGAACTAGCTCCTTACCCCACTGACCTTCAGTTCCACCATAAGTAGCATTGCAAGTAACTCATATGTTAGTCATTCATATTTAAACGTGAGGAGGTCATGCTCCTTTAGTTGATGCCTCACAGAGCTTTGGGGAAGGCCAATTTCAAAAGCAATTGACCCCTGAATAGATCATATCCTGCCCAGATGATGGCAGTGTTTTCTTATTTAAGTAAGTTTCCCTCTTTGCCATCCCATGCTAGAAAATAATTAAATGTACATTAGATAGGTTAGAAGGGAAAAATTGAGAAGAATTAATGTTGAATATCTGCCCCTAGGTATGTTCTTATTACAAGTTATCTGAAAACTTCGTTTTCTTTAAAATTAATATAGTTAAAGAACCTACCTGTGTAACATTGTGATGATGATTACATGAGATAAAACTGAGTCTGGCAAATAGAAAGCACTGAATAAACATTATCAATTGTTATTAGACCGTCTTCAAATATAATTAGAAGCTTAACTGATAAAATATTTATTAATCTTGCACTAGCCAAAGAAACCTTTATTATTTCTTTTTTTAAAATTTTTTTTTATAGATTTACTTATTTATTTATTTTGGGTGGGGTGGGGAGGGAGGGGAGCAAGTGGGTTACTTCTGTTGGTCTTTCATTTGTCCATTTTCATCCATCTTTGTTCTTTGGCCCTTGTGGGCCTCCCATCGCGGTGCCGTCTGTTGTTGCAGAGCCCCGGCTCTGGGCGCATGCGCTCCAGAGTTCTGGCTCGGTAATTGGACACATCAGTCCAGCCGCTCCGCGGCACGTGGGATCTTCCCAGGCCAGGGCTCGAGCCGGCGCCCCTTGCACTGCAAGGCGGTGTCCTTACCCACTGGACCACCAGGGAAGCCCCTATTATTTCTTTTTCTTTTCTTTTTTTCTTTTTTAGTACTGAGTGGGACCTGGCCTGGGGGTGGGGTGGGGGCAGGCAGGCTCTCCCTGCCTTCAGAACAAGATGCATGTGGTGCTTTGGGTGACATTCACTACATGGAACAAGATCTTCTTTAAAGAAACCTTTGTAATTTCATCTCTGAAAGTTGTTAGTGTTCTCTCCCTTTGAGAAGTTACATAATTCTCTTGATAACAAATGCACAAATCTCTCTGAATCTACTAAGAGTGTCAGAAGATTCTTGGGAAGATAAGGGAAAGGGGGGCAGAATTTAAAAGATTAGTATTCTGGAAAACTGAATAAAAATGGAGAAAATGGAAAAAAAGAAATTCTAAAGGCAGTTAAATTAGTAATGGAGTGATGGAACTGTTCATAAAATAGAAAAAAAAAAAAAAACAAATATTCATACTATCAGGATTTAAGACTATAGCAATACAGAAAGATTAAAGGAAGATGACCAAAAAGCTCAGTGAAATTTTGCCATATGCTGCAGGAGTTATTCATGCTTCTCAGTAAACACTTTCAGATTCTTAAGTTATGCATGTCTCCCAGACTTGTCTGTGTATATAATTAAAGTAGAAGCCAAGATTTATTCATTTACTATTATATTCCCAGTATCTAGCTCTATGATTAGTAGATGATCAATTAAGTGTGAGTTAACATGAAACATTAGTGTGTGTCAGAGGCTGATAGATACCTCCTCGCCAAGACTACTATTTAAAAAATTTGGAAAATATTACTAACTTAATAGCAAACAAAATTTAGATATCATGAAGTGGGAATTGAATGAAAAATAAAATATCCTGCAAGCAGGTAATTACTGATACATTTATTTTTTAAAATATTTATCATATGGTACTAGTTGGTACCAAAGACAAATGTGTGAAGAATCTATATCCAGCCCATGTTCTCATGGAGCTTACAATCTAGTAGGAGAGACTATGCAAATAGCAATTTAATTAACTGAGATAAGTGTTCTGAAATAAAAGTGCATCATTCTTTGAGATGTATAACTGGGTCAGGAGTGTGGGTGAGGGGACAATTTGTGACATTTAAGCTGAAGGATGAAGTAAGCATTAGTCAGGCAAAAACTGGTGGGTGGGGGATAATTCCAGGCAGAAAAAATAGAAGATACAAAGGCTTTGAGGAAGTGCAGTTCAACATTCTCCCACAATGGAAACAGTGATGGAGCTGAAATATAGTAAGCAAAAGGAAAAGAGACAGTGGATGAGTTCAACAGGGACAGTTCATATAGACATAAGTAAGCCAATAGGGAAAAGGGACTTTCTGGATGGTGATTTGGCCAAGCCAGATTGATGTGTCTTTTATTGAAAGGAAGACTGAAGGGAAAGGAAAGAGTAGCGTTTGGTTCTGGAGTCATTCAGTTTAGATAATGAGCGTGCATCCAAGTAGTGATGTCAAGTGGACAGTTGAACTTTGGCCTTTGTGCCTCCATCTGATATCTCAGTTCTTCACTGTGTGCAGTCTTGCTGAAATTCCAGCCAAGTTCATCTCTATACTATGGCAGAGGAAAGACATTAAAACCCTTGCATACTATTAATATATTGAGAATCTTGTTTCTCCCTGTTAGGTCACAGGCTCAGTGAAATTTTGCCATATGCTGCAGGAGTTATTCATGCTTCTCAGTAAACACTTTCAGATTCTTAAGTTATGCATGTCTCCCAGACTTGTCTGTGTATATAATTAAAGTAGAAGCCAAGATTTATTCATTTACTATTATATTCCCAGTATCTAGCTCTATGATTAGTAGATGATCAATTAAGTGTGAGTTAACATGAAACATTAGTGTGTGTCAGAGGCTGATAGATACCTCCTCGCCAAGACTACTATTTAAAAAATTTGGAAAATATTACTAACTTAATAGCAAACAAAATTTAGATATCATGAAGTGGGAATTGAATGAAAAATAAAATATCCTGCAAGCAGGTAATTACTGATACATTTATTTTTTAAAATATTTATCATATGGTACTAGTTGGTACCAAAGACAAATGTGTGAAGAATCTATATCCAGCCCATGTTCTCATGGAGCTTACAATCTAGTAGGAGAGACTATGCAAATAGCAATTTAATTAACTGAGATAAGTGTTCTGAAATAAAAGTGCATCATTCTTTGAGATGTATAACTGGGTCAGGAGTGTGGGTGAGGGGACAATTTGTGACATTTAAGCTGAAGGATGAAGTAAGCATTAGTCAGGCAAAAACTGGTGGGTGGGGGATAATTCCAGGCAGAAAAAATAGAAGATACAAAGGCTTTGAGGAAGTGCAGTTCAACATTCTCCCACAATGGAAACAGTGATGGAGCTGAAATATAGTAAGCAAAAGGAAAAGAGACAGTGGATGAGTTCAACAGGGACAGTTCATATAGACATAAGTAAGCCAATAGGGAAAAGGGACTTTCTGGATGGTGATTTGGCCAAGCCAGATTGATGTGTCTTTTATTGAAAGGAAGACTGAAGGGAAAGGAAAGAGTAGCGTTTGGTTCTGGAGTCATTCAGTTTAGATAATGAGCGTGCATCCAAGTAGTGATGTCAAGTGGACAGTTGAACTTTGGCCTTTGTGCCTCCATCTGATATCTCAGTTCTTCACTGTGTGCAGTCTTGCTGAAATTCCAGCCAAGTTCATCTCTATACTATGGCAGAGGAAAGACATTAAAACCCTTGCATACTATTAATATATTGAGAATCTTGTTTCTCCCTGTTAGGTCACAGGTACGATGTAATTGAGGGAGGCAGCAAGCAAAACAAGAATGGAGAAGATGAAGGAATAAAAATGGGGCACTGACTACAAATGCAGACAATCTATACTTATACTCTATGTCTGTTTATTTTAGAGTGGCTCATCTTCATTTTTACAAGTGGATTTAGAAATACAGATGATTGTGACTAATCAGGAAAGAGACTACTAAAAAATAATGCTTTAAATTATTTTGTTGACTTTACTTCCAGGGACATGTAAATACCTCCAGAAAACGTTCCCAGATCCCCTCCAGATATTTTTCCCTTTTGGTCTTTCTTTTTGTAATCTTTGCTTGTCTTTATTTCCCCTTTGGTTTCCCCCACTTCCAAAGCTGAAAATAATTTCAGCAGATGAGAGCATATTGTGAGGGCAAGTAAAATGGGGTAGAAATGGGCTAGTTTGTCTTTTTCTTGCTGTTAGCTTTGGTAAAATAGTGTTACCTTCCTTTTTTTGGTGTTATCAATTTTGCTTTTCTATTAATGATATGAGAGATCAAGTTGATGGTACACATATATCAAGCAATATATTCCTAAACTCCTCATCAATGTCTAAATTTTACTCAAATTGAGTATAAAAGGACAAATCATGTAAAAAAGGAAAGATTGATCTTGAAAAACTTGCCAAATGGAAAGATCACTGGGAGATGATTTGTTTTAGAGACAAAAATTTCTGTAGATTATAAAAGATAATAGAAAAATCAAGCTGCATCATTACCACTGCCTCTCATAAATCGTCAGCTTTTGCTATACTTCGCTAATCAGACCTCTAGTGCTAGAGGTGTAACTATCATCTTCATAATTTCAGGGGGTTCTGTATTACAGTAAATTTGAAAAATATGCCATACCAAATTCCTTTGTGTAGCTTCTGAACACATATGACAATTATGCAGCTAAGTGACCTATTTAAAGCATCTCAGCATCTCTAAAACTTATTATCCCAACATTTGTTCTCAGCACAGCTTTTATATTGAGAATCTTGTTTCTCCCACTAATTTGGCAGAGGAAAGACATTAAAACCCTTGCATACTATTAATATATTGAGAATCTTGTTTCTCCCTGTTAGGTCACAGGTACGATGTAATTGAGGGAGGCAGCAAGCAAAACAAGAATGGAGAAGATGAAGGAATAAAAATGGGGCACTGACTACAAATGCAGACAATCTATACTTATACTCTATGTCTGTTTATTTTAGAGTGGCTCATCTTCATTTTTACAAGTGGATTTAGAAATACAGATGATTGTGACTAATCAGGAAAGAGACTACTAAAAAATAATGCTTTAAATTATTTTGTTGACTTTACTTCCAGGGACATGTAAATACCTCCAGAAAACGTTCCCAGATCCCCTCCAGATATTTTTCCCTTTTGGTCTTTCTTTTTGTAATCTTTGCTTGTCTTTATTTCCCCTTTGGTTTCCCCCACTTCCAAAGCTGAAAATAATTTCAGCAGATGAGAGCATATTGTGAGGGCAAGTAAAATGGGGTAGAAATGGGCTAGTTTGTCTTTTTCTTGCTGTTAGCTTTGGTAAAATAGTGTTACCTTCCTTTTTTTGGTGTTATCAATTTTGCTTTTCTATTAATGATATGAGAGATCAAGTTGATGGTACACATATATCAAGCAATATATTCCTAAACTCCTCATCAATGTCTAAATTTTACTCAAATTGAGTATAAAAGGACAAATCATGTAAAAAAGGAAAGATTGATCTTGAAAAACTTGCCAAATGGAAAGATCACTGGGAGATGATTTGTTTTAGAGACAAAAATTTCTGTAGATTATAAAAGATAATAGAAAAATCAAGCTGCATCATTACCACTGCCTCTCATAAATCGTCAGCTTTTGCTATACTTCGCTAATCAGACCTCTAGTGCTAGAGGTGTAACTATCATCTTCATAATTTCAGGGGGTTCTGTATTACAGTAAATTTGAAAAATATGCCATACCAAATTCCTTTGTGTAGCTTCTGAACACATATGACAATTATGCAGCTAAGTGACCTATTTAAAGCATCTCAGCATCTCTAAAACTTATTTAGGTCCCAACATTTTTGTTCTCAGCACAGCTTTTAGTGTCTTGCAGAATGGTGGTCCAGGACAGACCACTTTGGGTAAAGCTTACCAAAGTCAATGATGAAATAGTCCCTATTTTACGAAGTGTCTGTGTCAAGAGGTTCTTATTTTTCTTAGTCATTTTTTGAATTTTATAGTCTTCCGAATTAGGGAGCTCTACCTGATAACTAAACTGACAGAGTATCAATCTTATTTTCCCCAAATTCTTACTTTCTTAATCAGGAATATCTAAGCATTTATTTCCTCTCTGAATGACTCTTTGAACAACTGAAGAATAATGTTAAGTCATATGTGTACCCTCTCCATTTTAAAAAGACTTCCTCAACTTTTATCATTCCCAGGTGTCAAATTTTCACTTATTAAATATTTTACTATTATCTTTTATAGGGGATAAAGTTTTAGGGTATAGTCATATACTCCAGACTGTCATTGCATTTGGATTTTAGCCACCTAAAAAGTAAGATATCTGAAAACTAGACAAAGCCTTGTAAACTATTAAAATACATGAAAAGAAAACACTAAAATAGGTATCTGCCTTTTCTCTGTTTCATTTTATTGCAACATATTATCTGAGTAGCTTTTTCTCAATTAAGAAAACTCATCAAATGAGAATCTTCTGTTAGTTGAGTAACAATATTGTGAAACTTCTCAAAGTACAGCAGATGGCATATTTGCACATAAGTCATGAGTGGACAGATTATTGTTGACTCAGAGGTCTTTTTGCAATAATTGACATAATCCTTTTCCCCTAAATGACATCAGAGTTTCATAGAAAAATAAGATGGGAAGATATTTACCAACATAATCAAATTATATTAGGCTGTATGAAGTAAACACTTGCATCCATTAGAAAACTAAAATCTACTTTTCCATTTTTATTTTAATAACTACATTTATACACATAAATGTAAAACTCAAAGTTAATAATTCTTCTCTTTTCCATTAGTATGCTTTAGTGTGTGAATACAATAAATCGTTAAAAATTTTTTTGGAAAAGTGTACCTATTTAAAGCATCTCAGCATCTCTAAAACTTATTTAGGTCCCAACATTTTTGTTCTCAGCACAGCTTTTAGTGTCTTGCAGAATGGTGGTCCAGGACAGACCACTTTGGGTAAAGCTTACCAAAGTCAATGATGAAATAGTCCCTATTTTACGAAGTGTCTGTGTCAAGAGGTTCTTATTTTTCTTAGTCATTTTTTGAATTTTATAGTCTTCCGAATTAGGGAGCTCTACCTGATAACTAAACTGACAGAGTATCAATCTTATTTTCCCCAAATTCTTACTTTCTTAATCAGGAATATCTAAGCATTTATTTCCTCTCTGAATGACTCTTTGAACAACTGAAGAATAATGTTAAGTCATATGTGTACCCTCTCCATTTTAAAAAGACTTCCTCAACTTTTATCATTCCCAGGTGTCAAATTTTCACTTATTAAATATTTTACTATTATCTTTTATAGGGGATAAAGTTTTAGGGTATAGTCATATACTCCAGACTGTCATTGCATTTGGATTTTAGCCACCTAAAAAGTAAGATATCTGAAAACTAGACAAAGCCTTGTAAACTATTAAAATACATGAAAAGAAAACACTAAAATAGGTATCTGCCTTTTCTCTGTTTCATTTTATTGCAACATATTATCTGAGTAGCTTTTTCTCAATTAAGAAAACTCATCAAATGAGAATCTTCTGTTAGTTGAGTAACAATATTGTGAAACTTCTCAAAGTACAGCAGATGGCATATTTGCACATAAGTCATGAGTGGACAGATTATTGTTGACTCAGAGGTCTTTTTGCAATAATTGACATAATCCTTTTCCCCTAAATGACATCAGAGTTTCATAGAAAAATAAGATGGGAAGATATTTACCAACATAATCAAATTATATTAGGCTGTATGAAGTAAACACTTGCATCCATTAGAAAACTAAAATCTACTTTTCCATTTTTATTTTAATAACTACATTTATACACATAAATGTAAAAACTCAAAGTTAATAATTCTTCTCTTTTCCATTAGTATGCTTTAGTGTGTGAAATACAATAAATCGTTTAAAAATAGTCCCACTTACTAATTTGAATCTAGTAATGCCCCAAAGCAATTAAGAAAAATGCCAGTAGGAACATATATATCAATAATTACTTCAGATGTAAACAGATTTTAAGTGTTCCAACCAAAAGATACAGACTGGTTGAATGGATACAAAAACAAATATGTATATGCTGCCTACAAGAGATCCTGCACAAAAACAAACCCAAAACAAATCTAATAATGCAATTAAATATAAAATGCCAAATTCTTACCCTTCAGTAAGAGCTGCACAATTTGTACAAACATTACAAATCTCTGGATAATACTGATAAGACTTCAAAAAGAAAATGGACTATAAAATATTAATAATTATAAGGTTATGTTTGGTACTATGTGAAAATACTCTAGAATAAAGAATATGAAGATATTAGTAACAAGATCTTGTTGATGTCTCCAAAGAACTTAAACTGAGTAGAGGTAGACTGCACATTAAAAACAAAGCAGATGGGAGGGGGGGAACTGGGTGGGGGGAGGGTCAAGGGATATGCATATGAATGATCTGGGAACATACATGTACAAAAATAAATAAATAAATAAAGTTAAAAAACAAAACAAAACAAAAAGCAAAGCAGGGCTTCCCTTGGTGGTCCAGTGGGTAAGGACACCGCCTTGCACTACAGGGGGCGCCGGTTCGATCCCTGGCCTGGGAGGATCCCACGTGCCGCGGAGCGGCTGGACCGGTGTGTCCAGTTGCCGAGCCGGAGCTCTGGAGCCCGTGCGCCCAGAGCCGGCGCTCTGCGACAACGGAGGCCGCTGCGATGGGAGGCTAACGTTGGCCAAAGAGCAAGGACGGATGAAAGCAGAGAAATGTAAGGACCAATGGAGGTGGCCCGCCCACTCCCCTCCCTCCCTAATCCAACCCCCGCCCAAAATAAATAAATAAATAAATATTAAAAAAAAAAAAACAAAGCAGAATGTGTCTGGTGACTTTTTAGCAGAAATTTTTGCAAGCCAGGAGAAAGTGATAAAACACATTTAAAATGATGAAAAGGAAAACCTAAAGCCAAGAATACTCTACCCAGAAAAGCTATTATTCAGATCTGAAGGAGAAATAAAGAGGATTATAAGCAACCACAAACTAAAAAGAATTCAGCAGCACTGACTTTACCACAACATTAAAGGAATTTCCCTAAGGGAAAAAGAAAAGACCAAAAGTAGACACATTAATATAATGAATACCATTGTAGTGTCTGCAAAAGCATGGACGCTGAAAAATATGCTACTACATAGCCAGTGGATCACTAAAGAAATCAAAGAAATTTAAAAAGACCTTGAGAAAGTGAAAACAAAAATGCAAAATACAAAATCTGTGAAACAAAGCAAAAACTATTCTAAGAGGACAGCTTATAGTGAAACAAGCCTACCTTAAGAAAAAATCTCAAAAGTAACATAATCTTACACCTTAAGCAAATAGAAAAAGAACAAATAAAATCCAAAGTTAGTAGAAGGAAACAAACTATAGAGACTAGAGTGGAAATTAATTAGACTTAAAAAATCATAGAAAGGATCAATGAATTCATCAGGATATATGCCTAATAATGGGATTTCTGGGTCATATGGTGCTTCTTAGCTTTTTAAAGTATCTCCATACTGTTTTCTATAGTGGTTGTATCAATTTACATTCCCACCAACAATGCAGGAGTGTTCCTTTATTTCCACACCCTCTCCAGGATTTATTATCTGTAGATTTTTTAATGGTGGCCATTCTTACTGGTGTGAGGTGATATCTCATTGTCATTTTGATTTGCATTCTCTAATAATAAGCGATGTTGAGCATCTTTTCATGTGTTTTTTGGCCATCTGTATGTCTTCTTTGGAGAGATGTCTCTTTAGGTTCCATTTTTTGATTGGGTTGTTTGTTTTTTCAGTGTTGAGCTATCTGAGTTGCTTGTATATTTAGGAAATTAATTCTTTGTCAGTTGTTTCATTTGCTATGATTTTCTCCCATTCTGTGGGTTGTCTGTTTACCTTGTTTCTGGTTTCTTTTGCTGTGCAAAAGCTTTTAAGTTTCATTAGGTCCCACATATTTATTTTTGATATTCTAGAGGGCAGATCATAGAAGATCTTGCTTTGATTTATGTCATTGATTGTTTTGCCTAGTGATAAAACACATTTAAAATGATGAAAAGGAAAACCTAAAGCCAAGAATACTCTACCCAGAAAAGCTATTATTCAGATCTGAAGGAGAAATAAAGAGGATTATAAGCAACCACAAACTAAAAAGAATTCAGCAGCACTGACTTTACCACAACATTAAAGGAATTTCCCTAAGGGAAAAAGAAAAGACCAAAAGTAGACACATTAATATAATGAATACCATTGTAGTGTCTGCAAAAGCATGGACGCTGAAAAATATGCTACTACATAGCCAGTGGATCACTAAAGAAATCAAAGAAATTTAAAAAGACCTTGAGAAAGTGAAAACAAAAATGCAAAATACAAAATCTGTGAAACAAAGCAAAAACTATTCTAAGAGGACAGCTTATAGTGAAACAAGCCTACCTTAAGAAAAAATCTCAAAAGTAACATAATCTTACACCTTAAGCAAATAGAAAAAGAACAAATAAAATCCAAAGTTAGTAGAAGGAAACAAACTATAGAGACTAGAGTGGAAATTAATTAGACTTAAAAAATCATAGAAAGGATCAATGAATTCATCAGGATATATGCCTAATAATGGGATTTCTGGGTCATATGGTGCTTCTTAGCTTTTTAAAGTATCTCCATACTGTTTTCTATAGTGGTTGTATCAATTTACATTCCCACCAACAATGCAGGAGTGTTCCTTTATTTCCACACCCTCTCCAGGATTTATTATCTGTAGATTTTTTAATGGTGGCCATTCTTACTGGTGTGAGGTGATATCTCATTGTCATTTTGATTTGCATTCTCTAATAATAAGCGATGTTGAGCATCTTTTCATGTGTTTTTTGGCCATCTGTATGTCTTCTTTGGAGAGATGTCTCTTTAGGTTCCATTTTTTGATTGGGTTGTTTGTTTTTTCAGTGTTGAGCTATCTGAGTTGCTTGTATATTTAGGAAATTAATTCTTTGTCAGTTGTTTCATTTGCTATGATTTTCTCCCATTCTGTGGGTTGTCTGTTTACCTTGTTTCTGGTTTCTTTTGCTGTGCAAAAGCTTTTAAGTTTCATTAGGTCCCACATATTTATTTTTGATATTCTAGAGGGCAGATCATAGAAGATCTTGCTTTGATTTATGTCATTGATTGTTTTGCCTATATTCTTCTCTAAAAGTTTTATGGTTTTTGGTCTTATGTTTAGGTCTTTGCTCCAATTTGAGTTAAAATGGAAAGAGACACCTGTACACCAATGTTCATTGCAGCTCTCTATACAATAGCTAGAACATGGAAGCAACTTAGATGTCTATCGACGAATGAATGGATAAAAAAACTCTGGCACATATATACAATGGAATACTTCTCAGCTGTAGAAAGAAATGCAAAAGAATCAGTCCTAATGAGGTGAATGAATCTAGAACCTATTATAGAAAGTAAGGCAAGTCAAAAAGAAAAGGATAGATACAGTATACTAACGCATATATACGGAATCTAGTAAGATGGTACTGATAAATGCACACGCAAAGCAGTGATGGAGAAACAGACTTAGAGAACAGACCTATGGTCATTGTGGGGAAGGAGGATCGGACAAGAGGTATGGAAAGAGCAACAAGGAAACCCATACTATCATATGTAATAGAGATAGCCACTGTGATTAAGCTGTAAGACTAAGGGAACCTACATGGGGACTAAGCATCAACCTCGGGGGTGAGAAGGGGAAAAAAAGGGAGGACTCAGGGGAGAAGGGTCAGTCGTATACTTATGACTGTTAGGGGATTATGCATACCTGTAAATAAGAAAACTCTATAAAAAACATATAACAGTAACTTCACTGTACACCTGAAGCTAATGCAACACTGTAAACAAATAAACTCCGATAATAATAATAAAAAAGATCAATGAAGCTAAGAGCTGGTTCTTTTAAAAGTTAAATAAAACTGATAAAATTTTAGTTAGATTCACCACTTCACTTCATGGCAAATAGATGGGGTAAAAGTGGCTTTTATTTTGTTGGGCTCCAGAGTCACTGCAGATGGTGACTGCAGTCACAAAATTAAAAGTTACAAGTTGGTCCTTGTAAGAAAAACTATGACAAACCTAGAGAGCATATTTAAAAACAGAGACCTCACTTTGAGACAAAGGTCTATAAATTCAGAACTATGGTTTTTCCAGTAGTTATGTATGGATGTATGTATGGATGTCAAGAGTTAGACCATAAAGAAGTCTGAGTGCTCAAGGATTGATGCTTTTGAACTGTGGTGTTAGACAAGACTCTTGAGAGTCCCTTAGACAACCAGAAAATCAAACCAGTCAATCCTAAAGGATATCAACACTGAATATCCATTGGAAAGACTGATGCTGAAGCTGAAGTTCCAATACTTTGGCCATCTGATGTGAAGAACCGCCTCATTAGGAAAGACCCTGATGCTGGGAAAGATTGAGGGCAGGAGGAGAAAAGGGTGACAGAAAATGAGATGGTTGGATGGCATCACTGATTCAATGGACATGAGTTTGAACAAGCTCTAGGAGATAGTGAAGGACAGGGAAGCCTGGCATTCTACAGTCTATGGGGTTGCAAAGAGTTGGACACAACTAAGTGACTGAACCATGAACAAAATTCGTCAAGAAAATCTGTGAGGCTCCAAGTCGATTAAATCATAAATGAAAAAGGAAAAGATACCATTGATAACATAGAAATACAAAGGATAAGAGATTACTATGAACAATTATATGCCAATAAAATGGACAACCTAGAAAAAAATAAATAAATTCCTAGAAACAGATAACCTTCCAAGACTAAATCTTTAAGAAATAAAGATATGTACAAACCAGTTACCAGTAATGACCGCTGCTGCTGTGTAGTCACTTCAGTGGTGTCCGACTCTGTGACCCCATGGACTGCAGCCCATCAGGCTCCTCTGCTCATGAAGTTCTCCAAGCAAGAATACTGGAGTGGGTTGCTATGCCCTCCTCCAGGGGATCTTCCCAACTATGAACAAGTAATAAAAAAACAGTATCCAAACAAACAAAAGTCCAGGATCAGATACCTTTGCAAGTCTACCAAACATTTAAACAGTTAACACTTACCCTTTTAAAATTATTCCCAAAAATTAAAGAGGAAGGAATACTTCTGAAGTTACTCTATGACCAGCAGCACTCTGATACCAAAACCAAAGACAGCAAGAGGAAAAACAAAGAACTTGTTCTTCATGGTGGGAGGGTGCATGTGTGCTCGCTCAGTCACTTCAGTCATGTCTGACTCTTTTGCCACCCTATGGACTCTAGCCTGCCAGGCTCCTCTGTCCATGGGATTTTCCAGGAACAATTTATTGGAGTGGGTTGTCATGCATACTCCAGGGGATCATTCCAAAACATGGACTGAACCTGCATCCCCTACATTGCAGGTGGTGGATTCTTTACCCACTGAGCCACCTGGGAAGTCTGTTCTTCATAGTATTAAAAATTTTTCCCAAATTAACTTAAATATCAGTTTAATACTTTTAAAATCAGCTTTCCTAAACAATGCATACAACTGAGGTATTTGCAAATGTAAAGACAAAAGAAAAATTTAGACTGTCTAATAGTAAGAATTTTAATCTAAGTTACACATGTAGCATTAGTGTGCCCCCCTGCTAGTGCAGGAGACATAAGAAACATGGGTTGAATCCCTGGATCAAGAAGATCCCCTGGAGAAGAAAATGGAATCCACTCCAGTATTCTTTCTAGGAAAATCCCATGGACAGAGGAGCCTGGTGGGCCACAGTCAGTCCATAAGGTCTCAGTGAGTCAGACGTGACTGAAACAACTTAGGATACATATATAAAAGTGTTGTAATTTGGTTAAATGATATAGAAAGTACTTCTAGGATTGTGTAGCTTAAGGAGGGTACCTATGCAGGAAAATAATGAAATAGAATGGCAGTAAAACTCCTGGATTAAAACACTGAGCAATTACAAACCAAGGTTATTCTATTCACACTGACAAGCAGTGACTAATAAAAGCATTATCCTTTGTAAGAATAAATAAACTATATTAAGAAGCCAGCAAAAATATTGTTTATGTTGTCTTTCTCAGACCCCAGATATTTACACAACTTGGTCTCTTACTTCATTGAGAATCCTGTTAAAATACTGTCTCTTAAAGGATTTTTCCTGGACTATTCTACTTAAATATCACACTATAGGTTTAGGATGGAATGGAGTTTTAGAAAAGAATGAAAAAAGTCAAAAAAAGTCAAAATTTAGAAAAATCAACAGTATATACATTAAAAACATTCTTATTGACACCAATCTACTTGGATCATAAACATTAAGAAGATTAAATATTTTATAATGAGCTCTAGAATTAGATACAGTAATCACCACCTGAGATAAGTATTTATGTCAGAAAAATTAGTAGTGCAACTTTTTTGAGGGAAAGGAAATACATATAACTTGAAATAGTCAATGCTGTTACAGAACTCTTTTTGGTTAGAGCAACTGATAATTACTTCTTCCAATTTTGCTTCCAATTTGAATGAAATGAGTGAATTTTATTCATATTTATTCTCATGCAGAATAAATAAGAAAAATTAATAATTATATTTTTCAGTGGAAGAAATTGAAGTGCATAGAGATTAATAGTTTATAGAAGACCACTAATATTACCATAGATAGAAGTTGTAATAGAATAATAGTGTTTCTTTTTGTCTTAGTTCTCAACACAGGTTATATGATCTTCCTTGCATCAAAACATATATAATTTCTGTCAAGGAGATCATTGCTGTTTTCCACATTAATCCCTAGAACAGATTCAAATATGTCCATTTATATAATTAAAATGAAGACAGCATTTTGATAAAATATTTTATTAATAATAATAATATAAGCATGGTTATAAAAATAACAATTTTATTAACTACAGAAAATTTATGTACATGTCAGAACCACAGTGTTCCCCTTTTGGGTAAGCATCCAGCTATACCACTCAATAGGCAGCTTATCTATTTCCTGTTTATACATAAGATAGACAGTAATAACATCCACAGTATTCCATTTTCAGTTTCCTAAACACAGAAACTTTCTGTGCAAATGGAAATGAACCTACTGAAAATTGCACTGTCAAGATTTACAGGGTCCAGAGAATTCTAATATTCTTTTATTAGCAATTCTTAGTTTAAAATTCAGTTGAGCATTGAAAGATGAATTCCCTTTCAATCTTATTGTGAAAAGTAATTTATTCACATAAAGATTATATTTTGTTCAAATTAACTATTTCTCAAATGAGTTTATAAATATGGGACATAACTGATTTAAAGTAGTTCTTTTTTGGACCTAAGTCAATTTAAGAGATTTTTAATATAGGGGTTTACTAAAATTCTCTATATCATGATCTCTATATTGTAAAACCAGTATTTCTTTTTAAAAAATATTTAGAAATAACAAGAAAATTCCTAACATCAATTTCATCTATCTTGACAGTGTTTTTTTCAAGAGAATGTTGTGGCTATAACATTCATGTTGTACAGTACCATTGGTACCAACAAGAAATATTCACAGGAATAAGTGAAACACAATTTTGCTATCACATCATTATTGATATTTTTCTTGCCTTCCAGTGTCTCATATTTCCCATAGTTTGAAACACTTAGATAGCAAGCAAGAGCCTGTTAATATCAGAGATTGACTCATATAAACCATTTTACTGAGGACCTGCCCACAGCAGATAGGTAAAAGTCATTACACATTTACAATAAAATTAAAGAAGTATACAAAAGGATTATCATTCCTTCTGCACGGCAGAGGCATTATGACAAATATTTTAATTTTACATTACTATTCCTGGTAGACATAAGAAAATGTCCACAATTATAACAGCATATAACCATTATTCAAACAGCCCAAATAAAAATACCTTTAAAAACTTTTAATTGAAAGATTCTCTTCTCCATGACTCAAAATGAAATGGATTTTTAGATAAATTTGATTTTTCATTTTTTATTAAGTAAAAAACAGAATGCCCAGGAAATAGTATCTTTCACCAGAGATAAATGACATGGTCATTCCCTGTTGCACTACCTAAGATAACATGGGTCTTGTTCATCTTGCTTTTATATCAATTCCATCAATCTCCTATAAAAAGGAAACTCCCAAAGAAAGAACTACTTTTTACACATGTGTGATGATTTATTGGTGGGCTTGCTTTTATCTTGGAATAAAATGGAAAACACAGAGCTTAAACTGCCTATAAAGTTAGCTTCATTTTGTATCTAGGTCATTTCTATCTCTCAGTGGAAATTTAGAGGAAAAGACATAAAAGAAATATTTTTAAATGTGAGTACTTAAAAGAATTACAATTTAGTAAGTGTTTTACAATGTGACATAACTGATTTAAAGTAGTTCTTTTTTGGACCTAAGTCAATTTAAGAGATTTTTAATATAGGGGTTTACTAAAATTCTCTATATCATGATCTCTATATTGTAAAACCAGTATTTCTTTTTAAAAAATATTTAGAAATAACAAGAAAATTCCTAACATCAATTTCATCTATCTTGACAGTGTTTTTTTCAAGAGAATGTTGTGGCTATAACATTCATGTTGTACAGTACCATTGGTACCAACAAGAAATATTCACAGGAATAAGTGAAACACAATTTTGCTATCACATCATTATTGATATTTTTCTTGCCTTCCAGTGTCTCATATTTCCCATAGTTTGAAACACTTAGATAGCAAGCAAGAGCCTGTTAATATCAGAGATTGACTCATATAAACCATTTTACTGAGGACCTGCCCACAGCAGATAGGTAAAAGTCATTACACATTTACAATAAAATTAAAGAAGTATACAAAAGGATTATCATTCCTTCTGCACGGCAGAGGCATTATGACAAATATTTTAATTTTACATTACTATTCCTGGTAGACATAAGAAAATGTCCACAATTATAACAGCATATAACCATTATTCAAACAGCCCAAATAAAAATACCTTTAAAAACTTTTAATTGAAAGATTCTCTTCTCCATGACTCAAAATGAAATGGATTTTTAGATAAATTTGATTTTTAATTTTTTATTAAGTAAAAAACAGAATGCCCAGGAAATAGTATCTTTCACCAGAGATAAATGACATGGTCATTCCCTGTTGCACTACCTAAGATAACATGGGTCTTGTTCATCTTGCTTTTATATCAATTCCATCAATCTCCTATAAAAAGGAAACTCCCAAAGAAAGAACTACTTTTTACACATGTGTGATGATTTATTGGTGGGCTTGCTTTTATCTTGGAATAAAATGGAAAACACAGAGCTTAAACTGCCTATAAAGTTAGCTTCATTTTGTATCTAGGTCATTTCTATCTCTCAGTGGAAATTTAGAGGAAAAGACATAAAAGAAATATTTTTAAATGTGAGTACTTAAAAGAATTACAATTTAGTAAGTGTTTTACAAATATCATTAATATGTGACAATAATATGTTGCCATTTAGCAAGGAGAAACTGAAAAATACTTTGATATTTTAGAGAATGTACCCTTGAAATTTCTGTGTTTTGATTATAACAGTATATTACATAAGGGAGAGAAAAACACAATTCAGATAAGCTGGTATGGACTAGCAACTTGTTGGATTGCTCTTTGCTTTCAACTGCTTCTTAACACCAGCACAAATGTTATTACAAAAAATTAAATAAGTAAAATGGTGCAATTTCGGAAAGGATTTTGAATTTGCTGTTCTATACTCTGGACTAAGTTCTTGAGTAAAACTAAAACCATTTTATTCCAGATTGAACAGTGTTTTATGGAGCTTTTAGAGCACCATTTGGATCCCTGGCCTTAACAAAGATCGTCCAAAAGAAACAAGTTAGAGAAATGGAAAGACTAGATTCAAAATATTCCAATAATTACCTCTAAAGAAATTTTTTACAGGACTATTTTGTGAAAATTCTGAACATACACTATTACTCTTTGTTATCTCATTTCTTGACAAATACATGATCTTTAGCTAGTCATGACTAATACAATAATAAATATGATCTGGTTGTTATCATATAGAATATAAAATCTGAATGAATATTTTCCATGCATTAGGAAAGATCTATGTGAATTAAAGCAAGATAAAATAAAGATATTTTGATAAAATACCTCATTCAGCAGATTTAACTGTCCTTTAAAAAAACAATTGAATAGAAAATTTAGACAAGCTAGTTCCTTTCCTTTTATATTTTTTTCCCTTTACTTAGATAAACTTTTATTAGGCTAAAAGATCTCCAGGTAGAGAAAATTAGTTTGATTTCTTTCTTCAGTATATATTTTACTGCATCATTTGGTGAAAAGCTGTTTACAAATTTTAGAAACATGGGAATTTTCCTTTTAAATATTTGTTTCTAATTTAAAGAAGATGTGATAAAAACCAATTGCAGCAGCGAGTCGTAAACATATTGAAATACATCTTAGAGACCAAAACACTTTTAAATTTTAGTTAGTTATCTCAAAAAATGTTTAACTACTTCAGGAAAAAAAGATCTAAAAATATCTTGCATAAATAAGTATCCCTAAATTTGAAAGAAAGAAATAATACTAATAAACAATAGCTTATTCCCTTTAAGAATTAGAAACTACCTAAACTTGGATAATATATATATGTAAGCACCTCAGTCAGGGGTTATTTAATTTTGTGGGTCCTGACCACACCTCAAATGCCAATGAGTAGAGGTCATCAGCAGATTATGTAGAGAGGATTATCTACTCACTTCCATCTTGCAGTTTTCCTTAGTATCATTACCAGTCTTTAGAATTTTTAAAGATTTTTCTTAGTAAAATCTAGAAATACACAATTTCAGAATACTTAGGAGTTATATTGGATGCACTACAATTTGAACTGTAGTATATTCACATGTGTACTCAGGCATTTGCATATAGGTACGTGTTTTTGTAAAGAGTGTATGTACCAGCATTACAGGATACATGATGAGAAATGAATGAAGTATGTATGGCATATTAAAGGTAATATAATTTAATATAATTATAGTTTAAGGACACAAGATATAAAATGTTTTTGTGAGGCTGAAATAATGTTTAACCTACAGTTTACTCATTATTAAGAAACCAACCTTAGAAAGCAGCTGAGAGAAAATAATTGATCTTTTCCATTATATCTTTAACATCCAGCAATTATACCTTTGCATTTTTTAGTTCATTCAAGTATCTTCAGGAGATATGTTACTACACTTGTATGTACCTTAATTCACTTCAACATTTACAAAATAACACTGACAAACAAAACAACAGAAAACACCTATAAATAATAATGAGCATCTTAACAAACATGACACTCAAGTAGTTGTCTTAGGATTTTTTAAGTTACACTTTAATTCCATATTCTCCAAAATCTTCACGTAGAAGAAACTTGTGTTATTGGAAGCATCAGTTACATCAGCTACGACTGTGGTACCTTATATGTTAATATAATTTTGTGTATCCATTTTGCATAATACGCCACTCGGACAAAAATGCCAGGGCGATTTGGAATGGCACATCCACGACCAGGAACAATGACACCAAGAACCATTCTCATTTTATGTTGCTCACAAACAAGTGGGCCACCATAATCTCCCTAGGAAGAAGAAAGGCAACAATAACAACAAAGTACTATTTTAGAAATAATGATTAACAACTCATTAACATTTCCAATATCAATTTTTATCTCAAATATATATGCAAAAAAGAGAATAACTTCAACTAAAATATGAAGACATAACATGGATGTAATAAATTATTGGTTGTCTTTCTGCTAGGTGACTCAAATAAGACTGCGATAAATACAAGAGTTCAAAGTGTTCTATCATGCAGAGTAATCATTTTGATGAATTGATTTGTCTTTTCTAAAATAGTCACTCATGTTCTAAAGTGGTTTTTCCTTTTGTTGAATGCAGACTAATACATAACCACTGATAGCTATTTAAGAAGGTAGAATTTACATTTATTTTGGTCCTTCTGATGTTCTAAGTATGTTCAATACAGAAAAGTTGGGAAATACAGAAAATATAAATATCCAAAAAGAACTCTCACCTATAATTATAGAATTTTAATGATTAAGCTACACTGAATTTTCTCTTATTTCTAATTTCTTCCCTTCCCTGAACCCTGCCCCCAAAATGATTTTAACAAGTTAAACAAAAAGTTGTAGGTAGTAAAATAATTTTGTTTACTATTTTCTGGGCATAAAGAAGGAATGTTCCTCTGCTTAGTGTTAGTAACAGTAGTTAATAGACAGTTTATATTTTTCTTACTCTATGTGGAAGATAGTCTATGATTTCAGGGTATTTCTTGTATGTTAACCCTATTGTATCATCATACAAACTCTGACACATGAATTAATCTGGTTTTTAAATTAATGCACCAGTTTTCACTGATAAAAACTGTTCAAATCCAATTTTAAGAGACTTTCACTAGATATGATGCTATTGCTATCATACAAATATTTAGATTTCTTTTTCAAGAGTCTAGATTTCAATGGTTTGGTGATTAAATTACTGTTTCATAAATACCAGTGGTACTGTAAAAAGAAAATTCTGGAGGATAAATGAATTTTTAAAGAAGTGGCCAACTCCATTTGAAGTGAATATCTTATTAGTATTGATAAAAATAATTTTAAAATAAAATTAAACATAATTATTAAAAATAAAAATTACTTAAAAATAAATAATATGTGATAATGTGATAAGTTTTCAGTGCTAAAGTAAGGAATCTAAGAGTGCATTGATAATAAATGAGATTACAGGTTATTCCTGAAGCACAGTGTCAAAATAGTAATGGCAATAGGACTGGAATAAGTGCAAGTTTCCTAAATATCTCAGAGACTTGGTCCAGCTCAAGATGTTGTGTTCACAGAACTCTTAGGGCAATAAATACACAAACAAATGTTCCGATGGACTTAGTGATATATTTACTGGCACAAAAAGATCAAACTAAAAAGTGATTATAAACACATAATCAGTTTCTAACCACATTCCTTTAAAGCAATTTAAAAAATTATTTAACCTAAAAATATTTTCTTTTCTTTTCAGAAATGAAGCCTCTGAGCCATATGTGTGTGTGTGTGTGTATAAAACATATGCACTTCAGTACACATTTATGCTCCATACATAGGGCATTTTCCTACAAGTCAAAAAATATTTCACTATTACTGAGGTCATTCCATGTTTTACTACATATAGTATTCTATAATTCCACAGCTCTCAGGCTTGGAGAGCATGTCTCTTGCATTCAAAATACATCTGAAATAACGGTTTAACAACTTGTCTGGGCATAAAGAAGGAATGTTCCTCTGCTTAGTGTTAGTAACAGTAGTTAATAGACAGTTTATATTTTTCTTACTCTATGTGGAAGATAGTCTATGATTTCAGGGTATTTCTTGTATGTTAACCCTATTGTATCATCATACAAACTCTGACACATGAATTAATCTGGTTTTTAAATTAATGCACCAGTTTTCACTGATAAAAACTGTTCAAATCCAATTTTAAGAGACTTTCACTAGATATGATGCTATTGCTATCATACAAATATTTAGATTTCTTTTTCAAGAGTCTAGATTTCAATGGTTTGGTGATTAAATTACTGTTTCATAAATACCAGTGGTACTGTAAAAAGAAAATTCTGGAGGATAAATGAATTTTTAAAGAAGTGGCCAACTCCATTTGAAGTGAATATCTTATTAGTATTGATAAAAATAATTTTAAAATAAAATTAAACATAATTATTAAAAATAAAAATTACTTAAAAATAAATAATATGTGATAATGTGATAAGTTTTCAGTGCTAAAGTAAGGAATCTAAGAGTGCATTGATAATAAATGAGATTACAGGTTATTCCTGAAGCACAGTGTCAAAATAGTAATGGCAATAGGACTGGAATAAGTGCAAGTTTCCTAAATATCTCAGAGACTTGGTCCAGCTCAAGATGTTGTGTTCACAGAACTCTTAGGGCAATAAATACACAAACAAATGTTCCGATGGACTTAGTGATATATTTACTGGCACAAAAAGATCAAACTAAAAAGTGATTATAAACACATAATCAGTTTCTAACCACATTCCTTTAAAGCAATTTAAAAAATTATTTAACCTAAAAATATTTTCTTTTCTTTTCAGAAATGAAGCCTCTGAGCCATATGTGTGTGTGTGTGTGTATAAAACAT
The DNA here is from genome assembly GCA_022376925.1 of Tragulus kanchil. NCBI lineage: Eukaryota > Metazoa > Chordata > Mammalia > Artiodactyla > Tragulidae > Tragulus > Tragulus kanchil. Next base: position 95,191,992 of record JAIOJX010000030.1, read on the forward strand.
ATGCACTTCAGTACACATTTATGCTCCATACATAGGGCATTTTCCTACAAGTCAAAAAATATTTCACTATTACTGAGGTCATTCCATGTTTTACTACATATAGTATTCTATAATTCCACAGCTCTCAGGCTTGGAGAGCATGTCTCTTGCATTCAAAATACATCTGAAATAACGGTTTAACAACTTGTCTATGTAAAATAGGGACAGGAATATTGCCATGGAGAAAGAACAGTTGCCTAAGAGATGAAAATGTCCAAGCTTTTAAAGTCACAAACTTTGACCTTCTGGTTTTTTAAAATAGTATTTGTTTAAACACACACACACACACACACACACACATACGTGTGCATACGCACTGGCTTAACTGAAAACACATTTAAAAGTTTAAAACCAGGCATGCATCTCTTACTAAAATTAATACGGTTAAGTTGGAATTTGGGAAAATCAGATAAATTTAGAAAAACATTAGAAAAAATGCAAGCTATTATATCAAACTGCATATTGGCTACTTCTAATTTGAACAGCTTTCTCTTAGGGTATTGGCTGTATTATTTTCTTGCTATTTGAGAGAGAAATGTCATCTTAGCTTGCTGCTAGTGAAACATGGATCGCTTCACTGTTTAGCTATAAGAGATGTACAAGGATAATAAGGATTACCTTTTCTAGCTCCTCTCTCTTAAAACAGGTTGGTGTACAATGATAATTATTTGAGAAAAATAGAAAAAAATATAAACAGGATAAACAATGCTATCCATCCCATACTATTTGTTTTAGCATTTCCTTTTTTACCTCACATGGTCCTGATACAATATTTTCAGCCCCAGCACATATTTCAGACTCATTCAGAGTCACTTTCCCTTGATGATACTGGCTGCATTTCTCATTCCCCATAATATAGAGATGGGCTACTCGTAACAGACCATCTGAGTTGATCACTGGAATGGTGCAAAATATGTATGGTTAAGGAGCATAGAGTAAAGTGAAGAAATAAAGAGATACAAAATATTTTTATAAAATAAATATGATATTGCCTTATTTTTCTAAAAATAACTTACATCCAGTGTAGCCCCAGCCATAAACACTGCAAGTGGTTTTCTCAGGAATTGTGCACCCATAGTTAGGTAAATCAATTGTACTAACAAAATCATCCAGAATAGCAGGCCTGAAAAGAGAAAATATAACAGTAAATACCCTTGATCAAATTCAACACAAAATTATACTACTAAAATGTAGTGTGAATAAACAATTCTTTTGGAGAGAATAAATGATTTTGCTTCAGAGTAGATCTTACAGAAATGAATATTTATTTGAAAATTTAAGAGCAAATGGATATTGTTATTTTTTAATCATTATTTTACTTGTTAAAATTATCATGTAATTGCTCACTAAGCTTTGGTTTTAGAGCAGGTTGACCATACTGCTGGTTCAGTTTCATTTATTCACGTTTGAAAAATTTGTAAATGCCCCTCTCTTTGCCTTTGTACACACACACACACACACACACACACACACACACACACACGGCATGTGATATATGCTTTTATAGTACATTTACATGAGAAAGAAAGAATAACCACATAGTTGACAAAAAAACTTCAGCCATTCCAGTGTATGCTAAAAATATGGAACTAACCTAGCAAGCTTCAGTAATACCAGATCTGATCCTTCAGGCCCATATACAAGTTGGGTAACATTTAGAACTTGTTTGCGTTTCTCATCTCCTCTTCCATGGACATCATGAATTCCAAGCCAAGCTTCATAATCTTTCAGATCTTTGTTTCTAAGTAAAAAATTAAAATATAACCTTAAATTATATAATATTATTCATATATATTATTATTTTAACTTATAAGGAGAGATAAATAACCTACATTTAAACTTTAAGGTATAGTGAAGGACAACACATTTGTTATTCAGAGATTCTGAATGCTACAAGAAAATATAAGCAGGAAGAGCCTTTAAACTGTTGAAATTCTGAATGGCTATTTTTTTAAACTTGCTTGTTCTTGCTAGAGAGTAGGTCATTTTTTATGAAAAATATTCAGGTAAAGCACATCAAAAGAATTGTAATTTATTGCAAAATTTCCTTCTTATCTCAAATGTGTTAACAGGGATAGAAGATTTATACTAACAAAATCAGTGTGATTTTGATGAGAATTAAGATGTAAGCTTACAAATGTTAGTTCCTTATCTTTTCCTTAGGCTAATTTTCCCCAAAAATTATTATTATTGAGGCTGGCTCTATATTAAGAACTGAGAATTGAAAGAAGTTTCTTGATAATTCAGAAAAAGAATTTCTATCTAGAAATACAGAGTTTATGAAGAAAGTGGGATAAAAATTATTAACATAATTCTAGCAAAATTTTCCCCCAAATGTGAACAGTGCCAAGCATGGAAAGAAGTAACAGAAGTAATACCCATAAATATCAATTAAGTCAATTCTATAAACTAAACCTAAAAAAGGAAATTAATTTGTTCACCCATGCTGGTGAATAACTGCTAAATGAACATACATTCTAAACTTGAAAGCTAGGTGGAAGCCATACATATTTTAAAATGCGTAAAACAACTACTGGTGTCAGGAACACTTTACCGAGAAGGGAAACACTGTCTTGCAGTTAGAATCCAACTCTCTTTTATCAATGATCCTCCACAGATATGTTTATTTCTAAAAGCAAGAAGAAAGAGAAACAAGTAACATCTGTGCAGAAAGAGTGCTTGCCAATTAATGCAAAACCTATGATTTTGTTTGTTAAACATAAATGCATTGAGAGGAAAATGCAAATATTAACTCAGCTAGAACAAAATGGGTAATTTTTTATCAGAAGGATGATATTTGGTGATGGTAGCATTAGAAATTTTTTCATAATGTGATTATAATCTTATGAAATCAGCTTTATTTTTAAGGCGCCCTGTCACTACACACCAAGATCCATGTCCAAACAATGTTCATGTGTGCATAGTCTTATCCTTATGCGAGAAAGTATGTGTTACAAATATAGGACTTTTGAGCCTATTTTAAATTCAGTGTTTGATATGAAAACTACAGAGTTGAGGGTTATTTTTTAATCCTGTAAACCATCTTGTGGTAACCATATATAATATTTATGATGCATATTTGCTTCTTTCATTACCATTATTTAGTTCTGTTATGTTAACTTAGCTATAACTGAGTAAATCTGTTCAGCCTAAGACCAACAATATAATGTTTTTTTAATTTATTTTTATCTATTTACATTTTATTTATAAAATTAAAATAAGTTTGCAAGATGTATCATCTAGGATATCATGAAATATTTGTAAAGAATAATAAATACTAGAATATTTATATAATGATATCCAAAATCTGTAAATCTATTACTTTTTGACATACACATGGAAAAAAAGTAAAACTCAAAATTTACATTTCCAAAGACTACACATGTTCAGTGCTTCAGAGGGTAATAGAATAAGATTCCCAGACTAACATCACAGTTATATATGGCCTGTACCACACAGGAGGATAAGAATATATAGAGTTTTAACTTCTTTTTCTCTCTGAGTTTTGGAAGAACAGCTAAACAGCTGTTGTTACTAACAACTTGGATTTAACAAGAAAAGTACTAAAAATTTCTATTACTCTGTTCTTGGAGTCAATTCTATAAACTAAACCTAAAAAAGGAAATTAATTTGTTCACCCATGCTGGTGAATAACTGCTAAATGAACATACATTCTAAACTTGAAAGCTAGGTGGAAGCCATACATATTTTAAAATGCGTAAAACAACTACTGGTGTCAGGAACACTTTACCGAGAAGGGAAACACTGTCTTGCAGTTAGAATCCAACTCTCTTTTATCAATGATCCTCCACAGATATGTTTATTTCTAAAAGCAAGAAGAAAGAGAAACAAGTAACATCTGTGCAGAAAGAGTGCTTGCCAATTAATGCAAAACCTATGATTTTGTTTGTTAAACATAAATGCATTGAGAGGAAAATGCAAATATTAACTCAGCTAGAACAAAATGGGTAATTTTTTATCAGAAGGATGATATTTGGTGATGGTAGCATTAGAAATTTTTTCATAATGTGATTATAATCTTATGAAATCAGCTTTATTTTTAAGGCGCCCTGTCACTACACACCAAGATCCATGTCCAAACAATGTTCATGTGTGCATAGTCTTATCCTTATGCGAGAAAGTATGTGTTACAAATATAGGACTTTTGAGCCTATTTTAAATTCAGTGTTTGATATGAAAACTACAGAGTTGAGGGTTATTTTTTAATCCTGTAAACCATCTTGTGGTAACCATATGTAATATTTATGATGCATATTTGCTTCTTTCATTACCATTATTTAGTTCTGTTATGTTAACTTAGCTATAACTGAGTAAATCTGTTCAGCCTAAGACCAACAATATAATGTTTTTTTAATTTATTTTTATCTATTTACATTTTATTTATAAAATTAAAATAAGTTTGCAAGATGTATCATCTAGGATATCATGAAATATTTGTAAAGAATAATAAATACTAGAATATTTATATAATGATATCCAAAATCTGTAAATCTATTACTTTTTGACATACACATGGAAAAAAAGTAAAACTCAAAATTTACATTTCCAAAGACTACACATGTTCAGTGCTTCAGAGGGTAATAGAATAAGATTCCCAGACTAACATCACAGTTATATATGGCCTGTACCACACAGGAGGATAAGAATATATAGAGTTTTAACTTCTTTTTCTCTCTGAGTTTTGGAAGAACAGCTAAACAGCTGTTGTTACTAACAACTTGGATTTAACAAGAAAAGTACTTTTTAAAAAAGTTTCTATTACTCTGTTCTGATGAAAAATGATTTCACCTGCTTCTCCAAGGATGAAGACTTCTACAGAAGTCTCCCATGAGTAAAAATAAATTCAGAAGTATTTGCCTTTTCTTCTTCAGTAATAAATTTCCAAAAATTCTCTAATTAGTCCAAAGATACAGATTCTTGGAACATTTTCTACAATAAATAAAATGCCACTCTCAGATTTTATAGCCTTCATTATGTCTTCTTAATTTTTGTATAATAATATATTATAAAACATGATTTTACATAGAATATGGCATTGATTTTTACAGTATTAAGAAATAAGAATTTTTATCATACCAAATATTTTAATTGTAAGACATTCAATTATCATTATAATTTATCTTTTCCTTAATGATGAAATATGCCAGAATTTTTCATTAGGATGACAATGAAGAAGTCAAAAATTTAAACCAAATATAAATGTTTTAATATGATTGTGCATAAACATGTTAGAAAATAATCTCATAATATCCTAGGTCAGAAAATTAAAATAACGTAAGTATTACAACTACTACGGTGCTATGAAGGTATACGTAGGTTTTCTGTGTCTTTTCCTTAAGAAGAACTGAAATGTCACATCAAGGACAATGCCAACACTTTGTAAACATTTAAAACGGCAGTATCTCTGGAGGCACAAACTGCAAGATCCACAGATATCTGGCAAGCAGAAAGTGATGAGCAGTCCCCTTGTGTGCCGCCCTCATATAGATGCCTTGTGCATTGGATAACCTACACGACTACATATGGCCAGACTGCTGGGAATACTACTTTCACAAATAATCCAAATAGGTATGATTTCTGTCTATTAATAATTACCTGTATTTCAAACTAACCATCCATCCTACATTTGTTCGTGTTGGAATTCCATTTACAACCCGTAACTGTTTTGTTTTGGCGCAAGATATCACAGGATCTAGAAAGAGGACCAAATGTAACATTTTGACAAAACATTTTGAAATAATCCATGCTTCTCAGCTGCCTTAAGTGTGACAGTAACTACACAAATGTAATTACTGTCATAGTGTCAGAAGAACATTTGAGGGAAAAAAAGGGTAAACAGTGTGACCACAGTGCCAAATCAGGCCCCAAATATGTACTATCCTCGTCTAAGTAAGTGGGTGACAGAGAAAAACTCATCAACTCAAGGTCAGCTGAATTACCATAATAGTGACAGGGATTTGCTTTCTATGCACAAGTTCTTCAGGTCTCACAGTAGTTGTAGTTCCCTTACCAATCTCCACATAAAACAGACCAATGGTATTTGGAATGCCTTTTACTAAATTATCCGTGGAAAGCAGTAGCCTAAGTGGAAAAAAAGACTGTGTTTGGTTTATTATTTCTGAATTTGTACAGTAAGAATGTAGAGTCATTTTGCAACATATTCGCCAAAGTTCTGTTGATGAAATTGTATCCATAAGACCAAATTATGTCTAAATCATTATACCCAAATGATATAATACAGAATTCTATGAAGTAAACTTTTTCCTGATCCTCCTCACAGTTCCTTGCCCTTTTCTTTCCACTCTCTATTTTTTCTTTTTAATAATTATTTTACTTTTTTACTTTTACAGAGTTTTGTTATTTACAGATATGTATAATCCCAGATTAGTTCTTTCCATTCACATCCATGGTCTAAAATAGATTTCCATTTGCTTCTTCAGCCTGGGACACAGCAGGTGGTCTCTTAAATCCAAACATTTGAGGAACTTTCTTTAGCCTCCCCCCTCCCCAGAATGTTTGAAAATCAGATACAAGCAGCTCCTAACAGATTTTTAAACTGAGGATTAACTGAACCTTTCACATTGTGTCATCTTTTGTCTTACAGAGAATGCAAACAGTTTTAAAGATAGAGCAGGATAAGGACACGGCATAACTTTCCAACATTGTGGTTTCATTCTTTCTGACTTTGGCATCCTGATTTAATTTGAAGGATGGTGATGGTCCACTGGATACATTCTGCCCCAAGTTAAAAGCACGGTGCATTTACAACCCGTAACTGTTTTGTTTTGGCGCAAGATATCACAGGATCTAGAAAGAGGACCAAATGTAACATTTTGACAAAACATTTTGAAATAATCCATGCTTCTCAGCTGCCTTAAGTGTGACAGTAACTACACAAATGTAATTACTGTCATAGTGTCAGAAGAACATTTGAGGGAAAAAAAGGGTAAACAGTGTGACCACAGTGCCAAATCAGGCCCCAAATATGTACTATCCTCGTCTAAGTAAGTGGGTGACAGAGAAAAACTCATCAACTCAAGGTCAGCTGAATTACCATAATAGTGACAGGGATTTGCTTTCTATGCACAAGTTCTTCAGGTCTCACAGTAGTTGTAGTTCCCTTACCAATCTCCACATAAAACAGACCAATGGTATTTGGAATGCCTTTTACTAAATTATCCGTGGAAAGCAGTAGCCTAAGTGGAAAAAAAGACTGTGTTTGGTTTATTATTTCTGAATTTGTACAGTAAGAATGTAGAGTCATTTTGCAACATATTCGCCAAAGTTCTGTTGATGAAATTGTATCCATAAGACCAAATTATGTCTAAATCATTATACCCAAATGATATAATACAGAATTCTATGAAGTAAACTTTTTCCTGATCCTCCTCACAGTTCCTTGCCCTTTTCTTTCCACTCTCTATTTTTTCTTTTTAATAATTATTTTACTTTTTTACTTTTACAGAGTTTTGTTATTTACAGATATGTATAATCCCAGATTAGTTCTTTCCATTCACATCCATGGTCTAAAATAGATTTCCATTTGCTTCTTCAGCCTGGGACACAGCAGGTGGTCTCTTAAATCCAAACATTTGAGGAACTTTCTTTAGCCTCCCCCCTCCCCAGAATGTTTGAAAATCAGATACAAGCAGCTCCTAACAGATTTTTTAAACTGAGGATTAACTGAACCTTTCACATTGTGTCATCTTTTGTCTTACAGAGAATGCAAACAGTTTTAAAGATAGAGCAGGATAAGGACACGGCATAACTTTCCAACATTGTGGTTTCATTCTTTCTGACTTTGGCATCCTGATTTAATTTGAAGGATGGTGATGGTCCACTGGATACATTCTGCCCCAAGTTAAAAGCACGGTGCATGCTTTTTTCAAAGTTAAATATAACATATTTTCCGACAGAGCAATGCATTTTTATGTTTAGCATTCAGTTGTCTGTAACACCTTTATACATACACACAGAAAAAAGTGTTCAAATAATAAAGTAGTTTTATCTTTATGATGGAAGTCTATATAATTCTATTTCTTTATAGAATAAATAATAACATCATTCTGACACATACTCAGACATAATATATTCTTTTGAAGGATTACTCACGGTCTAAGTTGACTATTGTAGGTGTAGTATCGCCTTCACCTGTAAAATCAAATATACATATATATGTAATCCATGCATACATATTTCTATTATTAAAAAATAAAACACACTTGTTGAATAGTACATAATTTTGAACTGAAGCCCAAATATCCACAAATGAGTAGTTTACTACAATTCTTTACCCTTTTGAGTAATTATGTATCACTTTTACTAGACAAAATGGAAAGTATGTGCCTGCTGGTAGTGGGTGACAGGAAGAAAGCCCTGTTGTATGACCCGTGGAGACTCTCAGGTGTGTGGTCTGATGAATGCTGGCAGTTTGAATTACCCTTGTGGCACTGAGGATCTGCGTCATTCTCCCAAGATGCCAAACACTGTACACAATAAACATTCCACTGCTTATTATTGTTTGTTTGGGTGATTTATATAGATAAACTATGTAGCTGTACTGTGATTTTGGCCCATTTATATTTTTTCTGAAACTTACTTTTATCTTGTAGATGGTTAAGGATAATTGAATATTCCTGTATTTCAGACAACTTTTAAAATAATTTGAGAAGATAGAGGTCAGCCTTACTAATGGAAAAAAGAACAATAACAAAATATAATTGTTTTGTTAGAATATTTCAAAGATTGCTTTTTCTAGGCAGTAAAGGGAAAAGTATAAAAAAAGAGTACTGAAAACTACAAATAAATTATGGTTAAAACTTTATATGTACTCCTTTTTTATAACCTCCCTATTGAGTGGGATTCAATCACTGCAATGAGAAAGGCTTGGAACACTCTAGATTTTTAAGATACTTAACTAGCAATGAATGAGGCACAAGACATTTCCTGGAGTTTAGTGTGTGACTGTTCAGAATGATGACATAGAGTTTAGTCAGGCATTGTTTAGCCCCAGAAGATTGTTAGTCCCTAGAACTGCCCTGAGCTCAAATAAAGTGGCAACAACAAAAAATGTCATATGGATTCCTTTGTAATGGATGCAAACTTGGTTTTCATTTATGGGAAATCTTGAGAACATTAATACATGCTAAAGGGCTTTTCTTTATGTTCATTTTCCAGATCTAGATATTTTAAGTGAATAAGTGTAAAGGTGAATGCATAAATCTCATCATTTCCCTTTCTCTTTAGTTTATCCCTGGGGAGGGTTTGTCTTAGAGTCAGCTGAGGTCATTGTTTTAGTTCATAGTACAAATGTGGTCATTAAAGCATCAAGGATATTGGTTTTTCCATTCACTTTCTCAAAAATTCTAAAATGCAAAACTAGATATTTATTCCCTATATTGTTGTGGTGAGGAAGACTAGACTATTCATTGTATTCTTTTTTAAATAAATGTTTAATAGGATAACATTTGGGATAAAGCCTGCTCATGCTCAGTCGCTTCACTATAGTTTTTGGGATTTTATTTTAAGTGCCCTTCAGGCTCCATCTGAAGAAGGAAATGGCAACCCACTCCAATATTCTTGCCTGGAGAATCCCATGGACAGAAGAGCCTGGTGGGCTGCAGTCGTCGGGTGACAAAGACTTAGACATGATTGAAGTGACTTAGCATGTATATAGATAGTTTTTCCTCTAAGCCAGTATTTCTCACAATTTAGATCAAGCTGTAATACCACTTAAACTCAGATTTCTATATATGCTGGGTAGTTGATTAGATTGCCAATTTTTAAAAAGCATTCCAGTTTCTTCTGCTTTCAAAGCCTTTTCCATTTTACCTTAAAATACTATTTTCAACTTGTCCTCTTTTACTTTTCCTTCACATCTCTGACATAGTACTACAAATAAATTATGGTTAAAACTTTATATGTACTCCTTTTTTATAACCTCCCTATTGAGTGGGATTCAATCACTGCAATGAGAAAGGCTTGGAACACTCTAGATTTTTAAGATACTTAACTAGCAATGAATGAGGCACAAGACATTTCCTGGAGTTTAGTGTGTGACTGTTCAGAATGATGACATAGAGTTTAGTCAGGCATTGTTTAGCCCCAGAAGATTGTTAGTCCCTAGAACTGCCCTGAGCTCAAATAAAGTGGCAACAACAAAAAATGTCATATGGATTCCTTTGTAATGGATGCAAACTTGGTTTTCATTTATGGGAAATCTTGAGAACATTAATACATGCTAAAGGGCTTTTCTTTATGTTCATTTTCCAGATCTAGATATTTTAAGTGAATAAGTGTAAAGGTGAATGCATAAATCTCATCATTTCCCTTTCTCTTTAGTTTATCCCTGGGGAGGGTTTGTCTTAGAGTCAGCTGAGGTCATTGTTTTAGTTCATAGTACAAATGTGGTCATTAAAGCATCAAGGATATTGGTTTTTCCATTCACTTTCTCAAAAATTCTAAAATGCAAAACTAGATATTTATTCCCTATATTGTTGTGGTGAGGAAGACTAGACTATTCATTGTATTCTTTTTTAAATAAATGTTTAATAGGATAACATTTGGGATAAAGCCTGCTCATGCTCAGTCGCTTCACTATAGTTTTTGGGATTTTATTTTAAGTGCCCTTCAGGCTCCATCTGAAGAAGGAAATGGCAACCCACTCCAATATTCTTGCCTGGAGAATCCCATGGACAGAAGAGCCTGGTGGGCTGCAGTCGTCGGGTGACAAAGACTTAGACATGATTGAAGTGACTTAGCATGTATATAGATAGTTTTTCCTCTAAGCCAGTATTTCTCACAATTTAGATCAAGCTGTAATACCACTTAAACTCAGATTTCTATATATGCTGGGTAGTTGATTAGATTGCCAATTTTTAAAAAGCATTCCAGTTTCTTCTGCTTTCAAAGCCTTTTCCATTTTACCTTAAAATACTATTTTCAACTTGTCCTCTTTTACTTTTCCTTCACATCTCTGACATAGTACTCAGATATAAACATCTATACGTAATACAAATCTTACTTGATATTAATTCAACTTAACTTTGAAGAAGGAAAACTTGACAAGGATAGAAGTTTTTCCTGTGAAAGAGTAGGAATGTGCATGTCTGTGTGTGTTTATATGGCCTCAGAACAAAACATGGGCCCTTACTGAAAGCATAAAGAAAACTTTATTTTTTTTAATCCTTATAATTTCAACTCAAACTCAAAATTTTGTAAACAGCACATATTTTTCCAGGCTGACATTACATTTGTATTCCCATCTCGTTATATACATGACTATATTTGTAGTTATGTGTATAGCTGTCTCCTCTCTAGACTGAAAATGATTTGAGTACAGGAGACATTGGTTATATTTTCTATACCTATAATGTTATATAGGGCTTGCACAGGGTAGCAACTCTGTGGGGCTCTGAATTGAAAGAGGACTGTTTTAAGCATAAAGAAGCTTAAGCACATGTTTACAGTTTGCAGCTAAGATGGCGCCTACAGGAAGGGACATGGAAATGAAGGGAAGCTTAAGCGCATTGTTTAAAGAAGCTTAAGCACATGTTTGCAGTTAAGATGGCGCCTACAGGAAGAGGCAGGGCGTGATCTAAATTGTTAATTGATGGTCAAAATTTCTGATTGGTTCCCCTGGATGCGCTCGTGAATGATTGCTTGGTCTTTAGCTTGATTGGTATAATCTATAGGAAGTCCCGTGCAAAACCCCCTTCACTTGCCTATAAAAGCTGTGGATCTTCATTAATAAAGCGGAACTACTTTGATGGAACCCCTGTCGCGTCTGATTGTCCCTTGCCTTCAGCCAAGGGGCTGGCGGGCGGACAGTTCAAGATTTGCCTCTCTCCGAGATCTCCCGGTTCTGCGGAGTAATCCCTACTGCCTTCCCTTTCTGCGGAAGGTCCCGCAAGCTGGCGCCCAACGTGGGGCATGAAAGCGAGAAAGAAGAAGGCAGCATCACCGTGCGGGTTTGAAAGAGAACCGGACGAAGCGGCCGGACGGGCCTCAGCGCGGCGCCTCCCTCTAGAGGGCATCTTCTCGGAGTAATCCGGATTTCAAGGTGAATCTCCCCCTTTATCGCGCCACTCCCGAGAGGGTGGGGGTTTAGGGTAGTCACAAAAATACTGAGCGCTGCTTTCCTTTGTTTTCCTTCTTTACTTTAATTCCTACTTTCTTGTTCTCTCTGATTCGAGACTTCCAGCGAACAGGTGGACAGTCTAAAAAGCAACTGACGGGTCTGGCCAGGGTACTCTCTGGCGACTTGAAAATGCACTAAAAAACGGGCCAAAAAAAAACTTTATTTTTTAATCCTTATAATTTCAACTCAAACTCAAAATTTTGTAAACAGCACATATTTTTCCAGGCTGACATTACATTTGTATTCCCATCTCGTTATATACATGACTATATTTGTAGTTATGTGTATAGCTGTCTCCTCTCTAGACTGAAAATGATTTGAGTACAGGAGACATTGGTTATATTTTCTATACCTATAATGTTATATAGGGCTTGCACAGGGTAGCAACTCTGTGGGGCTCTGAATTGAAAGAGGACTGTTTTAAGCATAAAGAAGCTTAAGCACATGTTTACAGTTTGCAGCTAAGATGGCGCCTACAGGAAGGGACATGGAAATGAAGGGAAGCTTAAGCGCATTGTTTAAAGAAGCTTAAGCACATGTTTGCAGTTAAGATGGCGCCTACAGGAAGAGGCAGGGCGTGATCTAAATTGTTAATTGATGGTCAAAATTTCTGATTGGTTCCCCTGGCTGCCGCGCTCGTGAATGATTGCTTGGTCTTTAGCTTGATTGGTATAATCTATAGGAAGTCCCGTGCAAAACCCCCTTCACTTGCCTATAAAAGCTGTGGATCTTCATTAATAAAGCGGAACTACTTTGATGGAACCCCTGTCGCGTCTGATTGTCCCTTGCCTTCAGCCAAGGGGCTGGCGGGGCGGACGGTGCCAAGATTTGCCTCTCTCCGAGACCTCCCGGATCTGCGGAGTAATCCCTACTGCCTTCCCTTTCTGCGGAAGGTCCCGCAAGCTGGCGCCCAACGTGGGGCATGAAAGCGAGAAAGAAGAAGGCAGCATCACCGTGCGGGTTTGAAAGAAAACCCGGGACGAAGCGGCCGACGGGCCTCAGCGCGGCGCCTCCCTCTAGAGGGGCATCTTCTCGGAGTAATCCGGATTTCAAGGTGAATCTCCCCCTTTATCGCGCCACTCCCGAGAGGGTGGGGGTTTAGGGTAGTCACAAAAATACTGAGCGCTGCTTTCCTTTGTTTTTCCTTCTTTACTTTAATTCCTACTTTCTTGTTCTCTCTGATTCGAGACTTCCAGCGAACAGGTGGACAGTCTAAAAAGCAACTGACGGGGTCTGGCCAGGGTACTCTCTGGCGACTTCAGAAGGCTTTAAGATAGTTCGCCCTAGTAGCGGCAGCCCGACTGGGTGGAAGTCTCACTTTTCTATATTTCAAATTGAGGACGCGGTCTAAACCTCTCCCGTGCGGGCACGGGTCAGGCATTTAAAAGCCATTAGGGCGCCTGCCGCTTGAAGACTCCCGTGACAGGATAAGGGGGTCATGGAATGGGCCAGAGTCTCTTAGAGCGCCCGCCCCCAGCAAGACAATGTCCATGCAACCATTAGGGACTCCTTCACAGTTTCACAAGCACGACATGAGCCCAACTTCCCGGCCGCCACCACTCCCGTTAGGATTTTTGGTGGTAGTCCTCAGTTGTCTTTCTTTTCTGCTCTTTTTCAACAATATGGGAAACTATATCCAAGCTCTTAACAGAGCCTGGGACTCGTTTATAAATGAAGACGAAATTAGCTATGATGAGCGTTTCCCCAGTCACTCGGGGTCAAGACCTCAAGGCACAGGACTGTACTCCCCGCTCCCTCCCCCCTTTGAAGAGATCACAGAGGCACCGCGGGGAGGGAGGGCACTGGGGTCACCTTGGAGAGAGAGGACCTATCCTGAAGACCCTGGGGGGCCCTCAGCGCCCTTCACGGGCCCAGCCCAAGCTTTTCCTGTAAACGTTAACCCGGGGGGAAACAGACCAGACGCCTGGTATCCGTGGGAGGCTAGTGACCTAAAGGAACTTAAGAAAGCGGTAGCCGAGGATGGCCCAAACTCCCCATGGGCAGAAACCATACTCCAAGGGCTAGCCCACCAACCTTGTACCACCCAAGACTGGAAGATGCTATGTAAGACAGTACTTCCCAGTAACATTTATATCAAATGGTGTGCCTTTTTCAAAGAGAAATGTCATGCTCAAGCAGAGAGAAACCAGGCTGCCAATCCCGTCATTCCAATAACTTTCGGAATGCTATCGGGAACGGCGGACCGATGGAGCACTGGTATTCAGCAGGCCACCATTCCTGCCCCTTATCAAGACCAAGTACGGGCTATATGTCTGGCTGCCTGGAAAAAACTTGCTGAAGGCCCTACTGAACCCCCCATATCAGGGATAACACAAAAGAATAGCGAAGACCTTGCCACTTTTGTAGATTATGTAGGAAAGAGCCTCCAGAGAAAGTTCCCTCCAGGGCCTTTAAGAGATCAGTTCCTCAAAATGCTAGTTTGGGAGGGAATGAATACAGACCATAAATTGGCCTGCACAGGACAAAAAGATCGTTCCATTGAGCGATGGATTGTGTGCTCTAAAGATATAGGCACACAAAGCCACCAAGCCCGCTCTATCACCAATGCCCTTCAGGCTCAAACTGAGGCTCTCTCTGAGGCAATGACTAAAAAGCCTTTTCCACTGCAATGGTTACAGGTAGGGCCTCGTCCCAGGGGCCCCCCCGCCTCACCTGAATCAGGCCACTGCTTTAACTGCAGCCAACCGGGACACTTTAAGAGAGAGTGCCCCTAAGGAGATAGAAAAACATCCCACCGAAACACCCCCTAAAGGAAATCAGGGTGGGGCAAGACTCTGTGCTCAGGGGAATCGGTGGAACAGGTCTTTAGATAGGTAAATGACTTTTAGAAAGAGCTTTTATTATCTCAATCCCTGCATCTCCTCACAACTAAAAAAAGTGCTAAAATCCTTCATGAAGATATCACATCCTCATGTAGGGCACAAGCCATTTGTAAAACAAAAGCCTTTAAAAAAAAAAAAAAACCCTTTCTTTGACATTTAAATTTCCCCCACACTAAAACCCTTGTGTTGACTTTCTTCCCCTAACTCTTTAGAGCGGTTTCTTGGAGCTGTCTGAGATGCTGCCGCCGGGGCTACAGTCCTAATTGTACCTCAAATAAAACAACCCACAGATCCCCATCAAAGATTTAAAGAAAATTGTGGGTACTTGTAAGTCTTGCCTCCCTCACTTACAAGTTCCTCCCCTACAATCTCCGGGAGTAAACCCTCGGAGACTGAGGCCTAATATGTTGTGACAGACAGATGTCACTCACTTTTCTCCCTTTGGAAAACTCAAGTACATCTTTGTATCCATTGATACTTATTCCCATGCCTGCTGGGCTACAGTCCACTCAGGAGAAAAAGCAAAACATGCTCAGAGTCATTTCTTGCAATGCTTTGCAACTCTGGGTCTACCTTATCAGATAAAAACAGACAATGGTCCCTGCTTTGTTAGCAAAAATTTACAAAACTTTTTTCAACTATGGCACATCCGCCACACCACAGGGATCCCATACAACCCTCAAGGACAGGCCATAATTGCACGTCATCATCAAAACTTAAAGGCCCAATTACAAAAACAAAAAGGGGGAATAAGCCCTCACCAGCAACTTGGAATGGCACTTTTTACCCTAAACATTTTAAATTTTTCAAAGAAAGAACTGATTGCACCCTTTCAAAAACACTGGTCCAGCCAAGAAATAAAACCTGAAGTGCAAGTGAGATGGAAGGACCCCATTACTGGCCAGTGGAAGGGGCCTGATCCACTCCTTACTATGGGGAGAGGATTTGGGTGCATATTCCCCATTGGGGAACCCAGCCCTATATGGGTACCGGCAAGAAATCTTAAGTTTATGCCACAAAACAAGGATCAAACCTTAGAATCTGCTGCAGATAACAAATGACCATATTATCAGGCCCAAGAACAGAAAGTTCTTGAGGCGTATCTCTCTCTTTTTCTCTCCTTAATAGGTACAACAGTAACAGCATCCGTGCTCAAAGTTCAGCAAGTGCACACCATCACGGCAGTAAACAACATCCACTGTCTCTGCCCAGGGACTGCCCCCATCGAGGACTTACAGATCCAGCAACAGCTTTATCTACATGCCAGAGCTGTCGATATTTCCTTTTTTGACATTTAAATTTCCCCACACTAAAACCCTTGTGTTGACTTTCTTCCCTAACTCTTTAGAGCGGTTTCTTGGAGCTGTCTGAGATGCTGCCGCCGGGGCTACAGTCCTAATTGTACCTCAAATAAAACAACCCACAGATCCCCATCAAAGATTTAAAGAAAATTGTGGGTACTTGTAAGTCTTGCCTCCCTCACTTACAAGTTCCTCCCCTACAATCTCCGGGAGTAAACCCTCGGAGACTGAGGCCTAATATGTTGTGACAGACAGATGTCACTCACTTTTCTCCCTTTGGAAAACTCAAGTACATCTTTGTATCCATTGATACTTATTCCCATGCCTGCTGGGCTACAGTCCACTCAGGAGAAAAAGCAAAACATGCTCAGAGTCATTTCTTGCAATGCTTTGCAACTCTGGGTCTACCTTATCAGATAAAAACAGACAATGGTCCCTGCTTTGTTAGCAAAATTTACAAAACTTTTTTCAACTATGGCACATCCGCCACACCACAGGTATCCCATACAACCCTCAAGGACAGGCCATAATTGCACGTCATCATCAAAACTTAAAGGCCCAATTACAAAAACAAAAAGGGGGAATAAGCCCTCACCAGCAACTTGGAATGGCACTTTTTACCCTAAACATTTTAAATTTTTCAAAGAAAGAACTGATTGCACCCTTTCAAAAACACTGGTCCAGCCAAGAAATAAAACCTGAAGTGCAAGTGAGATGGAAGGACCCCATTACTGGCCAGTGGAAGGGGCCTGATCCACTCCTTACTATGGGGAGAGGATTTGGGTGCATATTCCCCATTGGGGAACCCAGCCCTATATGGGTACCGGCAAGAAATCTTAAGTTTATGCCACAAAACAAGGATCAAACCTTAGAATCTGCTGCAGATAACAAATGACCATATTATCAGGCCCAAGAACAGAAAGTTCTTGAGGCGTATCTCTCTCTTTTTCTCTCCTTAATAGGTACAACAGTAACAGCATCCGTGCTCAAAGTTCAGCAAGTGCACACCATCACGGCAGTAAACAACATCCACTGTCTCTGCCCAGGGACTTCAGACCAGCCTCCACCAACTTGAACATCTGAGGACTGCCATAACAGGACTCCAGCAACAGCTTTATCTACATGCCAGAGCTGTCGATATTGACCGTTCTGGCACGCTTGGACTGTGACGTGAGAAATCCCCGCTTTTGCCTGACAAAAGGGGGTTAATGACTTTTAGCTATGGATACAAAGTCCTTTCACCTGGTTTAAAAATGCTTTCTATCTGTTTGTTGTTGTTGTCTTGCTAGCTATACTGTTTAAGGTCAGGGGCGTTATGGGTCACAATAGACAGTTACAACAAAATAATTATGCTTGCTCAGGTCCTAGAAAAAGAGCCCTACGTTGGGCACCCACAAAACCCCTGGGTCTATATGGCCCCTCAAGAAATCACTTAAGACATATAATGAGGCCTTTGAATGAAAAACGCTCTTAAAAACTCCGTCCAGTCCCCACGAGATGGCTGGTTAGCCAGTGACGGGTAAGAGGACATCACTGCAGAGCAGGCCTAAGACAGGAGGGCCGCCACAGCTGCTGCCTGATCCCATGACGGGCTCTGCCTGAATAGTGCTCTGTCCCGACCTAAGACAGGCACAGCCGCAGGGGAGAGCGGACGAGGCTAGAGGCTGGCCACCTCTTAGCTCTATGCGTTGCCTCAACAAAGTCTCTTAATTTTAAAATAAAAGAGGGGCAGATGTGGGGCTCTGAATTGAAAGAGGACTGTTTTAAGCATAAAGAAGCTTAAGCACATGTTTACAGTTTGCAGCTAAGATGGCGCCTACAGGAAGGGACATGGAAATGAAGGGAAGCTTAAGCGCATTGTTTAAAGAAGCTTAAGCACATGTTTGCAGTTAAGATGGCGCCTACAGGAAGAGGCAGGGCGTGATCTAAATTGTTAATTGATGGTCAAAATTTCTGATTGGTTCCCCTGGCTGCCGCGCTCGTGAATGATTGCTTGGTCTTTAGCTTGATTGGTATAATCTATAGGAAGTCCCGTGCAAAACCCCCTTCACTTGCCTATAAAAGCTGTGGATCTTCATTAATAAAGCGGAACTACTTTGATGGAACCCCTGTCGCGTCTGATTGTCCCTTGCCTTCAGCCAAGGGGCTGGCGGGGCGGACAGTTCCAAGATTTGCCTCTCTCCGAGATCTCCCGGTTCTGCCGGGAGTAATCCCTGCTGCCTTCCCTTTCTGCGGAAGGTCCCCGCACAACTCAATTTAAAATTATTAATAAATGAATAAGTAAACATAAACTGAAGTAGAAGCAATTTACCCAAGGCAGTTAAAATGATAGAACTAAAATTTTTACCTAGTAAGTCACAGTTGAAACTCTAAACCACTATATACTCTTAATACTTAAGATACTTAGATATATAGCTAATTAATACTTTGATACTATATAAGTAGATATATATCTACTAAGATATACAGTATGTCCATGTATAGACAAATATAGGTATTTCTACAGTTTTATGTTTGGATCTTGATTATCCTAAAATAATCAATAATAACACTTTGATTATGTTAAATATTATTTTTAAACATTTTAAAAGGAATACAGACCTCTTCATGTTTTGTAATATTAAAAGGAATACAGAATATAGACAGGAGGGCCGCCACAGCTGCTGCCTGATCCCATGACGGGCTCTGCCTGAATAGTGCTCTGTCCCGACCTAAGACAGGCACAGCCGCAGGGGAGGCGGACGAGGCTAGAGGCTGGCCACCTCTTAGCTCTATGCGTTGCCTCAACAAAGTCTCTTAATTTTAAAATAAAAGAGGGGCAGATGTGGGGCTCTGAATTGAAAGAGGACTGTTTTAAGCATAAAGAAGCTTAAGCACATGTTTACAGTTTGCAGCTAAGATGGCGCCTACAGGAAGGGACATGGAAATGAAGGGAAGCTTAAGCGCATTGTTTAAAGAAGCTTAAGCACATGTTTGCAGTTAAGATGGCGCCTACAGGAAGAGGCAGGGCGTGATCTAAATTGTTAATTGATGGTCAAAATTTCTGATTGGTTCCCCTGGCTGCCGCGCTCGTGAATGATTGCTTGGTCTTTAGCTTGATTGGTATAATCTATAGGAAGTCCCGTGCAAAACCCCCTTCACTTGCCTATAAAAGCTGTGGATCTTCATTAATAAAGCGGAACTACTTTGATGGAACCCCTGTCGCGTCTGATTGTCCCTTGCCTTCAGCCAAGGGGCTGGCGGGGCGGACAGTTCAAGATTTGCCTCTCTCCGAGATCTCCCGGTTCTGCCGGGAGTAATCCCTACTCCCTTTCCCCTTTCTGGAAGGTCCCCGCACAACTCAATTTAAAATTATTAATAAATGAATAAGTAAACATAAACTGAAGTAGAAGCAATTTACCCAAGGCAGTTAAAATGATAGAACTAAAATTTTTACCTAGTAAGTCACAGTTGAAACTCTAAACCACTATATACTCTTAATACTTAAGATACTTAGATATATAGCTAATTAATACTTTGATACTATATAAGTAGATATATATCTACTAAGATATACAGTATGTCCATGTATAGACAAATATAGGTATTTCTACAGTTTTATGTTTGGATCTTGATTATCCTAAAATAATCAATAATAACATTTTGATTATGTTAAATATTATTTTTTAAACATTTTTAAAAAGGAATACAGACCTCTTCATGTTTTGTAATATAAATATACAGTGTGAAAGTGATATATACAGTCTCTGAGGTTAAATAAATAAGAACTCAAATCTTCTAAAGATAAATATTTTTAGCCTTTCATTGATGATAAAATGTAAATAAATCCTGGCTATAAATATTAGTTAGAAAAATGAGAGTATAAAAATACTTGTTGAAATTAATGTTCAGAATGCACTGAAAGAAATGAATTATCTGCAGTAGCATTTAATCAGATACTGACAACACCCTCATATCTTTCAATAGGACATGGCTAATTTTCAGTCTAAAAATGTTAGTTGAAAATATGTTTTACAAAATATTTAATTAGGTCCCCCTTGGTGGCTCAGTGGTAAAGAATCTGCCTGCCAATGCAGGTGACACGGATTCAGTCTCTGATCTGGGAAGATCTCACATGCCACGGAGAAACTAAGTCCTTGAGCCATAACTATCGAGCTGTGCTCCACATGAGAAGCTGCAATGAAAAACCTGTGTACCGCCAGTAGACAGTAGCCCTTGCTCACAGCAACTAGAAAAAAGCCCGTGCAGCAAGAAAGACCCAGTATGGCCAGAAATTAATTAATTAATTTCTTGCTAATATTGGGCATTAACAATCATTTTCCTCTTTGACATCTTGGTAGGTAGAAATGATTTCTTATGCTTTTATGTGATAACTTTTTCTGGTTTGGGTATCAAGTTGACAGTTGCTTTATAGAATGAGTTTTGAAGTGTTTCTCTGCAATTCTTTGGAAAAGTTTCAGAAAAATAGGAGGCATTAGCTCTTCTCTGAATGTTTGATAGAATTTACCTTGTATGATGGAATTCATTGACCCTGGACTTTTGTTTTGGGGGAGATTTGTGATCACAGTTTCAATTTCAGTGTTTGTAATTGGCTTGTTCACCTTTGTACTTAGATATATAGCTAATTAATACTTTGATACTATATAAGTAGATATATATCTACTAAGATATACAGTATGTCCATGTATAGACAAATATAGGTATTTCTACAGTTTTATGTTTGGATCTTGATTATCCTAAAATAATCAATAATAACATTTTGATTATGTTAAATATTATTTTTAAACATTTTAAAAGGAATACAGAGCTCTTCATGTTTTGTAATATAAATATACAGTGTGAAAGTGATATATACAGTCTCTGAGGTTAAATAAATAAGAACTCAAATCTTCTAAAGATAAATATTTTTAGCCTTTCATTGATGATAAAATGTAAATAAATCCTGGCTATAAATATTAGTTAGAAAAATGAGAGTATAAAAATACTTGTTGAAATTAATGTTCAGAATGCACTGAAAGAAATGAATTATCTGCAGTAGCATTTAATCAGATACTGACAACACCCTCATATCTTTCAATAGGACATGGCTAATTTTCAGTCTAAAAATGTTAGTTGAAAATATGTTTTACAAAATATTTAATTAGGTCCCCCTTGGTGGCTCAGTGGTAAAGAATCTGCCTGCCAATGCAGGTGACACGGATTCAGTCTCTGATCTGGGAAGATCTCACATGCCACGGAGAAACTAAGTCCTTGAGCCATAACTATCGAGCTGTGCTCCACATGAGAAGCTGCAATGAAAAACCTGTGTACCGCCAGTAGACAGTAGCCCTTGCTCACAGCAACTAGAAAAAAGCCCGTGCAGCAAGAAAGACCCAGTATGGCCAGAAATTAATTAATTAATTTCTTGCTAATATTGGGCATTAACAATCATTTTCCTCTTTGACATCTTGGTAGGTAGAAATGATTTCTTATGCTTTTATGTGATAACTTTTTCTGGTTTGGGTATCAAGTTGACAGTTGCTTTATAGAATGAGTTTTGAAGTGTTTCTCTGCAATTCTTTGGAAAAGTTTCAGAAAAATAGGAGGCATTAGCTCTTCTCTGAATGTTTGATAGAATTTACCTTGTATGATGGAATTCATTGACCCTGGACTTTTGTTTTGGGGGAGATTTGTGATCACAGTTTCAATTTCAGTGTTTGTAATTGGCTTGTTCGTAATTTCTCTTTCTTCCTGGTTCAGTCTTGGGAGGTTGAACCCTTCTAAGAATCTGTCCATGTCCTCTAGGTTGTCTATCTTATTAGCATATAGTTGCCATAATAGTCTCCTATGATCTTTTGTATTTCTGCATTGTCTGTTGTAAGTTCTCTTTTTTCATTTTTATTTTCTTGATTTGATTTTTCTCCCTTTTTTTCTTGATTAGGCTGGTTAATGGTTTTTCCTATGATTCTACATTTTTATTATGATTATTGTATTTTCTTACTATGAAGTTTTAATGTCTTTTCATTTGTTTATTAGGTTTATTCTTGACGATTCATTTCCTCCTGAGTCATCCTGTCTTTTTCTTTTTGCTCTAGGCTCTTTTATATAAAGCTTATCAGACATATATATTTTGCTTATATCTTTTACTTTATGTGTTAATACTGTTTAAACAAATCATCATGGGCTCAGAGAAGTGAATGGAAAGTTCTAGGTCTCTTAGTCTTGGCCTAAAAGCTGAGAAGAAAATAGAAGCACCACTATGTCCACCGTGTTTATGGGTTTGTTAGTGGGCTGGGGATTGCTGGGAGCACTGTGCTACTCAGAGGCTGAACAGGTATTATTTATTGATGGTGGTGATGAAGAGGTCTTTCCAGCCCAGTCAGAACCACAGTCATGTATTGCTTCTGGATTCCAAATAGGAATCTTTTGAGGAAAGAAAAATCTCTTTTAAAAGGCCAGCAAAAAAATCTATTTGTCGGGCTTCCCTGGTGGTCCAGTGAGTAAAGAGTCGGCCTTGAAGTGCAACAGGCACCAGTTCGATCCCTGGCCGCGAAAGATCCCACATGCCATGAAGCGGCAGGACTGGTGTGCCCAATTAGGATTCAGCGCTGTGGAGCACAGATGCCCAGAGCCAGTGCTCAGCAAGGAGAGAGGCTACTGCAATGGGAGGCCCACACAGGCCAAAAGAATAAAGATGGAGGAAAATAAATAAATAAAATAACAAAACAATAAAAGAGGCCATAAAAACAAAAACAAACTCTTTGTCTAGAGGAAAGATGAAATTGTGTGTAAATGTACTGCTCTCTACAGTGCATCCTTATTTAGGGATCCACTCTAGCCCTCCTGTATCATTTCAACCTCTGAAGTATCATTTTAGACGACATGCAGTACATTTAAAGTAATTCATCTGAAAAAGATCACAACATATACTTACAACGAGAAATAGGGCAGTAATCCCAAGGAATGAGAGGATTCCCTGTGTAACACCAGGGACCATGGGCATCGTCATCAGGATTCCGACAGTAATTCTTGTTCAGCTTACTAGTATCTGGTTCCCAGAAAATATGCCTGCATAAACAACAAACTCTGAACACCACAACATGCATGTCTTGTCCAAGAGAAACAAAAAAAGAAGATATAACCCTAGCACACAACCCTCATTACAGATACAACACAAGCTACCTGCTGTGAATTGTGATTTTTTTTTTTTTTGAGGCTTTGTTCTTGCAGTTCGGAAGCATGTCCTTTAATGAAGTAATAAGTGTGAATAATTAACATAGATAAAATGATAACAAAATTTTGACATAGCTTCTATTAAATAATTATACTGGGAAAGCAACAATACACCAAACCAAAAAGAGGCAGATGACAAGAAAATAGAAGCACCACTATGTCCACCGTGTTTATGGGTTTGTTAGTGGGCTGGGGATTGCTGGGAGCACTGTGCTACTCAGAGGCTGAACAGGTATTATTTATTGATGGTGGTGATGAAGAGGTCTTTCCAGCCCAGTCAGAACCACAGTCATGTATTGCTTCTGGATTCCAAATAGGAATCTTTTGAGGAAAGAAAAATCTCTTTTAAAAGGCCAGCAAAAAAATCTATTTGTCGGGCTTCCCTGGTGGTCCAGTGAGTAAAGAGTCGGCCTTGAAGTGCAACAGGCACCAGTTCGATCCCTGGCCGCGAAAGATCCCACATGCCATGAAGCGGCAGGACTGGTGTGCCCAATTAGGATTCAGCGCTGTGGAGCACAGATGCCCAGAGCCAGTGCTCAGCAAGGAGAGAGGCTACTGCAATGGGAGGCCCACACAGGCCAAAAGAATAAAGATGGAGGAAAATAAATAAATAAAATAACAAAACAATAAAAGAGGCCATAAAAACAAAAACAAACTCTTTGTCTAGAGGAAAGATGAAATTGTGTGTAAATGTACTGCTCTCTACAGTGCATCCTTATTTAGGGATCCACTCTAGCCCTCCTGTATCATTTCAACCTCTGAAGTATCATTTTAGACGACATGCAGTACATTTAAAGTAATTCATCTGAAAAAGATCACAACATATACTTACAACGAGAAATAGGGCAGTAATCCCAAGGAATGAGAGGATTCCCTGTGTAACACCAGGGACCATGGGCATCGTCATCAGGATTCCGACAGTAATTCTTGTTCAGCTTACTAGTATCTGGTTCCCAGAAAATATGCCTGCATAAACAACAAACTCTGAACACCACAACATGCATGTCTTGTCCAAGAGAAACAAAAAAAGAAGATATAACCCTAGCACACAACCCTCATTACAGATACAACACAAGCTACCTGCTGTGAATTGTGATTTTTTTTTTTTTTGAGGCTTTGTTCTTGCAGTTCGGAAGCATGTCCTTTAATGAAGTAATAAGTGTGAATAATTAACATAGATAAAATGATAACAAAATTTTTGACATAGCTTCTATTAAATAATTATACTGGGAAAGCAACAATACACCAAACCAAAAAAGAGGCAGATGACAAAGATCTAAGTTATAAAATGTATAAAAATATAAGCTATTGCAGAAATATTTTTTTCTTGTTTTCATAAACATGTAAAGAAGCATCACGAGCAACATTACTATGATGACCTACAGGAAGATACATGTAAAACAATGTGCTAATAAAATGATTAAACTTGAAAATTTCACTGGTCAAATAGTTACACAGTTTTTGACTGACAACTGAATAACACTGGAGTCTTTCTTATTTTGCATCTTAACTAGATTTAGTACAAAAGAAAAGCAAAAATGCTGTTATAAGACCATGCCTACTCATATAAAATCAGTATTTATTAACATCATGCTTGGATGTAATTAATGTGTCATTTTGAAAATTTTAGAAGCACTTCAATGTAGAACCTTGGACTGTCTTTCTAAACTCAGGTTCACTTTTTGAACCAACACAACAGGAAAGCAATATATGTGACATTCTTCTATATAGTCTTACATACATACTTACGCCAACCTGATAAGATAGGCTCTGAGATTGTGCAACTTTGTATTTGAGGAAATTGAAAACCACAGACAAAATAATTGATTTGTCTAGGGCCACATGGTTTTTTCAGCTGTAGATCAGGTGTTTGAACACATGGCTCTTTCCAGAGTCAGTGTTCAAACCCACCACATGCATTACCTCTTTAGTCCGTTTGTTCTTAAACCAAAATGGTACTGCGCAACTTACTCATTCATCAATAGCCTACAGGTTGTTTCCAAATGACTTAACTATTTCCAAAGGTAAGCCTAAACACAATGAATTAAAAGCTAAAACCGTTGTAGTTCCTGAATAAATATATCACAGATTTCCAGTGATATCTTGGTAAATATTTAGCAACTTGCATTCTGAAGTTTGTAAGGAGGGAGTCTTTATTTGTTGTCCTTGCAGATTTCTGTACTGTAACTGCTTCCAGCATAACACTGTCAGGGACCTAATGTGGAATCACTGAAGGAAGACTTGGTTAGAGTTAAGTAAGTCCATAAAGAGCTCATTCCACTCCATCATATTTATACAAATGCTTTTTAAAATACCAGTGTTGAAAGGAGCATTAATTTTGGTTATGTCAATTCTTGCTTAAAATTCTTTAATGAATCCCTTTGATGCTTAGGAAAAAAATTCAAACTTCTTGACAGAACTTATGGGGCCTATACGATTTTGCCACTAGAGAAGTTCTCTGTGGACGCTAATCAAATTATACTGTTTCAGACTTATTGTTAAAAAATGATTTCCATTTCCAAACAGTTCATTGTAAGGACTTTTGGACAAGTTATTTCTTCTGCCTGATATACTTTTCCTCCTACACTTCCTTTGACCACCTCCTACTTATGTGTGCCCCAGCTAATGTCCCTTCATGTAGGAAAGCTGCCTGACCATCTAAGTCTGGGTTGCTTTTTCACAGTCCCATAACATATGTTTTTTTTTTTTTTCTCTCTCTCTTTTTTTAATATGGCATTGGCAATTGCTATTTTCAGCCATTCTTTACTAGAGAATAAGATCCATGATGGCAGAATTCAGCTTAACGTTGAAGTCCTAAAGCTGAAATGTCCAATAGAGTAGCTACTAGTCACATGTGGCTACAGAGAAAATAGTAAGTGGCTTGTCCAAATTGAAAGGTGCTATATTATTAATAAACACCAAATTTTGATGCATTAATATAAAAATGTGAAATATCTCCTTAATAATTTTATATTGCATACATATTGAAATGAAAGGCTGTAGAAATACTGAATAATAAAAACATATTATTTAAAATCAGACTGATTTTATTCTTTGCAGCTAGAGATGGAGAGCTCTATACAGTCAGCAAAAAATAAGACCAGGATCTGACTGTGGCTCAGATCATGAGCTCCTCATTTCTAAATTCAGACTTAAATTGCAGAAAGTAGGAAAAACCATTAAGCCATTCAGGTATGACCTAAATCAAATCCCTTATTACTATACAGAGGTGGTGATGAATAGACTCAAGGTATTAGATCTGTGGACAGAGGTTCATAACATTTACATGAGGTGGTTACCAAATCTATCCCAAAGGGAAAAAAAAGGAACAAGACAAAATGAATGTCTGAGGAGGCCTTACAAATAGCTGGGAAAAGAAAAGAAAGGCAAAGGAGAAAAGAAATGATATACTCATCTGAATGCAGAGTTCCAAGGAATAGCAAAGGGATATAAACCCTTCTTAAGTGAACAATGCAAAGACATAGAGGAAAACAGCAGAATGGGAAAGACTAGATACCTCTTCAAAAATTCTCCAAGGGTGATATTTCATGCAAAGATGTGAAATCCCTTTGATGCTTAGGAAAAATTCAAATTTTAAATTGGGGCCTATACGATTTTGCCACTAGAGAAGTTCTCTGTGGGCTAATCAAATTATACTGTTTCAGACTTATTGTTAAAAAATGATTTCCATTTCCAAACAGTTCATTGTAAGGACTTTTGGACAAGTTATTTCTTCTGCCTGATATACTTTTCCTCCTACACTTCCTTTGACCACCTCCTACTTATGTGTGCCCCAGCTAATGTCCCTTCATGTAGGAAAGCTGCCTGACCATCTAAGTCTGGGTTGCTTTTTCACAGTCCCATAACATATGTTTTTTTTTTTTCTCTCTCTCTTTTTTTAATATGGCATTGGCAATTGCTATTTTCAGCCATTCTTTACTAGAGAATAAGATCCATGATGGCAGAATTCAGCTTAACGTTGAAGTCCTAAAGCTGAAATGTCCAATAGAGTAGCTACTAGTCACATGTGGCTACAGAGAAAATAGTAAGTGGCTTGTCCAAATTGAAAGGTGCTATATTATTAATAAACACCAAATTTTGATGCATTAATATAAAAATGTGAAATA
This sequence comes from Tragulus kanchil, assembly GCA_022376925.1. Classification (NCBI taxonomy): domain Eukaryota; kingdom Metazoa; phylum Chordata; class Mammalia; order Artiodactyla; family Tragulidae; genus Tragulus; species Tragulus kanchil. Next base: position 95,219,674 of record JAIOJX010000030.1, read on the forward strand.
TCTCCTTAATAATTTTATATTGCATACATATTGAAATGAAAGGCTGTAGAAATACTGAATAATAAAAACATATTATTTAAAATCAGACTGATTTTATTCTTTGCAGCTAGAGATGGAGAGCTCTATACAGTCAGCAAAAAATAAGACCAGGATCTGACTGTGGCTCAGATCATGAGCTCCTCATTTCTAAATTCAGACTTAAATTGCAGAAAGTAGGAAAAACCATTAAGCCATTCAGGTATGACCTAAATCAAATCCCTTATTACTATACAGAGGTGGTGATGAATAGACTCAAGGTATTAGATCTGTGGACAGAGGTTCATAACATTTACATGAGGTGGTTACCAAATCTATCCCAAAGGGAAAAAAAAGGAACAAGACAAAATGAATGTCTGAGGAGGCCTTACAAATAGCTGGGAAAAGAAAAGAAAGGCAAAGGAGAAAAGAAATGATATACTCATCTGAATGCAGAGTTCCAAGGAATAGCAAAGGGATATAAACCCTTCTTAAGTGAACAATGCAAAGACATAGAGGAAAACAGCAGAATGGGAAAGACTAGATACCTCTTCAAAAAAATTCTCCAAGGGTGATATTTCATGCAAAGATGTGCACAATAAAGGACAAAAAATGATATGGACCTAATAGAGGCAGAAGATATTAAGAAGAGGTGACAAGAATATACAGAAGAACTATACAAAAAAAAAAAAAGGTCTTAATGACTTGGATAACCACAATGGTGTGTTGACTCACCTAAAGTCAAACCTCCTGGAGTGTAAAGTCAAGTAGGCCTTAGAAACCATCACTATGAACAAAGCTAGTGATGGAATTCCAGCCGAGCTATTTCAGATCCTAAAAGATGATGCTGTTAAAGTGCTGCACTCAATATGCCAGCAAATTTGGAAAATTCCAATCAATCCTAAAGGAAACCAACCCTGAATATTTATTGGAAGAACTGATGCTGAAGCTGAAACTCCAATACTTTGGCCACCAGATGCGAAGAGCCAGCTCATTGGAACAGATCCTGATGCTGAGAAAGACTGAACTCAGGAGGAGAAAGAGGTGACAGAAAATGAGATGGTTTGATGGCATGGCTGATTCAATGGACATGAGTTTGAGCAAACTCTGGGAGATAGTGAAGGACAGGGAAGCTAAAGTCCATGGAGTCACACAGAGTCAGACACAACTGAGCAACTGAACAACTATAACAACAACAAATTATTTAAAAATATGACTGCTTATTTTTACTTCTTTAAGTATGCTTATTAGAAAACATAAAACTACAAATGTGGCTTACATATGTGAATTGCGTATGTATGATAGAGAACACTGCTTTAGAACTATCACTGTTTATGAAGTAAGTTAATCAAAACAGTATAATCCACTAATGAGTAAATTTTGAAACAGAATAAGGACTCAAGGTATTAGATCTGTGGACAGAGGTTCATAACATTTACATGAGGTGGTTACCAAATCTATCCCAAAGGGAAAAAAAAGGAACAAGACAAAATGAATGTCTGAGGAGGCCTTACAAATAGCTGGGAAAAGAAAAGAAAGGCAAAGGAGAAAAGAAATGATATACTCATCTGAATGCAGAGTTCCAAGGAATAGCAAAGGGATATAAACCCTTCTTAAGTGAACAATGCAAAGACATAGAGGAAAACAGCAGAATGGGAAAGACTAGATACCTCTTCAAAAAAATTCTCCAAGGGTGATATTTCATGCAAAGATGTGCACAATAAAGGACAAAAAATGATATGGACCTAATAGAGGCAGAAGATATTAAGAAGAGGTGACAAGAATATACAGAAGAACTATACAAAAAAAAAAAAAGGTCTTAATGACTTGGATAACCACAATGGTGTGTTGACTCACCTAAAGTCAAACCTCCTGGAGTGTAAAGTCAAGTAGGCCTTAGAAACCATCACTATGAACAAAGCTAGTGATGGAATTCCAGCCGAGCTATTTCAGATCCTAAAAGATGATGCTGTTAAAGTGCTGCACTCAATATGCCAGCAAATTTGGAAAATTCCAATCAATCCTAAAGGAAACCAACCCTGAATATTTATTGGAAGAACTGATGCTGAAGCTGAAACTCCAATACTTTGGCCACCAGATGCGAAGAGCCAGCTCATTGGAACAGATCCTGATGCTGAGAAAGACTGAACTCAGGAGGAGAAAGAGGTGACAGAAAATGAGATGGTTTGATGGCATGGCTGATTCAATGGACATGAGTTTGAGCAAACTCTGGGAGATAGTGAAGGACAGGGAAGCTAAAGTCCATGGAGTCACACAGAGTCAGACACAACTGAGCAACTGAACAACTATAACAACAACAAATTATTTAAAAATATGACTGCTTATTTTTACTTCTTTAAGTATGCTTATTAGAAAACATAAAACTACAAATGTGGCTTACATATGTGAATTGCGTATGTATGATAGAGAACACTGCTTTAGAACTATCACTGTTTATGAAGTAAGTTAATCAAAACAGTATAATCCACTAATGAGTAAATTTTGAAACAGAATAAGGACTCTAAAGCTAAAGTGGGACCCGGAGCAAAATGAGTCAACTTCTCTGGATCCTTAAATTCCTTATTCACTCATATAGAACTATCTTCCATATAGGATTATGATGATCAAATGAGATAACTCATATAAACCGCCCATGTTGTAGATACTTTATTAAATGACATTACTTGTTTCTTTTAATCCTTTTGCATATATTCTGGGATATTTAATAAAAATATGTTCTATGTCACAAATATGTCTCATACTTCTTTTATAATTTCAAACACACAAGCACTGTTGCTGGGGTCAAGTGGAAGATAACTACTTTTGTGTGAATATAGCCAATGTCAAAATCTCTTAGTGTGAAATACATAGTTTTTCTAAATTACATGTTGATTTCTTTAATTATAGAAAAATTGCATTTCAAAATAAGGCTATACAAAGAAACTTGTCTCAATTAGTTTTCTTAGTAAGGTGAAATTTTAAGGTATCTAAATACATGAGGGATGGTCACTTATCAATTATATAAACTAAAATTAAAATTAATTATGATAAAAATTATATAATGTACTATGTGAAACACTAAATTTGACATTTAATTATGCATTGCCTTATCAAGTTGTATAATGTTTTCTCAATATAAACATTTCCTACTTAACAGTAAAGCCAAAATGTATATCAGCTTTCTGTTAATGTTTGAAAATGTAATATTAAGTTGCACAGAATAATCAGTATAATGTTTGTATCAGCTTACTATGGTATATAAATGAATAGAGTGAAATATCAATGCACCTCCATACACCTTCTGCTGTTATCACTACATATAATATACTGAAAGACAGAAATTTACATACCGGTGTAAGTCTTCCATGTTCTTGTTCCACATTGAACATGTTAGTCCAGATCGTGTTTTGGATAAATTGCCCATATAATTTTGAGCAAACTAAAAAACAAGAGGTCACACAGAGTCAGACACAACTGAGCAACTGAACAACTATAACAACAACAAATTATTTAAAAATATGACTGCTTATTTTTACTTCTTTAAGTATGCTTATTAGAAAACATAAAACTACAAATGTGGCTTACATATGTGAATTGCGTATGTATGATAGAGAACACTGCTTTAGAACTATCACTGTTTATGAAGTAAGTTAATCAAAACAGTATAATCCACTAATGAGTAAATTTTGAAACAGAATAAGGACTCTAAAGCTAAAGTGGGACCCGGAGCAAAATGAGTCAACTTCTCTGGATCCTTAAATTCCTTATTCACTCATATAGAACTATCTTCCATATAGGATTATGATGATCAAATGAGATAACTCATATAAACCGCCCATGTTGTAGATACTTTATTAAATGACATTACTTGTTTCTTTTAATCCTTTTGCATATATTCTGGGATATTTAATAAAAATATGTTCTATGTCACAAATATGTCTCATACTTCTTTTATAATTTCAAACACACAAGCACTGTTGCTGGGGTCAAGTGGAAGATAACTACTTTTGTGTGAATATAGCCAATGTCAAAATCTCTTAGTGTGAAATACATAGTTTTTCTAAATTACATGTTGATTTCTTTAATTATAGAAAAATTGCATTTCAAAATAAGGCTATACAAAGAAACTTGTCTCAATTAGTTTTCTTAGTAAGGTGAAATTTTAAGGTATCTAAATACATGAGGGATGGTCACTTATCAATTATATAAACTAAAATTAAAATTAATTATGATAAAAATTATATAATGTACTATGTGAAACACTAAATTTGACATTTAATTATGCATTGCCTTATCAAGTTGTATAATGTTTTCTCAATATAAACATTTCCTACTTAACAGTAAAGCCAAAATGTATATCAGCTTTCTGTTAATGTTTGAAAATGTAATATTAAGTTGCACAGAATAATCAGTATAATGTTTGTATCAGCTTACTATGGTATATAAATGAATAGAGTGAAATATCAATGCACCTCCATACACCTTCTGCTGTTATCACTACATATAATATACTGAAAGACAGAAATTTACATACCGGTGTAAGTCTTCCATGTTCTTGTTCCACATTGAACATGTTAGTCCAGATCGTGTTTTGGATAAATTGCCCATATAATTTTTGCCATTCCCACGATAACAATCTAAATATAAAATGAAAACTAATGAACACTAGGGGGTATAGAATAAAGATATTTTTACAAGGATATAAATTCATGAAAATCAACATAAAAATTAAAGCAATCCACTTAAATGCATACAGAGACTTAATTATCTCTAATAAAATATTTTTATTTTTTAGCCAGATTTCTTCTTCATTAAAATGAAAGTGTATCCATCAATTACAAATTTTAAAAATTTCAAGAAAAATTAAATGATGGCTGTTAGGGATAGCAAAGAAATGATAATTTTGTGTTCTTGCTCAGTCTAAATGATGGCTGTTAGGGATAGCAAAGAAATGATAATTTTGTATTCTTGCTCAGTCTTTTCCAGGCTTTCCTGGCCTTCTCTATTTCTCAGCGTTTGGTCAAACTTATGTCAATTGAGTCAGTGATGCTATCCTACCATCTCAACCTGTCACCTTCTTCTTCTCCTGCCCTCAGTCTTTCCTAGCATCAGGGTCTGTTCCAGTGAGTTGGTTTGTCACGTCAAGTGGCCAAAGTATTGGAGCTTCAGATTCAGCATCAGTCCTTCCAATGAATACTCAGCGTCGACAGGTTTGATCTCCTGCTGTCAGAGGGTACCTCAACAGTCTTTTCCAGCACCACATTCGAAAGCTTCAGTTCTTCAACACTTAGCCTTCTTTATGGTCCAACACTTACATCTGTACATGACTACTGGAGAAACCATAGCTTTGACTCTATGAACCTTTGTTAGCAAAGTGATGTCTCTGCTTTTTAATATGCTGTCTAGGTTTGTCATAGCTTTTCTTCCAAGGAGCAATCGTCTTTTAATTTCATTTCTGTAGCCACCATCCTCAGTGGTTTTGGAGACCAAGAAAATAAAATCTGTTACTGTTTCCATTTTTTTCCCATCTATTTGCCAGATCCATTTCCAATTTATTCTTGATTCTAGCTTGTGCTTCATCCAGCCCAGCATTCTGCATGATGTACTCTGCATATAAGTTAAATAAGCAGGGCAACAATATACAGCCTGGATATTCCTTGCAAATTTTGAACCAGTTCATTGTTCCATGTCCAGTTCTAACTGTTGTTTCTAGACCTGGATACAGGTTCTTCAGGAGAAAGGTTTGGTGGACTGGTATTCATATCTCTTTAAGAATTTTCCAGTTTGTTGTGATCCACATAGTCAGAAGCTTTAGCATAGTCAATAAAGCAGATGTTTCTTGGGAATTCCCTTACTTTTTTCTGTGTTCTAATGAATGTCGACAATTTGATTTCTGGTTCCTCTGCCTTTTCTAAAGCCAGTTTGTACATCTGGAATTTCTCAGTTCATGTACTGTTGAAGCCTGGCTTGAAGGATTTTGAGCATGAAGGATTTTGCCTGGCATGTGAAATGAGCACAACTGTATGGTAGTTTGAACATTTTTTGGCATTGCCTTTCTTTAAATATAATTTCTAACATTTTCTATTGAAAAGTTTTCCTCCTCAGAAAAGTGAAAAGAATGATATAATGAGCACTCATATACCAATAACATTTATTGAGTTTTAATTTTTGTCTTTCATGAGGCTGACATTCTGGGTCATCCAGGCCAGATGTTTTGCAAAGATTCTTTAATTTTATTTTGTTTGATTATTTCCTCATGAAAGAAATCAAGTTAAATACAGAGATACTGCATAAGGTGATATTTTGTAATTTTTACAGCATTATTTCATGTAGCACACAGTGTTGCTGAGTTTGACAACTTGGTTAAGTGATGTAAAGGAAAAACTTTTCTTTATACATAAGGAAAACAACGAAAAAAAATTTCAGGCCTTAGAGACTGACATCATATTCCCAAAAAAATTTTAACAAAATGGCTTAGACATACTTTGATTAATTTTGCATGAATCAGTTATTACCATGCTTAACTTTAAAATATTGTTTTTATTTCTTATATTTCTTTCTTAATTATTTTTCTTATGTAAATTAGTTTTTCCTTCTCCCCAACTCCCTTCATTTAAGTATTACTACTACTAGTAGAAGGACTAGTGGTGGTATTTGTAGTATTACTAGTAGAAGTAGTAATGTAAATATGGATTCATGGAGTCTCTTTTTTTTAACATGATATATAATCTATTCCTCTTGTTCTTTTTTCTTTTAATTTTGGCCTCTTTTTTAATTGGTTTTTTATTTATTAATTTTCATCCATCTTTATTCTTTGGCCAGTATGGGCCTCCCATTGCAGTAGCCTCTCATTGCAGAGCACTGGCTCTGTGTGCATGTGCTCCAGAGTGCTCACTCATAATTGGACACACCAGTCCAGCTGCTCCACAGCATGTGGGATCTTCCCAGGTCAGGGATAGAACTGGTGCCCCTTGCACTGCAAGGAGGACTTTTTACCCATTGAACCACCAGGGAAGCCCCCTCTTGTTCATTTTAATGCTCAAATTGTTTAATGCTCAAATTTAGCCAGTGGAAGTCAAGTTAAAATGGTTCTTGTGTCTTTTATCAGGACTCATGTGTTTCTTTCACTTTTTTTCAACTGAACAATTTGCAGTTCTGTTAAACGTTGATAGAAGTAACCTTATTGGTTTTTTTAAATTAATGAATTAATTTATTTTTGGCTATTCTGGATTTTCACTGCTGCTGTAGGTTCTTTTCTAGTTGCAGGGAGTGGGGCCTTTGCTTTTTGACTTTTTTCTAGTGAGCACTCATATACCAATAACATTTATTGAGTTTTAATTTTTGTCTTTCATGAGGCTGACTTTTACCAGGCCAGATGTTTTGCAAAGATTCTTTAATTTTATTTTGTTTGATTATTTCCTCATGAAAGAAATCAAGTTAAATACAGAGATACTGCATAAGGTGATATTTTGTAATTTTTACAGCATTATTTCATGTAGCACACAGTGTTGCTGAGTTTGACAACTTGGTTAAGTGATGTAAAGGAAAAACTTTTCTTTATACATAAGGAAAACAACGAAAAAAAATTTCAGGCCTTAGAGACTGACATCATATTCCCAAAAAAATTTTAACAAAATGGCTTAGACATACTTTGATTAATTTTGCATGAATCAGTTATTACCATGCTTAACTTTAAAATATTGTTTTTATTTCTTATATTTCTTTCTTAATTATTTTTCTTATGTAAATTAGTTTTTCCTTCTCCCCAACTCCCTTCATTTAAGTATTACTACTACTAGTAGAAGGACTAGTGGTGGTATTTGTAGTATTACTAGTAGAAGTAGTAATGTAAATATGGATTCATGGAGTCTCTTTTTTTTAACATGATATATAATCTATTCCTCTTGTTCTTTTTTCTTTTAATTTTGGCCTCTTTTTTAATTGGTTTTTTATTTATTAATTTTCATCCATCTTTATTCTTTGGCCAGTATGGGCCTCCCATTGCAGTAGCCTCTCATTGCAGAGCACTGGCTCTGTGTGCATGTGCTCCAGAGTGCTCACTCATAATTGGACACACCAGTCCAGCTGCTCCACAGCATGTGGGATCTTCCCAGGTCAGGGATAGAACTGGTGCCCCTTGCACTGCAAGGAGGACTTTTTACCCATTGAACCACCAGGGAAGCCCCCTCTTGTTCATTTTAATGCTCAAATTGTTTAATGCTCAAATTTAGCCAGTGGAAGTCAAGTTAAAATGGTTCTTGTGTCTTTTATCAGGACTCATGTGTTTCTTTCACTTTTTTTCAACTGAACAATTTGCAGTTCTGTTAAACGTTGATAGAAGTAACCTTATTGGTTTTTTTAAATTAATGAATTAATTTATTTTTGGCTATTCTGGATTTTCACTGCTGCTGTAGGTTCTTTTCTAGTTGCAGGGAGTGGGGGCTACTCTCTAGTTGAGGTGAGTAGGCCTCTTGTTGTGGTGACTTCTCTTGTGGAACTCAAGTTCTAGGGCATAGAGGCTTCAGTAGTTGTGGTGTATGTGTTCAATAGTTGTGGCTCTGAGGTTTTAGAGCACAGACTCCATAGTTGTGGCCCATGGTCTTAGTTGCTCCACAGAATGTTGGATTCCCAGATCAGGGATTGAATCTGTGTCTCCTGCAATGGCAGGCAAACTCTTTACCACTGAGCTACTAGGGAAGCCCAGAAGCAACCTTATTCTTAATTTAAAAAAAATAATAAAAAGAAGTGAAGCTCTTTCAAATATATAAGTTGTAAGTTCTACATTTGCAAAGAAGCACTATTTCATATTTTAAAATAATCCTGAGTATTTTTAAAGTAATGATTTAAGAATTCTGATGTTTATATGAATATAAACTGTAGTTTTGACTATGAAATGTTACCTACAAATGTACATCACTGTTAAGATTATTCTCTGTTTTAAACTTGGTAAGCCAAAGAACATTATCATTGGTTTTAAATATGCTATGTGATTAGAATAAATAATGGGTAGAAATCTTAATAAAAAATTAAATGAATACTTAATAAGTTGTTCAGGAATTAATTTAGTAAAAATATAAATGTAATAGATATATTCAACAGCTGTATTTTGGTATACATGATTTGAACTTATATGTAAAAACTCAAATGAGATAGGATTTGATAGTGATAATGTAGTAATCATTACAAAACACAACAAAATTGTTTTCAGAAAGCATAAATTTCTTGTGCATATGCATAATATGTCAGTTCAAGCATTTTCCTCTGACAATGCTATTTTATATATATTCGGCAAGCTTAAACCTTTGACTGTTAAATAGTAAATTCTTTAGATAAGCTCTCACTGAAGAAAGCAGTTGTACAGTGCAATATACTGATACTGCTCTTTGATACATTTTTTTATCTTATATTTGTGTTTTACCTGTTAGAGAAAGAGGATGAGCTATAAGCTAGGTTTCTTTTTTCTTAATCAACTTCTTCTTCTCGAAAAGTTTTTAATTAACAGAAAACATGTAAGTTGGTACCAAATTCTAATACACCACAGAGTCTCCCCAACTATCTTATATTAGTATGAGAGCTTTGTCACCACTATTTATCGTACTGATACATTATTAGTAACTGAAGACTATATTTTGTTTCAACATTCACAGTTTTGACCTAGTATACATTTTTGTGTTCTAAAATGATACCACTTTAAATTTAAGTGTCATTTTTCTTAAGGCTCTTCTAAATGTAACAGTTGTATTTAGACTTTCTCTTTTGATGGTCCTGATAGTTTTTATTTTTTCCAAAGTTCCCCTTTTTTCAGTTTTAATTTCTTTTTCTTTTCAATTAATTAAGTTATTTTTATTGGAGGATAATTTACAATATTGTGATGGGTTTTGCCATACGTCAGCATGAATCAGTCACATGTATACATGTGTCTCCCCCATCCTGAATCCACTTCCTACCTCTCTTCCCACCCTATTCCTCTGGGTTGTCCCAGAGCACTGGCTTTGAATGCTCTGCTTCATGCATCAAACTTATACTGGTCATCTATTTACACATGGTAATGAACATGTTTCAATGCTGTTCTCTCAAATCATCCCACCCTCACCTTCTCACACAGAGTCCAAAAATCTGCGCCTCCTTTGCTCCACTGAATGTAGGGTCATCAGTAGCATCTTTCTGAATTCCACATATACATGTTAATATATAGAATTTGTCTTTCTCTTTCTGACTTACTTAACTCTGTATAATAGGCTCTAGGTTCATCCACCTCATTAGAACTGACTCAAATATGTTCCTTTTTATAGCTGAGTAGTTTTCCATTGTGTATGTGGTAATTTTATTAACATGCTGGCAAAAGATATTACAGTCTCACTTTTTGTTTTTCTTGTCGCAGGCTTGGAATCTTCAATTTCACCTGGGAGCCATCCTTTGTTAATGATGAAAGGTAAGGAAAAGACAAGAAATGGGTGTGCTCATTGTCATTGCTATTTGGTGCCATTGTTTCTAATCTCTTTCATTTGATCATTTGATAGAGCCAAGGGGTGTGTGTGTGTGTGTGTGTGTGTGTGTTCGTGAGTAACTGATCTCTTCTAACTTCAGACTAGTACCAGAGTTCTTCATCTTCTTCATTTCATTTCTGTATTTCCTTTCTCATATAGTAAGAACACTGATTCTAGGTTCATGAGTATGTTTGCTCATTTTCTCAATTCTCTAAAGTACACAAAATAACGTCAGAGTTGCTGTTATCTTAATATTAATAACAAGCTTACACTTCAAAAGGCATTTTGCAGTCATCTGCCTTTATGGATGCCATTGACGCTATATATAATCCAAAAAATGTGCTTAAAAATTATTTGGAATTTTTTTTTCCAAATTCTATACTAGTGGTATCTATTTGACACACAGATGGGGACATTTAGTGCTTTATTCTATCATTCTTGAGATTATACCTCGAATATTTAAAGCACTATTAAAACATTAATATTGGTTGGTAGTCAAAACTATATGGAAGTATGTATTCAGAGTGTTCTCATTTTCTTCTTGTCTCATTTTTCCACCCACTATACAAACAGCCAATTTTATTAGTTTCTCAGTTATGGCTCCTGTTTCTTTGTTTTTCCTTTTTTTGTCAAAGATATACAACAAATATATGCATGTATATACATATGTAAGGATAGTTAATTTTTGTGAATTTGTATGTGAAAAATATAGGTCACATATTATGAAAAATCTCAATACTAGTATTGTCACATGTGGCTTTAAGCATAATTTTCATATTCTCTAAAGAAATCTTTCTGTTCATGTACTATGCCCATTATTTAAATTTTTAGTCTTATATTTTTCACTTTGATAGTTTTTATATATTAAAAATATTTCTCTATTTCTCTGTGATATATATTTTAAAACTTATTCCCAAATTTGCCATTATCTTCTGAATTTAAAAGTATTTCATCTTTTGCTGAGTAGTTTTCCATTGTGTATGTGGTAATTTTATTAACATGCTGGCAAAAGATATTACAGTCTCACTTTTTGTTTTTCTTGTCGCAGGCTTGGAATCTTCAATTTCACCTGGGAGCCATCCTTTGTTAATGATGAAAGGTAAGGAAAAGACAAGAAATGGGTGTGCTCATTGTCATTGCTATTTGGTGCCATTGTTTCTAATCTCTTTCATTTGATCATTTGATAGAGCCAAGGGGTGTGTGTGTGTGTGTGTGTGTGTGTGTTCGTGAGTAACTGATCTCTTCTAACTTCAGACTAGTACCAGAGTTCTTCATCTTCTTCATTTCATTTCTGTATTTCCTTTCTCATATAGTAAGAACACTGATTCTAGGTTCATGAGTATGTTTGCTCATTTTCTCAATTCTCTAAAGTACACAAAATAACGTCAGAGTTGCTGTTATCTTAATATTAATAACAAGCTTACACTTCAAAAGGCATTTTGCAGTCATCTGCCTTTATGGATGCCATTGACGCTATATATAATCCAAAAAATGTGCTTAAAAATTATTTGGAATTTTTTTTTCCAAATTCTATACTAGTGGTATCTATTTGACACACAGATGGGGACATTTAGTGCTTTATTCTATCATTCTTGAGATTATACCTCGAATATTTAAAGCACTATTAAAACATTAATATTGGTTGGTAGTCAAAACTATATGGAAGTATGTATTCAGAGTGTTCTCATTTTCTTCTTGTCTCATTTTTCCACCCACTATACAAACAGCCAATTTTATTAGTTTCTCAGTTATGGCTCCTGTTTCTTTGTTTTTCCTTTTTTTGTCAAAGATATACAACAAATATATGCATGTATATACATATGTAAGGATAGTTAATTTTTGTGAATTTGTATGTGAAAAATATAGGTCACATATTATGAAAAATCTCAATACTAGTATTGTCACATGTGGCTTTAAGCATAATTTTCATATTCTCTAAAGAAATCTTTCTGTTCATGTACTATGCCCATTATTTAAATTTTTAGTCTTATATTTTTCACTTTGATAGTTTTTATATATTAAAAATATTTCTCTATTTCTCTGTGATATATATTTTAAAACTTATTCCCAAATTTGCCATTTATCTTCTGAATTTAAATATGATAGGTTTGGTTATATTTTTGCCATGGGAAGTTTTTGATGTAGCTTATTTTTTTTCTTCTTTTACTGCCTTTAGATTTTGAGTGTTAATTAGAAAGCACATTGCCACATCTAAGTTATAAAGCCATTTTTCCAAGTTTACTTCTAGCATTTATATGGTTTCCATTTTTACATTCATCTCTCTTACCCATTTGGAGTTTATTTTAGAGTATGGTGCAGAGCATGGACTAATTTTATTGTTTTTCCAAATAATACTTTATTGATCCATTATTATATCTTAAAAGGTATATCTTACATATAGTGCCACATTCTAAATATAATCTCAGTAAAAAGTCTATTTTTTTAAATCCTGTGTTCTGTTCTAGTTTTGAATTTATTTGTGTGCTAGAACTACATTTTTAACTATTAACTCTTTAAAAGTATCTTAGTATCTGATAGGGTTATTTACCTCTAATCACTTTTCTTTTTTCAAGGTTTTCCTTAGTATAGTTACATGTTTATTCTTCTAGGAAAAAATTTAGAACGGGTTTGTTTGGTATTAGAAAAAGATGTTGATCTATTTATTAATATCACATTACAAATTAGCTTAGGTGAGATTGATGTATTTGTGATGTTGAGGTCTTATATCAAGAACAAGGGTTATTTTTCTACATGTTAAAGTACAATTTGGGACTTTTCAGTAGTAATTTAAAATTAAGTATGTAGATTTGCATCTTTCCTAAGTTTATCCCTAAGCTTTTAAACAGTTTTGTTTCTAATTATAGATGCAGTTTTCTCTTTAACTGTATTTTCACATGTGGCTTTAAGCATAATTTTCATATTCTCTAAAGAAATCTTTCTGTTCATGTACTATGCCCATTATTTAAATTTTTAGTCTTATATTTTTCACTTTGATAGTTTTTATATATTAAAAATATTTCTCTATTTCTCTGTGATATATATTTTAAAACTTATTCCCAAATTTGCCATTTATCTTCTGAATTTAAATATGATAGGTTTGGTTATATTTTTGCCATGGGAAGTTTTTGATGTAGCTTATTTTTTTTCTTCTTTTACTGCCTTTAGATTTTGAGTGTTAATTAGAAAGCACATTGCCACATCTAAGTTATAAAGCCATTTTTCCAAGTTTACTTCTAGCATTTATATGGTTTCCATTTTTACATTCATCTCTCTTACCCATTTGGAGTTTATTTTAGAGTATGGTGCAGAGCATGGACTAATTTTATTGTTTTTCCAAATAATACTTTATTGATCCATTATTATATCTTAAAAGGTATATCTTACATATAGTGCCACATTCTAAATATAATCTCAGTAAAAAGTCTATTTTTTTAAATCCTGTGTTCTGTTCTAGTTTTGAATTTATTTGTGTGCTAGAACTACATTTTTAACTATTAACTCTTTAAAAGTATCTTAGTATCTGATAGGGTTATTTACCTCTAATCACTTTTCTTTTTTCAAGGTTTTCCTTAGTATAGTTACATGTTTATTCTTCTAGGAAAAAATTTAGAACGGGTTTGTTTGGTATTAGAAAAAGATGTTGATCTATTTATTAATATCACATTACAAATTAGCTTAGGTGAGATTGATGTATTTGTGATGTTGAGGTCTTATATCAAGAACAAGGGTTATTTTTCTACATGTTAAAGTACAATTTGGGACTTTTCAGTAGTAATTTAAAAATTAAGTATGTAGATTTGCGCATCTTTCCTAAGTTTATCCCTAAGTTTTTAAACAGTTTTGTTTCTAATTATAGATGCAGTTTTCTCTTTAACTGTATTTTCAAACCCATATGTGAATGCTATTAATATTTGTATATTAAGGATATATCCTGCTTTCTTAGTAATTTTTTTATTATTTAAATCCAGATTTCCAAGTATATTACACTTATATCATTTGTACAAACATCTTTTACCTTTTTACTCAGTGAATATGCCTTCTTATCTAAGTGCATAAAATAATATCAACATTGCAATTGTTAAAGAGAAATATAATGTTAATATATTCATGATATTAAATAGTTAAAGGAGATACTGGGCTTCCCTGGTGGCTCAGTGGTAAAGAATCCACCTGTCAATGCAAGAGACATGGGTTCTAGCCCTCGTTTGGGAAGATCTCCTGGAGAAGGAAATGACAACTACTTGGTATTTTTGCTTGGAAAATACCCATGGACAGAAGAGCCTGGTAGGCTACAGTTCAGGAAGTTGCAAAGATTGAGAATGCATACATATGTATAGATATATACGGATATACAAGTATGAATGTATTCCACAAATTCTTGAGTACTTTTATTAAAATTTATTTTATTTATTTTTGGCTATTCTGGGATTTCACTGCTGCTGCAGGCTCTTCTCTAGTTGCAGGAAGTTGGGGTTACTCTCTAGTTGAGGTGAGTAGGTTTCTTGTTGCAGTGACTGCTCTGCAACAAGACAAGTTGCGGCTCCAAGGCTCTATAGCACAGGCTCAATAGTTGTGGCTCACAGGCTTAGTTATTCTGCAGCATGTGGGATCTTCCCTGAACAGGGATTGAACCTATGTCTCCTGCATTGGCAGAAGAGCTCTTCACCACTGAGCTACCAGGGAAGCCCAATTCTTCAGTAGCTTTATGAAGAATGCATGGATTTTGTCTACAATAATTTCAAAATCAGATGAGATTTGTTATCTGGTTGTTTTCCTCACAACTGAGTTATGTTAATGGACTTCTGAAACTGAACCAGTTTTTACTCAGATTAAACTCCATGTAATCATTACATATTATTTTAATCTTTTATTGAACTGTTCAATCAAATTTAAGATTTTTATATTAATATTTACAAATGATATGAGTCTATGGGTTCCTTCTGTGATACCTTTATCATATTTAGGTTTCAATATTATGATTCCATCATAAAAATAATTTGGAAATTGTATTATATTTGTTCAGCCACAGGACAATTTATGTAACATTAAGATCACTTGGTCTATGAATTTATCTAGACATGATGTGATTTGACATAGAAAACTTTATTACAAATTTCCATGTTTCATCTATAGGAATGAGTCTAAATTTTCTTCCTCTATCTGGGTCAATTAAAAAAACTTGAATTTTTCTAGTATATTACCGATTTTATTTTCATTTTCAGGTTTTACATGAGGTTGTATAAAATAATCTCATGTTTTCTAATTTTCCAGTTTCACTGGTTATTTGTTCCTTCATAATTCTTTTATATATTTATTCATCTCCCGAGTCAGTTAGCTAATGGTTACCTATTTTGTTAATTTTTTCAAAGAATCATCATTTGACTGTATTCATTAGTTCTACTGTTTTCTTTTCTTTACCTTATTAATGTTTGCTTTTATCTTAGTTGTTTCCTTCTTCTTCTGCTTTTGATTTACTTCTTTTTTTTTTTTTTTTTTACATCTTTTTGGGTATAGTACACCCCTGTCTTCATTATGTATTATATATATTATTGATATAAATATTTAAGGCTGTGAATTGTGTTCTGTTTCGTACCTTAAATGTACCTTATATAATCTAATGCAATGTGTTTTATCAGTATTTTTAAATAAATTCTACAGTTTCTATTTTCTTTTTTTTAAAGTTTTTAATATCCAAATGGAAGAGATTATATAGATAGATAGGCTAATTCAAATGTTACAAGACTTGAGCAGAAGCTTTTAACTCATCAACCTATATATAAAATTTATATACAGAAAGATAAGAACAACATCCTTTGATGTGTGTGTGGGGACAGAGGGGTGGCTAGGTGTGTGTATCTAGGTGTCTCTGCATGCATACATATCATATATATAACAGTGTATACTATTAGCCTGGCAGTATTACACAGTGATATGTCTGCTAAAATTTCACAGCTGTATTGGCTAACAGTGTCTCTTAGGTAGGATTTATTCATTTTCAAAATTGTCCACAGAACCCAGCACATTATTGTATATATTAGGTATAATATATTGTTAAACACATAGAATATATTGTTAAAGTAATTAATGAAAAGGAGAAAGCATGGGGTAATGGAAAGGTCATTTTAAGGAAAATGCAAGTAAATCCTAGTTGTGTTGAGAATTCAGGCAAATTACTTAAATTCCATAAAACTGATTTCTTCATCTACTCATGTGTAGATTTAATATAGAAGCAGTAACATCAGCTTCAATTTCAAAACCAAAAATCTTAATATCCTATCACCTGATCCCTAATTAAGTGATATGTATATAATATAAAATATCTTAACACACACCAGAAACTTTTAAGAACTGTTCTTATTTGCCTCTGTCACTCAGAAATTATCAGTAAATTGTTTAAATGAATAAAGCAGAGACAAACTAGATCCAGCTGGTACTAAACTTTCTTTAATCATTGGTTTCAACTTTATTTCCAACTGATCTTTAAAGTCAGCCTAGGAAAAGTGAAATTGACTGAAAAGAGACTCATCCCTTCTTCCCTCAACAACTGTTTTCAGAATAGTCCACGAAAAATAGCACTGAGGGAAAAGACAGGAGGTGAAAGAAGTATGTAGAGGGCCATAAATCCATGAAATAGAGCTTTAAATTTGGTTTTGACTTTTTTAGAATGATTTAGGACTGACCATGGCCAAGACCATCAAAAATAAATTTATGTGAAAGAATATGATTATTTAAAAATCATAACTCCAAATTCATTATATACCAATAAATGCCGAGAGGCCAAAATAGTATTGTTTGACAAACGATTTTTCAAACCTATTTCAATGTGACTTTTTTTAACCACTGCCCCCTGAAATAATTTTTTTCAATGGTGTCTATGTTTCCAAGTACAATAGTGATTTATCCCAAACCCCACTGCTACATGTCATTCTACATCATTCTCCCCTCTTGCCTAGATTACTGAAACAGTCATTCTATTGATTCCCTTGTTTTGGCCCTTGTCAGGAATCCTGGCTTGTTTTTCATAATGCAGCCAGAACCATCCAGCTAAAATTGAAGCCAAACAGATTATTTAATTTTCCTTCTCAGAATCCTCTAGCAGAGTCTCTTTTTCAGAGCATAAGTGTAAATCCTTCCAATTTCTACAAGGCCTATGCAATTTTAGCCCAGTAGCTCTCTACCCTCATCTCCTGCTACTCTCTGCCTTGCTCATTCTGTACCAGCCACAATGCTGTGCTGTTTTCTTTCTTTCAACTTTTCAAGCACTTTCGGAACTCATTCCATTTTCATCCGCAATTTCCTCTACCCAAAATGCTCTTTACAAATATGTGCACATGGCACATGCTGCTCTCTCACTTCCTTCAGGTCCTCCTTAAATGTTATCTGAATATGGAAGATATTGTCAGACCATTAAAATGTAAAACAGCAACATCCTCCTCCCTCTGTCTCTGGGACATTCATCTCTCCAGCACTGAACACAAGCTAACTTACTGTCTCCACCTCCATTTTAATTTTGCTTGTTTTTTTTGTTTGCTGGACATTAGTTCCATGGGGCCAGAGAATTTTTGTTTACTGGCTTATCCTTAGTGCCTAAAACTGTCCCTGGCAGTTGTATACATTTACATAGATAAGTGAAACTTATTATAAGAAAGAAATCAAACTTTTGACTTAGTGATTTGCTTGCCAACATGCAACAAGAAATAGGTCATCTGCAATCAAACATGTACTCCCTTTAGGCATTTCCACTGAATTTAATCATGCCCACACTGCAGAATGTCAGCTATTACCTTGTCCACTTGACACGTCACATTTTGGAATTTGGGAGCAGTAGCCAACTCGGATGTTTGGATCAGTGGTAAAACCCTTCAGCCCCATCTATATATCCAAAATTAAAAAAATGTTTGACAAACGATTTTTCAAACCTATTTCAATGTGACTTTTAACCACTGAAATAATTTTTTCAATGGTGTCTATGTTTCCAAGTACAATAGTGATTTATCCCAAACCCCACTGCTACATGTCATTCTACATCATTCTCCCTCTTGCCTAGATTACTGAAACAGTCATTCTATTGATTCCCTTGTTTTGGCCCTTGTCAGGAATCCTGGCTTGTTTTTCATAATGCAGCCAGAACCATCCAGCTAAAATTGAAGCCAAACAGATTATTTAATTTTCCTTCTCAGAATCCTCTAGCAGAGTCTCTTTTTCAGAGCATAAGTGTAAATCCTTCCAATTTCTACAAGGCCTATGCAATTTTAGCCCAGTAGCTCTCTACCCTCATCTCCTGCTACTCTCTGCCTTGCTCATTCTGTACCAGCCACAATGCTGTGCTGTTTTCTTTCTTTCAACTTTTCAAGCACTTTCGGAACTCATTCCATTTTCATCCGCAATTTCCTCTACCCAAAATGCTCTTTACAAATATGTGCACATGGCACATGCTGCTCTCTCACTTCCTTCAGGTCCTCCTTAAATGTTATCTGAATATGGAAGATATTGTCAGACCATTAAAATGTAAAACAGCAACATCCTCCTCCCTCTGTCTCTGGGACATTCATCTCTCCAGCACTGAACACAAGCTAACTTACTGTCTCCACCTCCATTTTAATTTTGCTTGTTTTTTTTGTTTGCTGGACATTAGTTCCATGGGGCCAGAGAATTTTTGTTTACTGGCTTATCCTTAGTGCCTAAAACTGTCCCTGGCAGTTGTATACATTTACATAGATAAGTGAAACTTATTATAAGAAAGAAATCAAACTTTTGACTTAGTGATTTGCTTGCCAACATGCAACAAGAAATAGGTCATCTGCAATCAAACATGTACTCCCTTTAGGCATTTCCACTGAATTTAATCATGCCCACACTGCAGAATGTCAGCTATTACCTTGTCCACTTGACACGTCACATTTTGGAATTTGGGAGCAGTAGCCAACTCGGATGTTTGGATCAGTGGTAAAACACCACGGTGACTCAGCCCCATCTGGATTTCGGCAATAATTTTCTCTTAGGTCCCTATTGAGAATAAGCATGTTAATGTAAATTTCCAGGGTTTCTTACATTGGTGAAGTCAGTGTTATTACATTTCTAAAGTCCCAGAATGCATGCATTCTATAAATAGAGCTCTATGCTTTAGATTTAGGATAGTTATAACAATTTAGAATTCAGTATGCACAACTGACACTGCCTACATTACTGAAATCAGTGCTGTCAGATGTCAGAATTATTTTTCTTCCACAGACCTAGAGTTTCACACAAACACTACTGCTTCATGAAAGAGAAAAACAGTACCACTTCATTATTTTCACTCAATTTCAAGACTTGAAACTGTTATAATTTTTAAAAACTGGTCTGTTATTCATTGTTTTTTAATGGATCATAGATAATGTAGAAATAACATTCTCTTTTCAAAGGAAAGACTATTATAACTAATATAGTCTTTAATTATTCTTGTTTAAAAATAAAGATCCACCTTTTCAAACATTTGCCACAAAAATTTTTTTCTTCTTTATATTGTGTATTTGTTTGATTTATTTCATTCACTGAATTGAATTCTTTAAATTAATTCTTTTAATTACAAAGTAGTTCTTTCTTGCTTTGGAGATATTACCTGAAATTTTTATATTTCTGTAAAATTAAGTCTTAATTATCATATAGAAAACCCTTACTGTCTCCACCTCCATTTTAATTTTGCTTGTTTTTTGTTTTGCTGGACATTAGTTCCATGGGGCCAGAGAATTTTTGTTTACTGGCTTATCCTTAGTGCCTAAAACTGTCCCTGGCAGTTGTATACATTTACATAGATAAGTGAAACTTATTATAAGAAAGAAATCAAACTTTTGACTTAGAGATTTGCTTGCCAACATGCAACAAGAAATAGGTCATCTGCAATCAAACATGTACTCCCTTTAGGCATTTCCACTGAATTTAATCATGCCCACACTGCAGAATGTCAGCTATTACCTTGTCCACTTGACACGTCACATTTTGGAATTTGGGAGCAGTAGCCAACTCGGATGTTTGGATCAGTGGTAAAACACCACGGTGACTCAGCCCCATCTGGATTTCGGCAATAATTTTCTCTTAGGTCCCTATTGAGAATAAGCATGTTAATGTAAATTTCCAGGGTTTCTTACATTGGTGAAGTCAGTGTTATTACATTTCTAAAGTCCCAGAATGCATGCATTCTATAAATAGAGCTCTATGCTTTAGATTTAGGATAGTTATAACAATTTAGAATTCAGTATGCACAACTGACACTGCCTACATTACTGAAATCAGTGCTGTCAGATGTCAGAATTATTTTTCTTCCACAGACCTAGAGTTTCACACAAACACTACTGCTTCATGAAAGAGAAAAACAGTACCACTTCATTATTTTCACTCAATTTCAAGACTTGAAACTGTTATAATTTTTAAAAACTGGTCTGTTATTCATTGTTTTTTAATGGATCATAGATAATGTAGAAATAACATTCTCTTTTCAAAGGAAAGACTATTATAACTAATATAGTCTTTAATTATTCTTGTTTAAAAATAAAGATCCACCTTTTCAAACATTTGCCACAAAAATTTTTTTCTTCTTTATATTGTGTATTTGTTTGATTTATTTCATTCACTGAATTGAATTCTTTAAATTAATTCTTTTAATTACAAAGTAGTTCTTTCTTGCTTTGGAGATATTACCTGAAATTTTTATATTTCTGTAAAATTAAGTCTTAATTATCATATAGAAAACCTACTTATGGAAAATGTTGTCAGTGTAGCACATGTATTTCCTTTATCAGTGATATAAACATTAAGAGTTTGCAACAAGGAAAAGTTTAAACTACTATAATCTGTACGTAAACAGATTTTACCTTAATATAAAATTCATATTAAGAAATATGTGCGATTTATGATTTGTTCCCCTGATAGTGCTCTCTAATTTGAAGAAAGCACGTACTTTCTTTTCATAGGTCTCTCTAATAATTATTGTAATAAAATTAACATTCATTCTATAGGAAGGTATATCATGCATCTGATTTAGACCCAATTAAAAATACTGCACTTTTATTAACACCCAACTGATCATCAGAATCTGAAAAGTTTTTTTAAAAAGAAGCTCGAGTTTGATTATAAAATCAACCAGTAATAGTTTATCTAGCCAAAATAGGTCCTGACACAAACTGTGTTATTTAAGGTTGTGAGAACAGTGAATGCCAATAGATTTGGCTACTGTATCCCAAATGTTTTTATTTGTAACCCACATTCAGACTTCAGTCTTCCTATAAAGTCATAAAATTATTATAAAATTATTACCTGGAGAGATGAAGAAAATCTCTTTTCTTCTAACAAATTTATGTTCATGCTTAAAAAAATTATGTCAGTACAGTTATATGTGCAGTTATTTTATATACAGTGTACAAAAATGTGCAATTTTAAATAAATAATTGCTTAGTAAATTTTTGAGCTGTTAATTTAAGGAAAGATAATTAAACCAATATCGAAAAAAATCTTAAAGCTATCAAAAATCTTAAAGTCTACTTTTATAATCTATGTCTAGAAGCACCTCATTAATCTAGATTAAGCAAGAATAAGAGTCAAGGTTTCTTCAAATATTTTTTCTAAGTTTTTTCACTTCACTTGAAGAAGGAATCATTTACAATTATTAAAACAAATTAACGATTATATGATTCATGTACATTAATCACAGACAGTATTGTTCAGTTATAGTGCTTTAAAGACTGTCATTTGTAAGAAGTCTGTGTTGAAGCAAATAGTGTTTAGTACTACCAGATTCACCTGACCAGTAAGTACTCCATTCTCTGCTAGCCCACAGACAGTAAACATATCAATACACTGAGCAAAATGGTGCATTGGATCTCACTTCACTTTTTGTTTTTTCATATTCAAGTTTGTTTATATTGACCAAATAACCAATTAAGAAAGAATGGCTTAAATTCCAATAATATATAACACCTACACTTTTGATCATTTTTAATTGTGAAACATGTGGATTCCATTTCTGTAATGATTTTCTTTTTCTTAGGAGGATCATTTGGTTCACATACACAATCTTCCTTGAGCATTATCCGTCATTATAAGATAATCAGAAGTGTGCATGGTACTGACATGGTCCTCTTTGTCTCTCTTAACTCTTCTTTTCTCATTTTCTTTGCTCTCTCTACTTTTATGTTTAATTCTGAGGCGTGAAACACATGGGTCAAAAATAGTGAATTGTGAAGAAAATGAGGAAAAACAACACAATGTGGAAACAATAAGTGCATTATTATAAAATAAATTTTTAAAACATAACAGATGAATATTTACTATCAAAGCAAAGAACTCTGAACTGGTTTAAAATTTTTAAATAAAACAAAATACCATAAACAATATCCCTTCTCCAGTGGATGGGCCCACTAATGCTCATAGTTCTCCATCTTGAAATGTTAAGCTCTCTTATTAAAAGCCAATTACATGAAGCTAATATATGTTATTTATAGGTGCTATTTCAGCAAAGCCACTATGAATGACACGTGTGTTATAAATTTTAAAAGCAATCATTTTATGTTCCTAATAACAAGGTGGACAATTTAAAAACACATGGCATTGTGGCTGTCTGTCTAACAAAATTCAAGTGTTGAAGAAAAGCAGCCATGGAGAAGAACACAACAACTATAATGGATATTCAAGGGCAGTTTCTTCAGCTTGGTTCATCTAAACAATTGTTTTACTTTCCTACTTTTTAAAAAATTTGGCCTCTTCGTTGTTTGTTTTTCTTTTCATCCATCTTTTCACTCTGGCCTGTGGGCCTCCCACTGCAGTGGCCTCTCTCACTGCAGAGCATCAGCTCTGGGTGCATGTGCTGCAGAGCACTAGTACTTTCCCATTTTTTAAAGAAAATTTAGAAACAATAAAAAACACTTATATGAAATTATAAAATAATATTTTCAAGGCTGAAAACTCATCAGTTTACAATGTTGACTGAAATCAAGGTATACCTGGTAATTTCCCCTAAAGTTAACATGACATTTTAAGAAAGACCTAGTTTGAAACTTTCCTGGTTATCATTACCACTAATTGGTTTATTATAGACCTGTAAGAATAAAGCTCTGATCAGAACCCTAGAGATGTGTTTCAAGTATCTGATTCAGAATCCACAAATTATATGTCTTTTTAAAATTTTGACTTCTTTCATCGG
Organism: Tragulus kanchil; assembly: GCA_022376925.1. Classification (NCBI taxonomy): domain Eukaryota; kingdom Metazoa; phylum Chordata; class Mammalia; order Artiodactyla; family Tragulidae; genus Tragulus; species Tragulus kanchil. The sequence continues at coordinate 95,243,350 of JAIOJX010000030.1, forward strand.
TTTGCTTATTTATTTATTTTCATCCATCTTTATTCTTTGGTCTGTGTGGGCCTCCCATTGCAGTGACCTCTCTTGTTGCAGAGCACTGGCTCTGGATGCATGAGCTCCAGAGTGCTGGCTCGTAATTGGACACACCGGTCCAGCTGTTCTGAGGCATGTGGGATCTTCCTGGGCCAGGAATCAAACCGGTGCCCCTTGCACTGCAAGGCAGACTCTTTACCCACTGAACCACCAGTGAAGCCCTATTTGAGGTCTTTAATACATTAAAATGTATTATTCTACCATAAACAATATCCCTTCTCCAGTGGATGGGCCCACTAATGCTCATAGTTCTCCATCTTGAAATGTTAAGCTCTCTTATTAAAAGCCAATTACATGAAGCTAATATATGTTATTTATAGGTGCTATTTCAGCAAAGCCACTATGAATGACACGTGTGTTATAAATTTTAAAAGCAATCATTTTATGTTCCTAATAACAAGGTGGACAATTTAAAAACACATGGCATTGTGGCTGTCTGTCTAACAAAATTCAAGTGTTGAAGAAAAGCAGCCATGGAGAAGAACACAACAACTATAATGGATATTCAAGGGCAGTTTCTTCAGCTTGGTTCATCTAAACAATTGTTTTACTTTCCTACTTTTTAAAAAAAATTTGGCCTCTTCGTTGTTTGTTTTTTTTCTTTTCATCCATCTTTTCACTCTGGCCTGTGTGGGCCTCCCACTGCAGTGGCCTCTCTCACTGCAGAGCATCAGCTCTGGGTGCATGTGCTGCAGAGCACTAGTACTTTCCCATTTTTTAAAGAAAATTTAGAAACAATAAAAAACACTTATATGAAATTATAAAATAATATTTTCAAGGCTGAAAACTCATCAGTTTACAATGTTGACTGAAATCAAGGTATACCTGGTAATTTCCCCTAAAGTTAACATGACATTTTAAGAAAGACCTAGTTTGAAACTTTCCTGGTTATCATTACCACTAATTGGTTTATTATAGACCTGTAAGAATAAAGCTCTGATCAGAACCCTAGAGATGTGTTTCAAGTATCTGATTCAGAATCCACAAATTATATGTCTTTTTAAAATTTTGACTTCTTTCATCGGTTTGCTTATTTATTTATTTTCATCCATCTTTATTCTTTGGTCTGTGTGGGCCTCCCATTGCAGTGACCTCTCTTGTTGCAGAGCACTGGCTCTGGATGCATGAGCTCCAGAGTGCTGGCTCGTAATTGGACACACCGGTCCAGCTGTTCTGAGGCATGTGGGATCTTCCTGGGCCAGGAATCAAACCGGTGCCCCTTGCACTGCAAGGCAGACTCTTTACCCACTGAACCACCAGTGAAGCCCTATTTGAGGTCTTTAATACATTAAAATGTATTATTCTAGGTCCAAATTTCAGACCTGAGGAATCAAAAATTCTGGGTGGGTGTATCTGCCTTTTAATTAGTGAATTTTCCCCAGGTGCATGAAAGTTCAAGGATCACTAACACAGAAATTGGTAAAAAACAACACTTCTGCCTACTGAAATTTATAACATTTCCCTAATTTACTTACTTGCACTTGAAATTTTCAGGAGTTATGTCATGCTGGTGAGGATACTGGGAATCCCAGCGCTGACAGGGAATTCCATTCCAGATGGTATTGATGGTGCCCCGGTAACCTTCTCCTTGACCTTGAATGCATTCAGTTGTTTCCATAGGGATATCTGTGTCATTCTTAGTACTGTGGGCTATTAGTAAAAAGAAGTATAAATTTAAACAAAATATTTCAATTTGTCATCTACCTCTTAGAGTTCACTTGAATGTTATTAGCAAGATTTCCTGTCATGTAAGTTTTTATCATAATTGAATGAAATAAAAAATTTAGTTTATCTTTATTAACTATCTCATTCAACCAAAAGGAGAAATTAATGTGGTAGACTCAACTTGTTAACATTCAAAAAATATTACTTGCTTCTAGGCAGATTCATTTCTTGCCTTTTTCCTGGTCCAACTTCAGTGCTTATCATATCTGATAAAGATCCTTAAAATCTCAATATGAAAATTTTAAAGTACAAAATTAAATTTACCACATTTTGAGCTCTCTCTGTGACTTAAGGTTTACTCACTTGTACAAATATAATTCAAAGTATTCTGGAGCAACTAAAATTCATATGCCTTCTCAAAACATGCATGAAAAGGTTTTGTTTCCATGTAAACTCCCCAGTTACCTTTTTAACCTAAAGGTTTATTCAATATGCTTCTGGATAAAACTCAAGTTGGCATCCTCTAGGATAGTTTAAAAAGTGAATAAATGTCTTTGATTCATCTATTCTGGAATTTGATGTATCATTTCTCAAAGGAGAGGTCAGAATTAGACATGTCTTCAGAAGCAAGGGATATCTATGAAGTCCAAATTTCCCCAGAACCGGTGCCTTGCACTGCAAGGCAGACTCTTTACCCACTGGACCACCAGGGAAGCCCTATTTGAGGTCTTTAATACATTAAAATGTATTATTCTAGGTCCAAATTTCAGACCTGAGGAATCAAAAATTCTGGGTGGGTGTATCTGCCTTTTAATTAGTGAATTTTCCCCAGGTGCATGAAAGTTCAAGGATCACTAACACAGAAATTGGTAAAAAACAACACTTCTGCCTACTGAAATTTATAACATTTCCCTAATTTACTTACTTGCACTTGAAATTTTCAGGAGTTATGTCATGCTGGTGAGGATACTGGGAATCCCAGCGCTGACAGGGAATTCCATTCCAGATGGTATTGATGGTGCCCCGGTAACCTTCTCCTTGACCTTGAATGCATTCAGTTGTTTCCATAGGGATATCTGTGTCATTCTTAGTACTGTGGGCTATTAGTAAAAAGAAGTATAAATTTAAACAAAATATTTCAATTTGTCATCTACCTCTTAGAGTTCACTTGAATGTTATTAGCAAGATTTCCTGTCATGTAAGTTTTTATCATAATTGAATGAAATAAAAAATTTAGTTTATCTTTATTAACTATCTCATTCAACCAAAAGGAGAAATTAATGTGGTAGACTCAACTTGTTAACATTCAAAAAATATTACTTGCTTCTAGGCAGATTCATTTCTTGCCTTTTTCCTGGTCCAACTTCAGTGCTTATCATATCTGATAAAGATCCTTAAAATCTCAATATGAAAATTTTAAAGTACAAAATTAAATTTACCACATTTTGAGCTCTCTCTGTGACTTAAGGTTTACTCACTTGTACAAATATAATTCAAAGTATTCTGGAGCAACTAAAATTCATATGCCTTCTCAAAACATGCATGAAAAGGTTTTGTTTCCATGTAAACTCCCCAGTTACCTTTTTAACCTAAAGGTTTATTCAATATGCTTCTGGATAAAACTCAAGTTGGCATCCTCTAGGATAGTTTAAAAAGTGAATAAATGTCTTTGATTCATCTATTCTGGAATTTGATGTATCATTTCTCAAAGGAGAGGTCAGAATTAGACATGTCTTCAGAAGCAAGGGATATCTATGAAACTGTTCCATATTTAACAATGTAAGTGCTTTTAGATCATTTTAAATTTTTTTCTTTCTTATGAATAATTACTATCTTATGTGGCTCAGTGCTTCATTTCACTGATTTTCTTGCAAAGTAAGTAAAGCTGAAGTCTGAAGTTATTCTATGAGGCTTTGTTAAAGAAAGAGGACTAATTAATGAACATCTTAACCAGTAGAATGTTTTACATAGATATTTCTACAAATTACTCTTTTAAGAACTTTTCTTTAAAAAAACAAAAAAAGACACTTCTTCAACTCATCTTAAAAATTTTTTTTATTTCTTATGTATCTACTTTAGGGAACAGAAATTTAAAAGATATTCAAATGGACATGAGAAAATGTGCCAAGATTGACCCATAAAATGTGCAATGAGAGTGGATGATTTAGAAATTAATATCTCTTGATATTGGCAGTATATTTTGATTCAGGAAGAATGAAATTCTGGACTGAGAAATTACTTGTGTAGAAGTAGTTTGTGCTATTTAAGTTCCTTATGATTTTAATATTATCTAAAGTCCTTTGATGAAATAGACAATAAGATAGATATTCTGTGCGTTAGAACTATATTTTATTAAAACAAGTGTTGCTAAGCTATTTTTCTGATAATTTGAACTGATGTTAAAATTCTTTGAGGAGACTTTGTATAGTGGAAAGTCTTTAAAAGGTGACAATTCTAAAACAGGTAAAAGGACAAGCTTGCGCTGACATAGGTCATATATCTAGTTATAAAACTGTGACTGAAAAAAGACAAAAGGAATGTCCCCAGGAATCTGTCAGTTCATTAGCTTAACATTTTAAGAAGAAAAGTTTTGATTCCTCCACTTCTTGGACACAAGCGCCTGAGCAGTAAACTTGTGACCTCAGTCAGGACTCAGAATACTGACAGTTGGAAGAAGGTCAGGGCAGTCAGAGCAAAAACATGTCCACTACTCTCACGGACTTCATTGTCTGACTTGGGGAACACAAGTCTCTCAGTTTCCCAGTTATTTGTGTGTGTGTGTTTTTCTGTGTATTACTGATCCATCCTTCTCAGCATTATTTTGGCACTGCGAATTAGTAACCTAAGGACCCAGTCAGCCAGGACCCCTTTGGATAGATACGGGCTATCACACCCATCAGAGATTAACACACTCTACTCCTTGGACTTTACTATGATTTTTCAGACATCAACCTAAACATCATAAAAAGAGGAATGATAAAATTTAAAAGCGAAATTATTTAAAAGATAAGTATTTTTATAATTTGAGAGTGAGTTTTCAAATTTTAGGAGTCCCTGTGAAAAGAAATATCTATATTACAAAAAATCTAAGTCAAGGAAAAGACCACCTGAATAAGAATATTGAAGAAATTATTTCATTGCTGATTGAGGCACTAAAGTTTCAGTATGATGTTCAGAGACCTGAATTGTTGTACTAACCTCGCACCTCAACTGCAGAGGTTCCAAGAAAGCTTTAATTAAAGACTATTTTTCACTTTAAAAGTAGCTATCAGGGCTTCCCTGGTGCAATGAGAGGATGATTTAGAAATTAATATCTCTTGATATTGGCAGTATATTTTGATTCAGGAAGAATGAAATTCTGGACTGAGAAATTACTTGTAGAAGTAGTTTGTGCTATTTAAGTTCCTTATGATTTTAATATTATCTAAAGTCCTTTGATGAAATAGACAATAAGATAGATATTCTGTGCGTTAGAACTATATTTTATTAAAACAAGTGTTGCTAAGCTATTTTTCTGATAATTTGAACTGATGTTAAAATTCTTTGAGGAGACTTTGTATAGTGGAAAGTTTTTAAAAAGGTGACAATTCTAAAACAGGTAAAAGGACAAGCTTGCGCTGACATAGGTCATATATCTAGTTATAAAACTGTGACTGAAAAAAGACAAAAGGAATGTCCCCAGGAATCTGTCAGTTCATTAGCTTAACATTTTAAGAAGAAAAGTTTTGATTCCTCCACTTCTTGGACACAAGCGCCTGAGCAGTAAACTTGTGACCTCAGTCAGGACTCAGAATACTGACAGTTGGAAGAAGGTCAGGGCAGTCAGAGCAAAAACATGTCCACTACTCTCACGGACTTCATTGTCTGACTTGGGGAACACAAGTCTCTCAGTTTCCCAGTTATTTGTGTGTGTGTGTTTTTCTGTGTATTACTGATCCATCCTTCTCAGCATTATTTTGGCACTGCGAATTAGTAACCTAAGGACCCAGTCAGCCAGGACCCCTTTGGATAGATACGGGCTATCACACCCATCAGAGATTAACACACTCTACTCCTTGGACTTTACTATGATTTTTCAGACATCAACCTAAACATCATAAAAAGAGGAATGATAAAATTTAAAAGCGAAATTATTTAAAAGATAAGTATTTTTATAATTTGAGAGTGAGTTTTCAAATTTTAGGAGTCCCTGTGAAAAGAAATATCTATATTACAAAAAATCTAAGTCAAGGAAAAGACCACCTGAATAAGAATATTGAAGAAATTATTTCATTGCTGATTGAGGCACTAAAGTTTCAGTATGATGTTCAGAGACCTGAATTGTTGTACTAACCTCGCACCTCAACTGCAGAGGTTCCAAGAAAGCTTTAATTAAAGACTATTTTTCACTTTAAAAGTAGCTATCAGGGCTTCCCTGGTGGTCCAGTGGGTAAGGACACCACCGTGCAGTGCAAGGGGCGCTGGTTCGATCCCTGGCCTGGGAAGATCCCACATGCCATGGAGCAGCTGGACCAATGTGTCCAATTGCCAAGCCAGAGCTCTGCAGCGCATGCGCCCAGAGCTGGTGCCCTGTGACAACAGAGGCCACCGTGATGGGAGGCCCACGGGAGCCCAAGAATAAGGACGGATGAAAATAGATAAATGAAAGACCAATAAAAGTGGCCCGCCCGTCCCCCCCCCTCCCCACCCCACCCCCTAAAAGATAAATAAAAACGAATGTTTAAAAAAAAAAGTCGCTATCATAAAATCCTCATTTGAACAATTATGTTGAATATTTTTTTCTGAGCTTTCATTGTTACTTTTGAAGACTTATGAAATAGCCCTATTTCAAGAAGTCACTACTAGTCACTACTATTTAATGCAGATTAAAATGGTTAGGTAAAAACTAAATTTTGAAATTCAATAATTTAGATTATTGAACAGACTCTAATTTGAAGAGTTGGTGAACAATTTCTAATTCTGAAATTATAAAAGTTACAGAATACACAGACTTATGGCACAATAATAAAAACAATATTATACTGAATAAATATAACTTAATTAGGTTTTTCTATAAATTGAATATTTGTGTCTCCCTCAGATTCATATGTTGAAATCCTAATCCCTACGTTACAGTAAATGTTTAGGTTGTAAGGGCAGAGTCCTTGTAAATGGGATTATAAAAGAGACCCTACAGAGCGCCCTTGCTTCTTCTACCAAATGAAGACACAGGGAGGAGTGAGCCATCTATGAACCAGGAATCAGTCTGCCTCTTTAGATACTAAACCTGCTGGCTTCTTGACCTTGGACTTTCAGCCTCCAGATCTAAGGAAATACATTTCTGTTGTTAGAATCCACCAAGGCTATGGTATTCTCTTATAGCAGCCTGAACTAAGTCAGACCCTGTCAAGATGTAAAGAATCTAAGTAACACCATTATTTTTGCCTCTTATTTTAATAAGTATCTGTAGCTTTGAAATATGTAACCTGAAACAACTTGATGATTTTATTTATTTTTGTGTTTTAATTCAGTAGAAATATTTCTTATGATTTTAACTATAAACTATCAATATTCATGTAGTATGTTTCTTTATTTAAAAATGTACCCTCTGAAGTTAGTGCATCTGTATTTATCCATTTCAATTGCTAGAAGTGGCCTCATAAACAAAAGCTACATAATTCTTGTGGTAGTGTATAGAATAAATAATATAAGCAAAAAAATTACTGGTATAGCAAACTATATAACTATATAACTTTCATTAATTAGTAAAAGTTACTGTAAGACTTTATGCAGCTGTTTAATCAATATTATCTGATAGTGACCGTGAATGGTTTGCCCACAGACCATTTAACTATGATATAAACATTTGATCTTTGCTGCCTACATGAATACTTATGATTCAAACAAAAGAAGTTATTCCTGATCTGCAATAAAAGAGACTCCCTCAGCTGTCCTATTATATAAACATCAAAACTTAGAGCAAAAACAAAACAAATGTTTCATGCTATTTGATTTGAAAGGGCTATTAAGTGTTGGGAAATCTGTTCATTTGGACTTAATACTTAATCATGAGACCTAAATAAGGGGAGGTTTTGAAGAGTCTCTAGTGGCCTAGTGAAGTGTTAAAGAAGCACAGAAACATCCCCAGTATCCACTGAATATTATCAAGTTTAGCCAAAACAACATGTTTTAAAATATTACATCCACAAATGTTTCTGCAAATATGTCTACCAAGCTCACACTGAAAATACCAGGAACTCTTCTGAGAGTTTCTCACAAATAAAACATTTTGCCAGGGCTGTCAATAGTGGTCACCCTTTGGAAGCACATACAAAGATATTTATTTGATCCTCAGTGGCCTATGAGTGAAGGAATGTTTTTCTTTGATGACTGACACAGAGTTTTCTATTTGGAAATGCTTTAAGGAAAGTAACATTTGCTATTGAAAATTTTCACTGCCCTGTTAAAACATGAACAAATACAATGGGTGTCTCTTGGAACATTAATTTCACTTTGCTGATGTGCACATGCTATAATCTGATTACCATATTATTTGGTAGAGAATTTTAAGATTTGAAGTGGTGACAGGTCTTTTGCCTATAGCTAAGAATAAGTTGCTTCATGAGTCATTGGGTGAAAAGGTGAAAAAAAGTGAAAGTGAAGTCGCTCAGTGATGTTCAACTCTTTCTGACCCATGAATGAGCAATGGAATTCTCCAGGCACGAATACTGGAGTGAGTAGCCTTTCTCCTTCACAAAAGGATTTTCCCAACCCAGGGATTGAACCCAGGTCTTCCACATTGTAGGTAAATTCTTTACCATCTGAGCCACCAAGGAAGCCCAAGAATACTGGCGTGGGTAGCCTATCCCTACTCCAAAGATCTTCCCGACCCAGAAATCTGGCATTGCAGGTGGATTCTTTACCAGCTGAGCTACAAGGGAATCCCAGGCCATTGGGTAAATACCTGATTATTCTTAGAATAATTCAATCCAATCTACTTCTTGTTCCCAGCTACTGAAGAGCAATTGAAATGTAGGATTTACTTTATCATGGTCCCTGGATATTCAGAACAGTGTGTGCAAAGCTACTGTCCCATGAACAGACTTGTGCTCTTCTGGCCACAAAGGGTAGGATCAGGCTCAATGTAAATTTAAAGAGCTTCTTGTTTTAAAATAAACATGGGAAAAGAGTGTAAAGGCCTCCAAAACACAAATCTCAAATTGCTAATCCCATTTACAAAGGCTCTGCCCTTACAATCTAAACATTTACTGTAACGTAGGGATTAGGATTTCAACATATGAACCTGTGGACCTGGAATGCCTGTCTGAAACTTTCCCCTGGACTTTATCCAATTCTTTTCTACTGTAAAGTGCTCAGGAGACAAGACTTTCATGAAAGGTCTTCAATTTTATACTCTTACTCCTTAGAAGATGAGTTGGAAAACCAATACAAGATCTTTCCCTTGAGAAAGGATATTGATAGCAAATTTTTCCTGACATAGAATACAATTAATGGATTATATTTCTATGAATCTCTTTTCTGGCCTTGGATGAATTAATAACATTTAGATTAATAATTAGCTTTCTTTAAGAAAGAAAAGAGTTTGCTAAAGTAAGTTTCCCAATGCACAAAAACACTGAATTTAAAATGGTTACATATTCTTTCCTTTAAAATGGTGCCAATGTACATTGGTTACTAGGAGAAAGGATTCTTTTAATTGAGTACCAAGAGCAACATATCTTCTCAAGCCACCATAACAAAATAAAATTGAGTAGCTTAAACAAAAGTAATATGTTCTCTCATAATTCTGGCAGCTACAAAGTCTAAGATTAAGGTGGTGGTCAAAGGTTCCTAGTTAGAATTCTCTTCCTGGCTTGTAGATATAGGTATAGACATACCTTTTTGGTATATCCTCATTTAGCAAAGAGAGAGAGATCACTCTCATCCTCTCCTTTTAAGACCACAAATCCTATTGTTTTAGGATCCCACCATTATATTTCATTATCCTTAATTATCTTCTAAGAGTCCGACTCCAGATGCAGTATAAAGATTTACACTTCAGTGTATGAATTTTGGAGGAACACAATTCAATCCATAATGATAATTTAATAGAAATCTTAGCTATCAGAGATCTACATAGGTCACACTTCTATAATGGGAGTTGTTCAATATGTATAAAGTCTTCAGTTATACAACATGAGTAAGTTTTAGAGATCTACTATATGACATAGTACTTATAGTTAACAACAGAGTGTTGTCTACTAAACAACTGTTAAGAAAGTACACCTCAAGTTGTGTTCTTACCACACACTCAAAAAGGCAAGGGAGGGCAGGAAGAAACTCCTAAAGGTGACGAACATGGTTGTTATCTTAATGGTGGAGATTGATGCATGGGCATATGTTTAAACCTATCAAATTCTGTATGTTAAATATGTGATGCTTTTAAAGATTAGTTATACCCCAGTAAAGTTCTTAAAAATACAAAATGGCTCTGGAAACATATCAGAAGTTTAAAAAATAAAAAGTAAAAGAAAAAAGAGGTGAAAAAACAGGTAATTCATGACAAGCTTTTTTATTTTATTGAAGTCATCACAACTATAAGCAACAAAGAGGCAAAACTTGCTCAGGGAAGCATGAAGTCTGACAGTGAGCTGAAGTGATGGGAGAAGGTATCAAGCAAATCTTCCTTGTTGGCAATGTTTGGGAAAAGTCAATTTTTTAATATGAAAATCAACAGGCATGGAAGAAATTCCAACAGACACTGAGAGAAAATGAAAACCTGCCACCGAATAGAGGGAATAGTCATTCAGTCAACAAAGACCTGTTAAACTCCCGTCATGTGCAAGGCAACGTGGTAAGTCTGTGAGATGGATAAAAACACATGTGGGAGCGTACGGATTTTGATAGAGAGATCTATTAATCAAATAATTTCAAAAATAAATGTAAAAACCAAACAGAAATATATGGAAGGGGAGGTTTATGTTGCTAAAAGTATACTTTAAGGACTGACCCAGTCAGGGAAGTCAAATGAAGGAATGATAACTGACCTGAAATTTGTGAAATCGGTAGCTGTCAATTAGGCGAGAAAAAGGTGACACCCACCATTATATTTCATTATCCTTAATTATCTTCTAAGAGTCCGACTCCAGATGCAGTATAAAGATTTACACTTCAGTGTATGAATTTTGGAGGAACACAATTCAATCCATAATGATAATTTAATAGAAATCTTAGCTATCAGAGATCTACATAGGTCACACTTCTATAATGGGAGTTGTTCAATATGTATAAAGTCTTCAGTTATACAACATGAGTAAGTTTTAGAGATCTACTATATGACATAGTACTTATAGTTAACAACAGAGTGTTGTCTACTAAACAACTGTTAAGAAAGTACACCTCAAGTTGTGTTCTTACCACACACTCAAAAAGGCAAGGGAGGGCAGGAAGAAACTCCTAAAGGTGACGAACATGGTTGTTATCTTAATGGTGGAGATTGATGCATGGGCATATGTTTAAACCTATCAAATTCTGTATGTTAAATATGTGATGCTTTTAAAGATTAGTTATACCCCAGTAAAGTTCTTAAAAATACAAAATGGCTCTGGAAACATATCAGAAGTTTAAAAAATAAAAAGTAAAAGAAAAAAGAGGTGAAAAAACAGGTAATTCATGACAAGCTTTTTTATTTTATTGAAGTCATCACAACTATAAGCAACAAAGAGGCAAAACTTGCTCAGGGAAGCATGAAGTCTGACAGTGAGCTGAAGTGATGGGAGAAGGTATCAAGCAAATCTTCCTTGTTGGCAATGTTTGGGAAAAGTCAATTTTTTAATATGAAAATCAACAGGCATGGAAGAAATTCCAACAGACACTGAGAGAAAATGAAAACCTGCCACCGAATAGAGGGAATAGTCATTCAGTCAACAAAGACCTGTTAAACTCCCGTCATGTGCAAGGCAACGTGGTAAGTCTGTGAGATGGATAAAAACACATGTGGGAGCGTACGGATTTTGATAGAGAGATCTATTAATCAAATAATTTCAAAAATAAATGTAAAAACCAAACAGAAATATATGGAAGGGGAGGTTTATGTTGCTAAAAGTATACTTTAAGGACTGACCCAGTCAGGGAAGTCAAATGAAGGAATGATAACTGACCTGAAATTTGTGAAATCGGTAGCTGTCAATTAGGCGAGAAAGGAGTAGGAAAGTTTTCAGGGCTGAAGAGGTGACAGGGATGAAGGAACTATAATGAGAATATGGAAAATATGAGCGGAAGGAAGAAAATTATTTCAGCTAAAACAGAGAGCATGGAGAGACACGTACATGAGGCTAGAGATATGGGTGGAGGAGTAAAAGATGGTTTTGTTTTGTCCATGTTCTAAGACCAAAGGAAATGACTGAAGAGTTTTAAACTGGTGTGTATGTGTGCTATGTGCTTGGTACAGGTAATGATACACTCATGTTTTGAAAAATACCATTCTATTTGCCATGAAGGGGTTGGAGGGCAAAGTTGGTGAATATGGATATAGCTCCACCCAGAAGTCCATCAAAAAGATTCAAGATGAAAAATAATAGTCTTAGATAAAAGCAATGAAGTGAAATGTATATTTGAGAGGTACATAGAAAATAAAATTTGCAGGCCTTAATGATGGATCAAATGTGAGGCATGAAAGAAAGAGCATGTTCAGGATTATTCTAGGCTTTTGGATATTAAACTGTGGAAATGGTGGTATCAATCATCCAAAAGAGTACTTACCAAGCAGATTAGGCCATCCTATAGGATAAATGAATAAAATCAGAGAAAAAGATAACAAATGATAGAAGTCTTCAAGCAAGTTCCTGGTGGTGAAAGGTGGGGAAACAAGTATACAGCATGTAGATCCCAGTCAGAATGCTTCAATAGAGCATCAGCCTTACATGTCCAGCATGGAGTAAAAAAAGTTGTTCTCAAAGGGATACCTGGGATTCTGGAGATCAGTTCAGGGAATCTAGGAAATCAAAACTGTTTTCATAACAATGCTAAGATGCCACGTGTCATTTTTGCAGTAGAATTTCCAGGTGCACTTTGATGATGATATATTTCCTCAAATACATACTCTCAAAAGACTGAGTGCAGAAGCAAATATGAGACATTCATCTATCTTCTTATAATTAAAGTAACATTAAAGAAATTTATCAAAAAAACCTAAAATATCATCAGCATCCTATATTTCTGAAAAAATAGTTATTTTTCTTTTAAAATATTTTACATTTATTAATATTACATTTATTAATATCTAATGAGTATATTATGTTTAATGCATTAATAAATGTTTTTAATTTATGTTTTAATTTCCAATATAGTAGATATTGACTCATATAACACAGACAGACAGTTTGGGGTTCTCAATAATGTTAAAGATATCCTAGTTTAACTGATTTAAATAATCAGTGAGATACCTAAGGGATATCAATCACAACATAAGGGACATTAACCACAAGTTAGCTTTTCCGCTGTCAAAGGGCTACTAAAGTTCACTTTAGAAATGTAAACTTAGTCCCAACAAACATTATTATTTCTCTGGGAAAAGCAGTGAACTAATATATAGAACAAATTCTTATTCAGAATACAAAGTTATAGAGAAAAACCATAAAAAGCTCAACACTTCATTTAAGCACTACATGGGACTTCCAATCTTGCTATATGTTTGCAGTTTCTTAAAATTCCATATTCTTGGAAGTTTGTTAAAAGTTATATAGCCAGAGTATGTATAGGCTGCTGCTGTTTGGATAGAAATCACCTTCTGAAGAATTCTGTGTGAAAGAAGACTGAGAAGGCCTGTCCCAGAACACCCTGGTACATACACATTTGTCAGGTGATGAGCAATGAGCTCATCCCTCACTTTCATGATACACTGATTGTAAGATGAGAAACTCAGAAGCAAAGTGACAAGTATAAATTGTATTTCATTCAGCTTTTTTAACTAATAAAATGAATTGAGAGCAATATTTAGAACCATGGCTCTGGTATAAAAATCCCAGTGTCAAGGTGTGTCATCTTTCACTGTACTAGTTCATGATGAAATTATGAAATTGCAATTTTATCATAGATCTTGGCCTGTTTTGTTCACTTCTCTATCCCCAGCATCTAGAAAAAATAAGATGTATAAGAGCTACTCAGTAAATATTTGTTTAGTGAATTGTATAGAAAAGTGGCAAATACCTCATTTACCTGGGACTGCTGATATCTCCAAGGCTTTTCTGTCACTATTCACTTATGACTTTGCATGACATTCAGGGAAGACTGAACTTAGATATGCTTTGAGCACAGACATGAAGCACCTGCATCTCAATATAAGCAGAACCAAACTTGTTACTTTTCTCCTCAAATTTATGCCTCTCTTAAAAATGCATCATCTCTTTAATAACTTAGAAAAAATTTTAGACTTCACCTTTTCCCTATCTCATTTCCCACTTCATCCTACTTATCACTATATATGGGACACTTAATCTCATCATTATTATAACTCTTTAATACTGTTCATACCCTTCTTCACATTATTGTCACTGCTCACTGCCTTAGTTCACATTCTCTTTGTTTCTTACTTACCCGTTAATATAAGCTCTTACTAGATCCATGACTTAGTTGCTGGGTCATGTTCAACACTTTTGTGACCCCATTGACTGTAGGCCACCAAATTCCTGTGACCATAGGATTCTTCCAGCAAGAACACTGGAGTGGGTTAATAGTTACTTCTCCGGGGGTCTTTCAAGCCCAGAGATCAAACCAACATCACCTGCATTACATGCGGATTATTCATATTTTGGATTATTGTTGTTCAGCCCCTAAATTATGTCCTACTCTTTGTGACCCCCATGGACTGCAGCATTGCCCTTCACTATCTGCTGAGTTTACTCAAACTCAAATCCATTAAGGCAGTGATGTTATCTAACCATCTCATTATTGTCCTCTTCTCCTTTTGCCCTCAGTCTATCTTAGCATCAAGGTCCTTTCCAGTGAGTGGGATTTTCACATCAGGTAGCCGAAACATTGAATCTCTGTCTTCAGCATCCGTTTTTCCAATGAATATTCAGCACTGATTTCCTTTAAACTGACTGGTTTGATCTCCTTGCTGTCCAAAGAACTCTTAAGAATCTTCTCCAGCATCACAGTTCAAAAGCACCAATTCTTTGGGACTCAGCCTTTTGATGATCCAACTCTCATGTCCATAAATGACTACTGGCAAAACCATGAAAGTGAAAGTGAAAGTCACTCAGTCGTGTCTGACCCTTTACAACCTGTGGACGAACCAGGGAATTCTCCAGGCAAGAACACTGAAGTGGGAAGTCTTTTCCTTCTCCAGGGAATGCTTCCAACTCATGGATCAAACCCAGGTCTCCCTCACTGCAGGCAGATTCATTCCCATCCGAGCCACTAGGGAAGCCCAAGAATACTGGAGTGGGTAGCCTATCCCTTCTCCAGATACTCTTCCTATTCCGGGAATTGAACTGGAATCTCCTGCATTGCAGGCAGATTCTTCACCAGCTGAGTTACAAGGGAAGCCCATACAGAAACACAGTAGCTTAGACTATACAGATGTTTGTCAGCAAAGTGATAGCTCTGCTTTTTAATATGCTGTCTAGGTTTGTCATTGCTTTTCTTTCAAGGAGCAAGGATCTTTTAATTTCATGGCTGAAGTCACCATCTCCAGTCATTTTGGTACCCAAGAAAATAAAATCTATCACTATTTCCATTATTTTCCACATTTATTTGCCACGAAGTGATGGGACTGGATGCCATGATCTTAGTTCTTTGAATGTTGAGTTTTAAGGCAGATTTTTTTAGTCTCCTCTTTCACCTTCATAAAGAGGCTTTTTAGTTCCTCTTTGCTTTCTGCAATTAAAGTGGTATCATCTGCATACCTGAGGTTATTAATATTTATCAGGTCAATCTTGATTCCAGCTTGTGCTTCATCCAGCCTATCATTTCACCTAATATACTCTGCATAGAAGTTAAATAAACCAGGTGACAATATACAACCTTGATGTACTCCTTTCCCAATTTTAAACCAATCCATTGCTCATGTCTAGTTCAAACTGTTGCTTCTTGATCTGCATACAGGTTTCTCAGGAGACAGGTAAGGGAGTCTGGCATTCTCATTTCTTTCAGAATTTTCCAGTTTGTAATCCACACAATCAAAGGCTTTAGTGTAGTCAATGAAGCAGAAGTAGATGTTTTTTATTTTTATTTTCTGGAATTCTCTTGCTTTTTCTATGATCCATTGGATGTTAGCAATTTGATCTCTCGTTCCTCTGCCTTTTCTAAATTCATCTTATACATCTGAACGTTCTTGGTTCACATACTGTTGAAGCCTAGCTTGAGGAATTTTGAGCATTACCTTGCTAGCATGTGAGTTAAATGCAGCTGTGCTCTGGTCTCAACATTCTTTGACATTGCCCTTCTTTGGGACTGGAATGAAAGCTGACATTTTCCAGTCCTGTGGCCACTGCTGAGTTTTCCTAGTTTTCTGGAATATTGAGTGCAATACTTTAACAGCATCATCTTTAATTATTTGAAATAGCTCAGTTGGCATTCTGTCACCTCCACTAGCTTTGTTCATAGTGATGCTTCCTAAGGCTCACTTGACCACACTCTAGGATGTCTGGCTCTAAGTGAGTGACTACATCACTCTGGTTATCTAGGTCATTAAGACATTTTTTGTACAGGTTTTCTGTGTATTCTTGCCACCTCTTCTTAATCTCTTCTGATTCTGTTAGGTCCTTACCATTTCTGTCCTTTACTGAGCCCATCTTTGCATGAAATATTCCCTTGATATCTCTAATTTTTTTGAATAGATCGCTAGTCTTCCCATTCTATTGTTTTCCTTTATGTCTTTGCATCGGTCACTTAGGAAGGCTTTCTTATCTGTCCTCGTTATTCTCTGGAACTTTGCATTCAGTTGTGTATTTCTTTTCCTTAGTCCTTTGCCTTTCACTTCTCTTCTTTTCTCAGCTATTTGTAAGGCCTCCTCAGACAACCACTTTGACTTCGTGCATTTCTTTTTCTTGGAGGTGATTTTGGTCACCACTTCCTTACAATGTTATGAACCTCTGTCCATAGTTTTTCAGACACTCTGTCTACAAAATCTAATCCCTTGAACTATTTCACTTCCACTATATAATGGTAAGGGATTTGATTTAAGTCATATCTGATGTGTCTAGTGGTCTTCCCTACTTTCTTCAGTTTAAGCCTGAATTTTGCAATAAAGAGCTCATGATCTGAACCATAGTCAGTTCCAGGTCTTGTTTTTGCTGATTATATACAGCTTCTCCATTTTAAGCTGCAGAGAATATACTCTATCTTATTTCAGTTATTGACCACCTGGTGATGTTCATGTGTAGAGTCATCTCTTGTGTTGTTGGAAGAGGGTGCTTACTATGACCAGTGTGTTCTCTTGGCAGAATTCTATTAGCTTTCCCCCGTTCATTTTGCATTCAAAGGCCAAACTTAGCAGTAACTCCAGATATATTTGTCTTCCTCCTTTTGCATTCCAATCCTCTGTGATGAAAAGGACATCGTTTTTGTTGTTCTTGTTAATGTTAACTCTAGGAGGTCTTGTAAGTCTTAACAGAACCAGTCAACTTCAGTTTCTTCAGTATCAGTGGTTGGGACATAGACTTGGGTTACTGTGATGATAAATGATTTGCCTTGGAAATGTACCAACATCATTCTGTGGTTTTTTAGATTGTACCCAAGTACAACATTTCAGACTGTTTTGTTGACTATGAGTGCTACTCCATTTCCTCTAAGGGATTCTTGCCCACAGTAGTAGATATAATGGTCATCTGAATTAAATTTGCTTATTCCTGATCATTTTAGTTCACTGATTCCTAAAATGTCAATGTTCACTCTTGCCATTTCTTTCTTCACCACCTCCAATTTACCTTAATTCATGGACCTAACATTCCAGGTTCCTAAGCAGTACTGTTCTTTACAGCAATGGATTTTACTTTCGTCACCAGGCACGTCTACATCTGAGCATTTCTGCTGTAGCCCAGCCTCTTCATTCTCTCTGGAGCCATTCACTCTTCCCCAGTAGCAATCAGACACCTACTGAACTGGTGTCATCTCTCTCTTTTCATATTGTCCATGGCATTCTCGAGGCAATAACACTGAGGTGGTTTGTCATTCTCTTCTTCAGCAGACCACATTTTGTCAGAACTCTCCACCATGATCCATCCATCCAGGGTGGCCCTGCATGGCATGGCTCATAGCTTCGTTGAGTTATACCAGGCTATGATCCATATGATCATTTTGGTTAGCTTTCTATGATTGTAGTTTTCATTCTGGAGGCTGTAAGATTATAGTTCTTACTTACCACTGCCTTCTGGTGGATGAGGATAAGAGGCTTGTGTTGGCTGTTGGGAAAACTGGGTCTTGCTCTGGTGGGCAGAGCTATGCTCAGTAAATCTCTGACCCAATTGTCTGCTCGTGGGTGGGGCTGTGCTCCCTCCCTGTTAGTTGCTTGGCCTGAGGCAACTTAGTCTTAAGAGTCTACTTGACTCTGTGTTAGGGCTACCAGCAACCTCCAAAAAGGATTTATGCCAACACATGCCTCCCAGGACTGCTGTCTCCAGTACACCTTCCCCTATGACAGGCCACTTCTGACCCACATCCCTGCAGGAGACCCACAGACACTCACAGGCAGGTCTGGCTTAGTCTCTTGTGGGGTCACTGCTCCCCTCTCCTGGGTCCTGGTGTGCACCAGATTTTGTTTGTGCTCTCCAAGAGACTGTTTTCCCCAGTCTTGTGGGAGTTCTGTAATCAAATCCTGCTGTCCTTCAAAGTCAGTTCCCTGGAGAATCCCAATCTCTTAGCCAGAGCCATAGGCTGGGAAGTCTGATGTGGGGCTTAGAACCTTTGCTACAGTGGGAGAAGTTCTTTAGTATTATTGTGGTATTGTGTGATATTATGTATTATGGATAGAGTTGTATAATTGTTAGCAGTATGTATATAATAAACAGCATGAATATATAGTATTTTCAAAAGTCTATTTATTTATTGTCCACAAGGTTTTTATACCCCAGGACAGTGCACCCCATTAATATGTGGGAAAGATTGGCAATTTTCCTTTTTTCAGTAAAACAGCAAAGGACAGTTGTCAGTGGACAGGTAGGATATTGAACTTGACTGATCCCTTGGCAACCCATGCACCTTAAGCAAAATATTTTGGAAAAGAATTCATATGGAAAAATAAGAGCTGGAATTTGAGTCCTTTAACACATTCATTCCCATAACCCCCTAGGATAGTCTTTATGTTCCCCTAGGTTTTATGCTCACCAATTTGGAAGCTACTGTTCTAGACAAACCAGATAAGACCTCTCTCCCTGCCTAATTTTTCAGTGTGTCTCATGGCAACTGGATAGGCTACTCTTGGATTGTGCCTTGTCTGCCCCACATTAATCTTACTTTTCTCGTCTTCCATTTGTCTTTATCACATCCCTATGTATATCAACCTAATTATTATATCATGAATATTACAATGCTGCTCCATGAATCGTGTCTTTGTACACCTTTCATCACTGGCCTACCTAATCACAGCTATTCTGAGATAAAGATTATTGTTAGTAGATTGAAAGTAACCTTTCTATAGACATTAAATAAATGATAGCAATTATAATTTTCTGATACAGTTATATAATAAAACAAGAATTTTAGTTTTCCTTCAACTTTAAGGAAGAGGAATGACACATTAATAAATCCTATTTTTTCTTTAAATATATTGAAAAGTCAGAATGAATTCAGGCAGTTGGGACTAAGAGATAGCCAAAAAGCTAACCCAAAAATCAGATCATTCGCATTAAGTCAATCTATACAGTCAGTGAGTCAGACTAAGACAATCTATACAGAGAAATGCTGTCACAAAAGTCATCCTTTTAAAGGACCAAACAGATGGTTCAGTTTCCTTGGAACATTGTGTTCACATTCAGAGCCTTCCAGATTCTGCGGTATTTCACAAATGCCAGACACATCTCTTTTCTGTGGGTTTTATTTGAGTCATCCAAAACATTTCCTTTCATTAGCAGCTCTTAAGTGGAGAGATATTTACCATGGCATATCACAGTATAGATAATACTGAGTAAGTTTGTTCAAAGAAATAGTCTCATCATGCTAATCTAGGCAACTATGCAAATCCCTATCCATGGCCTCTTAACTATATCATTCTATATGCTGGTACCTGATTATCTGTCTTTACACTTTTCAATCCATATATACCTATTTTTATGTTAGCAAGCCAACTTATAACATAATTGTATGCTAAGTTGCTTCAGTCACGTCTGACTTTTTGAGAGCCTATGGACTAGCCTGCCAATTTGCTTTTTACATGGGGATTCTCTTGGCAAGAAAACTAGGAGTGGCTTCCATCCCCTCCTCCAAGTGATCCTCTCAACCCAGGGATCAAACCCCCATCTCTTATGTCTCTTGCATGGGCAGAGAGATTCTTTACCACTAGTGCCACCTGGGAAGTTCATAAGATGATTACACATTACTAAATGTATGCAATTCTACTGATTTGAAAGCATTTTAGGATCCAGTCAAAAAAGAAGACTTCTTATACACATATAAATAAAAGCATATCTACATCTAATTATAATCCAGGATTATTTTAGAGAAGAATAAAAATGTGTAGATTAACCATGGAGGAGAGGATCAAGTGTTCAGCTTTAAAGGGATATCACAAGGCAAATAAGAAAAGAGCTGGGTAAAGGCCAGTATATAGAAGGATTATAGAGCCCCTAAAATACAGGTTGAAATAGAATTCAGGCTGTGTACAAGGACAGCCAGAGAGGTGAGGATCAGCCACTAGAGATTAAAGATGTCTCTGAGAATCTTCTATTAGACTCAGTTTTCCTCACTCAATCATTCACCAGCAAAGGTTCATAGTCAGTTAACAGCTCATGTCATATATGAGAGAATAGGCTAGAGAAAGAATACAAGGTAAAAATCTAAGGTCTGAGCTCTTACAGACCCCATGATGATACCGCACATAATCCCTGATTTTTTTCTTGCTCTGTAGCTTTTTAAATTTTTTCTTGATAACCTGAGAATGTTCAGGCCTTTACCATAAGTATGTTATATGTGTATGTGTGCATTTACATGTGTGTCTCAAAATAATGGCTCTCTGAAAATGCAAAAGATTGGGTAAGTTTATGTAACACACTGTTAAAAAATGTTAAAAGCTATATGTATGAAAGTATCAAGTAAAATAGTTGTTAACCCGTCTCACTAATAATCGCCTGCTTAGATCCAGTCTGTGAGAGGAAAAGGAAGCAATAAATTTGACCCTAACTTACCGCACATTTTAATTGCACAGTACTCCCAGGGGGTGTCAGGGTCAAGGGTATAGCACCATGGCCTCGGCTTGCCATCAGGATTGCGGCAATAATTATCATCAAAGCCCTT
Source organism: Tragulus kanchil (assembly GCA_022376925.1). NCBI lineage: Eukaryota > Metazoa > Chordata > Mammalia > Artiodactyla > Tragulidae > Tragulus > Tragulus kanchil. The sequence goes on from JAIOJX010000030.1 coordinate 95,264,524, forward strand.
GTCAGGATATCTGTAAACCACACCAAGAACAGTGTCACGTAAATCTTCCTGGAGCACCACCCAGACCTCAGCTCACAAAATAACTATGGAATTTGCTAGGATACTAATAACTGAGGGAAGAAGAGACTTTTCTGTGTTTTACCTGACAATGATGTTGACTGCTGAGGCTCCAGCAGACTCAGAGTATAATGCTGAGTCTATTTGATGAGCATATTCTATAGAGCTAGAGTACCATCCCCTTTGATAAGAGGTTAGGTCCATTTGGTACCTGTCCACCAGCTGAGGTCTCAAACTGAATCCCCTTCCTACAGAGCCCAGTGAAGGACAGACTACATACACATGACCTCACATAGAATGTTCATTAGGAAAAGAGGTCCTCGTCTAGGGCAGTCTTAAAGTTCAAACTGAAAGTTAGGTTTCAATAGCTGTCTTACTAATGATAGCTCAGTTTTGGAGCTACAGCTTTCCTAGGTCATGCCCTCACCTCCACCAAAGCAAGAGACAAACTCCATCACACCATTTTCTCTACAGCCATCTCCCTTTAAATTAAGAGGGTCCTGAATGGGTGATTTGTTTTTAATTGCTACCATATCCCTTCTGCTCTCACTTAAATGACAAGAGATACATTTTAAATTAAAGCAGTGTTAATTTTATCTAGAAGAACAACAAACAAAAAGAGAAAGAAGAAAGAGAAAACACTTTTCAGGAATTTCCGAAGAAAGGTGCAGATGGACCTTCATCTACAATTATTTGTATTTTTATTCTTTAATTTTTTTAAAAAAAAACAGTTTCAACTAAAATGTTGCCTGTGAAATTTATAGGCCAAAATAGACATAATTTTTAAACCATTTAAACTCAAAACCTATTCTTGAAAAGAAAAGTAAACTTAGTTGCCTGACTTCCAGATAGGCACTTTCCAAACCTACCACAAGAAAGCAGCCAAGGAATTGTGTGTTCCACCTTTTGCCTGTGACAAGGTGTCATACAATGACCCCACTTCAACCAAGTCATGGATGGTGCAGTGCTAGGAGGAGACTGGCTTTTAGTTAACAGTAATGCCTCCCTCCCAGCTTGGATTGTCAGAGTGGTTATTCATGAATGAGCTTTTTATCTTTTGGCTGCCATGAAGAGAAAGAGAAAGCTTCTATTAGCATTTTCCTTTTGTACCCACTGATGTTCCTGTGTTCAGAACCATCCTTATCTCAGGGACCAGGCCAAGAGCAGTGGACAGTACAGATAGCACATACCACATCATAAACCCCTTTGCCCCAAGACTATCAGGAAAACATATATAAAGAGAATTTCCATGGTAATTTGTCACGGGACAAATTACAGTTTGTAAAGAGGATCACTTGGAAACATGATTTGGTGGTGTTTTACCTTTCTGGCAAGAATTTGTGCCGGTGTGGTGTCTGATGATCCCAGCGCTGACAAATCTTGCCTGATTCTGTATGATCCATGGGACCTCGGTAACTTTCCCCATTGCAGGTCATGCATTCAACTAATAAAATTAAAGCATGGTATATTAATTGCTTCTGACAGCAAAATCAAGAATACCACTGTTCCATTTAAAGAACAGTAAATCACCTAGATACCAAGGATATTTTTTAGGAAAACTGATGTACCATTATAACTTTAAATTAGGGCTTAATGTCCATTAACAGAAGCATAAAATACTCCCTACAGAACTTTTCACACAGTTTAAATGTAATTTTTGTAGTAAGTGTCATACAGATTTACCATAGGGTCAAGATACTGCCTTTCTACCTTTTAACAACTTATCCAAAAGGTACCTGGAAAATGACAGTCCTTGAGAATTTTCCCTTTGTTGGTCTATAATGCCAGGGATCTCAGTATTTACACTGGCAACACAACAGTGCTCCTCTTTCAACTTACCTTCCAACACATACACAATTTAAAATGAGTACACATCACACTCCTATAGTTAATGCAAATATCAGGACAGACAGGTAGATTTGAGAGACCAGCTTCAACTGGTAATTTGGTACTAGTTAAACAATACAAATATTTTAAAAGAAAAAATTCACAGTTCCTTTCTGTTAGTGAGCATCCACACTGAATAAATGAGCAGACTTACATTCTTATCTAAAGCTTAGGACAGAATGTGACCTACTATGAACTTCTTGTACTCACTATTTTTAAAATGTATAAGTTGATCTAATTATGCTGAATATTACTGATGATTCTGGGAGGTTAATTAATAGTTTTCTGGCCACCCTCTTATGCCACATGGAAAACTGAATCACATCAACTAGCTGAAAATGAGACTTCTCAAATGGATAGGTTGATTTGTAGCACAGAAGGCATCCCGTGAAATAAATCATTGCTTGGCTTTCCTACAAATCCGGCAAACTTCCCCAAACACATCATTTGTATCTTGTGATTATTAATCATCTAACATTAACCGAAGTGGGAAAAGATACCAGTGTTTAGTTTTATCCACCAAAATCTAGCCTAATGAGTATCTGTAGTAATTTGGGATATACTATTAGGATCATCACTTTTGGAACTAATAAAATTAAAGCATGGTATATTAATTGCTTCTGACAGCAAAATCAAGAATACCACTGTTCCATTTAAAGAACAGTAAATCACCTAGATACCAAGGATATTTTTTAGGAAAACTGATGTACCATTATAACTTTAAATTAGGGCTTAATGTCCATTAACAGAAGCATAAAATACTCCCTACAGAACTTTTCACACAGTTTAAATGTAATTTTTGTAGTAAGTGTCATACAGATTTACCATAGGGTCAAGATACTGCCTTTCTACCTTTTAACAACTTATCCAAAAGGTACCTGGAAAATGACAGTCCTTGAGAATTTTCCCTTTGTTGGTCTATAATGCCAGGGATCTCAGTATTTACACTGGCAACACAACAGTGCTCCTCTTTCAACTTACCTTCCAACACATACACAATTTAAAATGAGTACACATCACACTCCTATAGTTAATGCAAATATCAGGACAGACAGGTAGATTTGAGAGACCAGCTTCAACTGGTAATTTGGTACTAGTTAAACAATACAAATATTTTAAAAGAAAAAATTCACAGTTCCTTTCTGTTAGTGAGCATCCACACTGAATAAATGAGCAGACTTACATTCTTATCTAAAGCTTAGGACAGAATGTGACCTACTATGAACTTCTTGTACTCACTATTTTTAAAATGTATAAGTTGATCTAATTATGCTGAATATTACTGATGATTCTGGGAGGTTAATTAATAGTTTTCTGGCCACCCTCTTATGCCACATGGAAAACTGAATCACATCAACTAGCTGAAAATGAGACTTCTCAAATGGATAGGTTGATTTGTAGCACAGAAGGCATCCCGTGAAATAAATCATTGCTTGGCTTTCCTACAAATCCGGCAAACTTCCCCAAACACATCATTTGTATCTTGTGATTATTAATCATCTAACATTAACCGAAGTGGGAAAAGATACCAGTGTTTAGTTTTATCCACCAAAATCTAGCCTAATGAGTATCTGTAGTAATTTGGGATATACTATTAGGATCATCACTTTTGGAACTATGATTTTTATTAGCTAATAGGACATTAACAATTAAATCACTAAAACATGAAACCATTTGGCCTGATCCATCTACTTCTTTTCATGTAAGTTAATCTATGAGTTAAGAAACCGAGTCAGCTTCCTCTCATTTGATACTAAGATCTTGCAGACAACAGTCAGTAAACACCTGAGAGGGCTCAAGAGCATATTGATAAAGGTGTTCTAGTTGGCAAAGGTCAGATCCACATAGGTTATATGTTATCACATTTCAGCTTTCCATCTGAATGGAGTTACAAAGTTACTTAATTCCCATTTTAAAAAGAATGCAAGGTTTAACACGTTCACATATCATCAATCGTTGTTTGCTCCTTTGTCTTGAATGAAAGCACAGAATACTACAACCACACATAAGGCATAAATATACACATATACAATTTCTAATCTTGTATAGTACTTAGAAATCAGAATACATCTATTTTGTCTCCATAAAAAAGTGCAGTTTGTAAGAGTATATCCTTTTGAAATTAGGGTGAATAAAATTATTTTGGGGGAAATTGTAGCAGGGCATTATTTAAGAAACATTTCTCCTGAAACTTGAGAATTTTAAAATTTCTTAAGGAAAAATAGCCACACAAATGAAACAGGTGATTCTATAAGATGACTACTTTCCAGTACAAGTGGTAGATTAGTGCTTCTCTGAACTTTAATGTGTATAAACATTACTTTTAGATCTTGTTAAATAAAGAGCAAGTTGTGATTCAGTGAATAAGAGCTGGGGCATTAATAGCAAGCTCTCACTGTATGCTGCTGCTGCTGGTCCTTGGACCTCACATCGAGTAGCATATTTGTAGATAATTTGTTCAACTCTGAAAGTTTCTTAATGTAAGGCAATAATAGCTTTTAGGAGAGCATGGATTTTACTTAGACCTTGAAGGATGGATGAGATATGGATAAACTATAAAGGGGGCAAAATAACATAAATGGTAAAGAAACATGAATTAGTATGCTATGTTTATAGTAAAGTGGAGAGGGAGTTATGAATGCAGGTGCAGATCTAATGAAGTTGAAAAAATAATATAAGTGAACATGAATAATGTTCAGTTTTGGAAGGCTAGGAAAGTTTTTGTTATGGCAGGAATTAAAGGTATCCTGTGAGGACTGAGATGCTAAATATATTATAGTTACATATTCTCTGATTATTCAGTCTTTTGAACATGTAAGAAAATATTTGATCCTTGCAGTAAGGAAATCTTTTCCATGTAAGTTAATCTATGAGTTAAGAAACCGAGTCAGCTTCCTCTCATTTGATACTAAGATCTTGCAGACAACAGTCAGTAAACACCTGAGAGGGCTCAAGAGCATATTGATAAAGGTGTTCTAGTTGGCAAAGGTCAGATCCACATAGGTTATATGTTATCACATTTCAGCTTTCCATCTGAATGGAGTTACAAAGTTACTTAATTCCCATTTTAAAAAGAATGCAAGGTTTAACACGTTCACATATCATCAATCGTTGTTTGCTCCTTTGTCTTGAATGAAAGCACAGAATACTACAACCACACATAAGGCATAAATATACACATATACAATTTCTAATCTTGTATAGTACTTAGAAATCAGAATACATCTATTTTGTCTCCATAAAAAAGTGCAGTTTGTAAGAGTATATCCTTTTGAAATTAGGGTGAATAAAATTATTTTGGGGGAAATTGTAGCAGGGCATTATTTAAGAAACATTTCTCCTGAAACTTGAGAATTTTAAAATTTCTTAAGGAAAAATAGCCACACAAATGAAACAGGTGATTCTATAAGATGACTACTTTCCAGTACAAGTGGTAGATTAGTGCTTCTCTGAACTTTAATGTGTATAAACATTACTTTTAGATCTTGTTAAATAAAGAGCAAGTTGTGATTCAGTGAATAAGAGCTGGGGCATTAATAGCAAGCTCTCACTGTATGCTGCTGCTGCTGGTCCTTGGACCTCACATCGAGTAGCATATTTGTAGATAATTTGTTCAACTCTGAAAGTTTCTTAATGTAAGGCAATAATAGCTTTTAGGAGAGCATGGATTTTACTTAGACCTTGAAGGATGGATGAGATATGGATAAACTATAAAGGGGGCAAAATAACATAAATGGTAAAGAAACATGAATTAGTATGCTATGTTTATAGTAAAGTGGAGAGGGAGTTATGAATGCAGGTGCAGATCTAATGAAGTTGAAAAAATAATATAAGTGAACATGAATAATGTTCAGTTTTGGAAGGCTAGGAAAGTTTTTGTTATGGCAGGAATTAAAGGTATCCTGTGAGGACTGAGATGCTAAATATATTATAGTTACATATTCTCTGATTATTCAGTCTTTTGAACATGTAAGAAAATATTTGATCCTTGCAGTAAGGAAATTAAAGTGCATAAAAGTTTTAAGGGACTTACCTAAAACAGAACATGACAGATCTGTGCCTGGAACACAGGTTCTCTGACCCACAGTCTCTTACTCTTTCCATTCCTCTTAATTTGCCTTTTTGTCCTACATATTTTTAACTTGTTTCCACAAAATTCTAACTGGTCATACTTTAAGACGGGCTAAAAGCACAACTTTTAGGAAGTCCATCTCCCTGCCTTTCTCCAGTATTATCCTCATTACCCTCTTCCATTTCATTACAGCAGTCAGTTTTTCTCCTGTTGAATTCTCCCCATTGAAGGCTAAGTGAAATGAGACTGGCTGTCTTATCCAAAGATGAAAAATGGTGGATTTTCCTTGCATCAAACCATCAGGGTAGTCATAAAAATTAATTTGAGAAATGCAAATTTTGAACTCACATTTACTTCTTGAACTTCAAGAATTCTAAGACTCTTCTACATTTTCCCAGCTCCCAGTCATGCCATCTAGGTGGAAACCAAGTCCACTGAAGGACTCAGGTGAGAGCATTATCTAGATAGTAGTACAAGAAGGTGACTTTTGCACCTTCTGTTCTATGTTCTTTGGACTCTCTCTTTTGTTGCTAATGTATTATTTAACCATTACCAAAAGCTCTCCCCTTAAAAAAAAAAATACTGTCCCAGTTCTCATAAATTCAAAAGACATCTCTATTCATAATTAGAATACCTTTTTCTAATCATAGTTCTGCCCTAATAGATAATAGAAAACTATAAAAACTATGTATGAATCATAAGTAAGATTCATTTAACACCTTTCTCATATATTAACCAGCTGAACTCAATCACTACTCTGCTCCATTTTCAAAATCACAAGTGATCTGAATTTACAGACTAAAAGAACTATTTTGAAAGTATCTCTCACACAAATCATGGTGGTCATTACTTCAGCAAAACTGAATGTTTAAAATATGAATAGTCTCACAAATCCCCATTTAAAGGTAATAGTTTTATTTAAATCTTTGGTTTTAAAAGTCTTTTGCTAACAGGTATATTTAAAGTTATCCTGTCAGTAAAAGGATTATTCAGTCTTTTGAACATGTAAGAAAATATTTGATCCTTGCAGTAAGGAAATTAAAGTGCATAAAAGTTTTAAGGGACTTACCTAAAACAGAACATGACAGATCTGTGCCTGGAACACAGGTTCTCTGACCCACAGTCTCTTACTCTTTCCATTCCTCTTAATTTGCCTTTTTGTCCTACATATTTTTAACTTGTTTCCACAAAATTCTAACTGGTCATACTTTAAGACGGGCTAAAAGCACAACTTTTAGGAAGTCCATCTCCCTGCCTTTCTCCAGTATTATCCTCATTACCCTCTTCCATTTCATTACAGCAGTCAGTTTTTCTCCTGTTGAATTCTCCCCCATTGAAGGCTAAGTGAAATGAGACTGGCTGTCTTATCCAAAGATGAAAAATGGTGGATTTTCCTTGCATCAAACCATCAGGGTAGTCATAAAAATTAATTTGAGAAATGCAAATTTTGAACTCACATTTACTTCTTGAACTTCAAGAATTCTAAGACTCTTCTACATTTTCCCAGCTCCCAGTCATGCCATCTAGGTGGAAACCAAGTCCACTGAAGGACTCAGGTGAGAGCATTATCTAGATAGTAGTACAAGAAGGTGACTTTTGCACCTTCTGTTCTATGTTCTTTGGACTCTCTTTTGTTGCTAATGTATTATTTAACCATTACCAAAAGCTCTCCCCTTAAAAAAAAAAATACTGTCCCAGTTCTCATAAATTCAAAAGACATCTCTATTCATAATTAGAATACCTTTTTCTAATCATAGTTCTGCCCTAATAGATAATAGAAAACTATAAAAACTATGTATGAATCATAAGTAAGATTCATTTAACACCTTTCTCATATATTAACCAGCTGAACTCAATCACTACTCTGCTCCATTTTTCAAAATCACAAGTGATCTGAATTTACAGACTAAAAGAACTATTTTGAAAGTATCTCTCACACAAATCATGGTGGTCATTACTTCAGCAAAACTGAATGTTTAAAATATGAATAGTCTCACAAATCCCCATTTAAAGGTAATAGTTTTATTTAAATCTTTGGTTTTTAAAAGTCTTTTGCTACACAGGAATTATACATTTAAAGTTATGGCACAATTATTTGTTATTAAAATGTATTTATGTGAATATTTACCATTTTAAAAACCTGTTTCAATGACTAAAATTGCTTTATTTTAAATTCCGAGCAAATGTTACAGCAAGAGGTCAGATTTCACATACTTCCATTTTCCATTATCTTTGAATTAAACATTAATGATAGTGGTTACATAAAGTTTTAAATGAATACACATTATCTTTTGGAATGCTTAATATATTTCAAAGGTGTAATTTATAAGAAAATAATATTTGAATATCAAATATATTTTTATGAACCAAAATTTCAAATTGTAGATGATTGTTTAGCAAATATTTTAACATAGTTAGAAAGATTTCAAAAATATATATACTATTCTACACGTCCTTTTTCAAAGAACAGTCCAATCACGGTTACTTTAATTTTAAAATATGCAAAATGATGGGATGATTGTTTCATTCATATAATCTTTGGAACTTGACATTTATAATGTTCATAGATTAAGATAACTGACCCATCATACTATTTAAACATTGAGGATTTTGAGGCCTTTCCCTCATATATGTATTTTAATAGAAATTTACATTATTTTGAGTATTTTGTATTATCCATTTTCTAAATAATTCTTTTTCTAAATTAATGTTTGACAGTGTGTCTTCTTATTTTAGATCTTCTTCAATAAAATCCTGCTAAACCATTTTTCTTTTTATCACAAGTTTAAATATCAAAGCTTAATTCATAGTCCCTGAAATGTGTTTAGCCCATAGGACAGGTGTTGGTTTTCTTCTCTCATAGCAGTTATTCTACTACTGTCAGACTACTGGTAGTTTCCAGAAAAAGCACATCTGCAGCCTTTCATGCCATGATGACCAATAACATTATGTGCCATTCATACTAATGAGCAATGTCCTTTTCTAAGTGGGAGTGCAATAACCTCAAATCATTAAAATATACATATATATATATAGATAGATAGATATTTGAGATGTATTCTCTAATAAGGATTAGCAGAAAATTTCACAGGTATTTATTTTTTTAGCACATTTATTTTTTCCTGATAATTTAATTCTATGCCAATGTATTTTGATGGAGGTTCTTATAAACTAGAGGTTGAAAAATCACATTCCCACAGACTAGGCAGACAACATAAATGTTGAACTGTTTAAAGTTTGACCTATTTACTTTTCTTTGAAAATGCTCTCACAGGTCAAACAAAATCAGTCAATAAAACTCATTGCCAAGGCTTCCCTGGTGGTCTAGTGGGTAAAGAGTCTGTCTTGCAGTGCAAGGGGCACTGGTTCCATCCCTGGCCCAGAAGGATCCCACATGCCACTGGCTGGACCATGTATCCAATTCGAGCCAGCACTCTGGAGCACATACACCCAGAGCTGGTGCTCTGCAGCAAGAGGGGCCACTGCAATGGGAGGCCCACACAGTCCAAAGAATAAAGATGGATGAAAAATAAATAAAATTTAAAAATCAATAAAAAGAGGCCAAAATTAAAAAAAAAAAATCATTGCCAATAACTTTCAATCTCAGAAAACTGTGATAGTGGAGAATTCCCTAAAAGTAAGATTTTCTTACATGTGCAAACTTAAGACAAATATTAAATACAGATTTATTCATACAAAACAGACTTATTCATAATGTTATCACAGATCAGTTTATTATTTTTAAAAGAAAAGAAAACAATGAAGAAGTTATACTGAACAGAATATGATATGGAATGGAAAGTAAGAATTTACAAACAGAAGTGGAACTGGCTCTAGCACATGAATTCAAGAATTTTAAATTAACTTAACAACAGAAAACAAATTCCACGTCTCTGTGACAATTAACTAACAATGGCCTTTTTACGTGATAAATACCAACCTAATACTTAATGAATATTGTGGAAAAAATAGTTCAAAAATATTTGGTTAATAACAAACAGGCAACATATCTTACTATAAAAATTGGACAGCATTCTAGCAGTAACCCCCACCCCAAGTACTTCAAAACCCTACTAAATTTTTTTAATCCATGTTTCATGTTGAGTTTTAGAATTTTTAGTTTCTGATACAACTAAAAAAGCCAGCTATTCAGTAGCCAGATAACTAAGAAAAGGAAACCACGTACAATGTTGATGTGGTTATTCTTCCTTCTTGTCAGTCTTTCAGTTTCCACTGTAAAAGTAAGGACAGTGCCCTTTCATGCTATGAGTGGAGGTGAACACACAACTTGAATTTAGAGTGCCTGCCTTCAAGACAGATGGAATCTACAGTTTCAAGTTCTTCAGATACCATTCTGAATGATACTTAGTTCCAGTCTATGTAGCAAATTTGGTTCTAGACACAGTATTCACCAAAACACATACAAGGGCACTTGGAATTTCAGTTACCCACTTCTTTACTCTCCTCTGGGGTCCCTTGCCACACCACTTCAAAATAGATTTGACAAAACTTCTGCAAGGAGGAGGTTTTGGATGAATAGAATTAGTGTCACTCATAAAGGGCTAATATATGGTATATGGGAGCAGATTTTGAGGTATAGGAGCTCAAAACAGTAGATGAGGAAGCCCAAATTTTGCTCTCCCAGAGAGATACCCCAGGCTCTTTTGAAATTCAAAGTGATGACTCACTCCATTACTTTGCATTAGTCTGATGATAATCACTTTTTAATAATTTGTAAAACATCCTATAAAAATGTTCAAATAATGATGTATGGTTGCATTTGAATGGCCATCATATTCATTGTGACTTAATTCAATTCTGTTAACCTTTAATGCGAGCTGCAGTTTTACACAAAGGGGGAGCAGAGCGCCCTGCGTGGCATTCGGGTCATTTACCTTCTGAACACTGAGGAATGTCACAGACTTCGTAGCGTACCTCTGGATTGCTTGTGAAACACCAGGGTCCCCCTTCTTCCCCTCGAGGATTTCGACAGTAGTTTTCCTGTAGGTCTTTACCCCGATAGCTCGAAGGCAAAAAGCTAGTTTTAAAATGATAATCATTACAGTATAAGAGCATGCAGCTTTGGGGGGGGGGTGTCTATTAATTTTGCTAACTAGTGGATATGTTTTCCTGCAAGCACAGAAATCCTTTACTCTATCTCAGACCTCCATATATATAACATGACTTCTCTCATCTCCATCTACTCTTAAAATACTTAAATTTCATAGACATTTACCTAACTGATTTCTCATATCCAGCATCATTAAGAATGATTCATCTCTGAATTTGCTAATCATTCTAGAATCTAATTAACACTGTTTGAACCACAGTTTCAAAGTTCCACTCAAAGGCACCAAAGGACTGAGGAAAGCCACGGAGTGGAGAATTGTAGAAACACTGCACTAGGCCTTGAATCTCAGTCTTACGCTGCTTATCTGCGATAATTACTTTTTTTTCTTATTTCTTTTCCTTTGAGTAATAACTCCCTTTTTTCTGCACAATTGATAAATAGATTGAAGTAACAGAAACAAACAGGCTAGACTCAAGTTTTGCCCTGTTCTTACACGTGGGATTAGCCTCTTTCAGCATGTTAGCTTACCTGTACACTGTGACTATAACTTGTAACATCTTCGACAACTTTGCAAGAGGAGGTTTTGGATGAATAGAATTAGTGTCACTCATAAAGGGCTAATATATGGTATATGGGAGCAGATTTGAGGTATAGGAGCTCAAAACAGTAGATGAGGAAGCCCAAATTTTGCTCTCCCAGAGAGATACCCCAGGCTCTTTTGAAATTCAAAGTGATGACTCACTCCATTACTTTGCATTAGTCTGATGATAATCACTTTTTAATAATTTGTAAAACATCCTATAAAAATGTTCAAATAATGATGTATGGTTGCATTTGAATGGCCATCATATTCATTGTGACTTAATTCAATTCTGTTAACCTTTAATGCGAGCTGCAGTTTTACACAAAGGGGAGCAGAGCGCCTGCGTGGCATTCGGGTCATTTACCTTCTGAACACTGAGGAATGTCACAGACTTCGTAGCGTACCTCTGGATTGCTTGTGAAACACCAGGGTCCCCCTTCTTCCCCTCGAGGATTTCGACAGTAGTTTTCCTGTAGGTCTTTACCCCGATAGCTCGAAGGCAAAAAGCTAGTTTTAAAATGATAATCATTACAGTATAAGAGCATGCAGCTTTGGGGGGGGGGTGTCTATTAATTTTGCTAACTAGTGGATATGTTTTCCTGCAAGCACAGAAATCCTTTACTCTATCTCAGACCTCCATATATATAACATGACTTCTCTCATCTCCATCTACTCTTAAAATACTTAAATTTCATAGACATTTACCTAACTGATTTCTCATATCCAGCATCATTAAGAATGATTCATCTCTGAATTTGCTAATCATTCTAGAATCTAATTAACACTGTTTGAACCACAGTTTCAAAGTTCCACTCAAAGGCACCAAAGGACTGAGGAAAGCCACGGAGTGGAGAATTGTAGAAACACTGCACTAGGCCTTGAAATCTCAGTATTACACTGCTTATCTGCGATAATTACTTTTTTTTCTTATTTCTTTTCCTTTGAGTAATAACTCCCTTTTTTCTGCACAATTGATAAATAGATTGACGAAGTAACAGAAACAAACAGGCTAGACTCAAACTGAACCTGGACTCAAATTTCAGCCCTGTCTTCCTTCCTGGAGACACTAGTGGGCAATTTAGCCTCTTTCAGCATGTTAGCTTACCTGTACACTGTGACTATAACTTGTAACATCTTACAGCTTATATAGTTGTTTTCAGAAGTTCAGAGAGACAAGAATAATCGAGACTTAATAAATGCTATCTATTATTAAGCACTCTCAACTTAGTAGTTCTTAGACTGTTCTAGTAAAAGACAGAAAAGCTATTCTCTTTAAGATTTTTTAAGTTTTCACTGAATGGGGCTTTGTGCTTTCAGATTTAGGTCACAGTAGATGTCCATAGACTGCAATGCATTGCCTTTGTTTAAAATTTCTAATGCTCTAGTTATAATTTTGTTACCAGAATAAAGTATTTCACATAAAAGCAGGAAATCCAAAGCCTTTTTTATTCTTTTGTACTGCTTGTGACCTTGGCCTCAGTGATAACTGCATGTGTCTGCTAGACTGCACACAAAAAAAGCATAAGTAAACCATATGCATCTGTAGGTAATATTAGTAAGCACTCTTGTTGAAAATGCAGTTACATTTTCAGTATTCAGTACAATTTTCGCTATAAAGCTAATTTCTACTTTAACTGATCTCGGAATTCTAAATGCTACTTAAGTTTCAGTGAAGTCCAAAGCTTTAGTATGTCAATAAATGCCATTCAAATATGTTTCCTACCCATTGAAACTTCTAGTTAAGAAATAATGAGTTTTCATTATGCTATAGCACAAAATAAATATGAACAGTTAGTTCTTAGGTACCAAGCAACATTTTGCAATGAAATGTGAAATAGTTTCTATTCTTATTTCACTAACATTTTAAATATTGGGGAACAATAATTAAATATTCAGTCTTATGATTGACAGAAAAAAATTACTTATGTTCCGTAATTAAAAGGCTGGAAAGCCACGGAGTGGAGAATTGTAGAAACACTGCACTAGGCCTTGAATCTCAGTATTACACTGCTTATCTGCGATAATTACTTTTTTTTCTTATTTCTTTTCCTTTGAGTAATAACTCCCTTTTTTCTGCACAATTGATAAATAGATTGACGAAGTAACAGAAACAAACAGGCTAGACTCAAACTGAACCTGGACTCAAATTTCAGCCCTGTCTTCCTTCCTGGAGACACTAGTGGGCAATTTAGCCTCTTTCAGCATGTTAGCTTACCTGTACACTGTGACTATAACTTGTAACATCTTACAGCTTATATAGTTGTTTTCAGAAGTTCAGAGAGACAAGAATAATCGAGACTTAATAAATGCTATCTATTATTAAGCACTCTCAACTTAGTAGTTCTTAGACTGTTCTAGTAAAAGACAGAAAAGCTATTCTCTTTAAGATTTTTTAAGTTTTCACTGAATGGGGCTTTGTGCTTTCAGATTTAGGTCACAGTAGATGTCCATAGACTGCAATGCATTGCCTTTGTTTAAAATTTCTAATGCTCTAGTTATAATTTTGTTACCAGAATAAAGTATTTCACATAAAAGCAGGAAATCCAAAGCCTTTTTTATTCTTTTGTACTGCTTGTGACCTTGGCCTCAGTGATAACTGCATGTGTCTGCTAGACTGCACACAAAAAAAGCATAAGTAAACCATATGCATCTGTAGGTAATATTAGTAAGCACTCTTGTTGAAAATGCAGTTACATTTTCAGTATTCAGTACAATTTTCGCTATAAAGCTAATTTCTACTTTAACTGATCTCGGAATTCTAAATGCTACTTAAGTTTCAGTGAAGTCCAAAGCTTTAGTATGTCAATAAATGCCATTCAAATATGTTTCCTACCCATTGAAACTTCTAGTTAAGAAATAATGAGTTTTCATTATGCTATAGCACAAAATAAATATGAACAGTTAGTTCTTAGGTACCAAGCAACATTTTGCAATGAAATGTGAAATAGTTTCTATTCTTATTTCACTAACATTTTAAATATTGGGGAACAATAATTAAATATTCAGTCTTATGATTGACAGAAATTATAATTAAAGCTTATCATGACTTTTTAGTTGTGAACCGTATTTAATTTTCAGAAGACAAAAAGTCACTTTTTTTCTTAGATTTAGCTCTATTATTTCAGAATAATTTAAGACAATCTTTGTGCCACTGCATGAAGTTTATTTCCTTTCACTTTGCCAGTTCTCCAATTTTTCATAGTAAATATATAATGAAATACTTATTTTTCTAGTAGAATCAAAACTGAATTTTATTTATAATTTTTTTCACAAAGTACTACCTTAGCCAATTTTACCTAATAAAATTCCCCTATAACTCTACTTTCGTAAAAGTTTGGCATAGTATAGTAGTAGGGATAAGGTTTTGTCAATCACAAAAATCTACCATGGCTGCCCCATATGTATCGCTCGACCAGTATATGACACAAGTCCTTAGGCGGTTTACTCCTTCTTTGGGTTTTCAACTTCACTTACAAAATGAATGGAATGAATTAAGTTATTATAAGGTCCTATATTTATATCATTTTATATATTAACTTTAAAAAAACTAAGTAATGATTTAATACATTAAATGCACACATATAAAATATATGCAGGTTTAGATTTTGTTTCACACATTCCACAAACAAAACACGTACACATATACACACATATACCTTTCCAGTGGATTTGTAAAGTGAAAAAGAAGCTGTGAAGAAGTAGTGAATGAATACATCAACAGTTTACTAGGAAAAATGAAAATAGAAAGGAAGAGAGACAAAGTAAAAATCAAAAATAGGTATTGTTAAAAGAGTAAAGTTTTCCCACTAGAGTAAATACAAATGAAAACTGAAGAGAAAAAATGTGCTGCTACATACAATTCTAAATGCTACTTAAGTTTCAGTGAAGTCCAAAGCTTTAGTATGTCAATAAATGCCATTCAAATATGTTTCCTACCCATTGAAACTTCTAGTTAAGAAATAATGAGTTTTCATTATGCTATAGCACAAAATAAATATGAACAGTTAGTTCTTAGGTACCAAGCAACATTTTGCAATGAAATGTGAAATAGTTTCTATTCTTATTTCACTAACATTTTAAATATTGGGGAACAATAATTAAATATTCAGTCTTATGATTGACAGAAATTATAATTAAAGCTTATCATGACTTTTTAGTTGTGAACCGTATTTAATTTTCAGAAGACAAAAAGTCACTTTTTGTCTTAGTTTTAGCTCTATTATTTCAGAATAATTTAAGACAATCTTTGTGCCACTGCATGAAGTTTATTTCCTTTCACTTTGCCAGTTCTCCAATTTTTCATAGTAAATATATAATGAAATACTTATTTTTCTAGTAGAATCAAAACTGAATTTTATTTATAATTTTTTTCACAAAGTACTACCTTAGCCAATTTTACCTAATAAAATTCCCCTATAACTCTACTTTCGTAAAAGTTTGGCATAGTATAGTAGTAGGGATAAGGTTTTGTCAATCACAAAAATCTACCATGGCTGCCCCATATGTATCGCTCGACCAGTATATGACACAAGTCCTTAGGCGGTTTACTCCTTCTTTGGGTTTTCAACTTCACTTACAAAATGAATGGAATGAATTAAGTTATTATAAGGTCCTATATTTATATCATTTTATATATTAACTTTAAAAAAACTAAGTAATGATTTAATACATTAAATGCACACATATAAAATATATGCAGGTTTAGATTTTTGTTTCACACATTCCACAAACAAAACACGTACACATATACACACATATACCTTTCCAGTGGATTTGTAAAGTGAAAAAGAAGCTGTGAAGAAGTAGTGAATGAATACATCAACAGTTTACTAGGAAAAATGAAAATAGAAAGGAAGAGAGACAAAGTAAAAATCAAAAATAGGTATTGTTAAAAGAGTAAAGTTTTCCCACTAGAGTAAATACAAATGAAAACTGAAGAGAAAAAAAATGTGTGCTGCTTACATACAATTCTGCACCAATGCATATCAAATTCCTTTTTAGGACATGCAAGGTAAAGGGCAATCTGGATCATCTCTTCTCTTCATTCTTTAGTATACATAACTTTTATGCAGATTAACTGGCTTTCTTTAGTGTTCTGAGGCTGCTTTTCTTTAACATCTCATATTTGAGCAAATGATGAAGCCTAGCCCTGTTCTTTGTACTTATGTGTTCATTCAACACATATATTTATGAAAACTTATTACACACATGCCCTGTGCCAGTCAATAGGCTCTGTAACAAACTTTTGCACATGCATGCTATTTTTGGTTCTTTGTCCTTGTGAGCAAGGCTTTGTTTTTAGAGAGATACTTGAAAAAAATATTTTAAATTGATTTGCATCCAAATATACCTGGAAATTATAAATTAGATCTTCTGGGTGCTAACAACATTTTCTTTTATTTTAATATGAAATGTGCTTTTAGAAAACTTGATGCATTCCATCATCTGTTTCTTTAATGAATGCTGGGTGGCCAATGAAGGATATAGACGGAGATACCAGGTCACCTGATTTTCTAGTTAAGCTTCTAAACTAATTCCATCATCTATCATCATCTTCCCATTAGCCACTTGTAAAATATTTCAATTTAAGGAGTTGACAATAAATCACCCTTCTAGACAGAGACATATATAGACATGTATTTATTTTTCCATTTTCCATAGTTACTCTTTAGTTATTACTTTAAAAGTGTTAACCTATCATGCAGATATTCCACATAGCTGCTAATTGATGAAAATGTTTGCTCGCATTGAGTATAAAAAAAATTGATTAACCTACAAAGTCCTCTTATCCTTAAAGCTCTATATCACAAGGAAATGTTTGTTGGTAAAATAGCTGATGGGACTGGGAAGCCAGTTCCCAAGGAGATCTATTTCACAAGTACTCCTGTAGCAGAGAATCACAATCGTAGAGAATTTGCGTTGAAATAAGACCTCTACTGGGTCAGTCCAGTGCACTTTCCTCGACTCGGGTAGGATTGATTTCAAACACTATTCCTTTGTTCATGAAAAACTTAGATTCATCTATTTAAGCAAAATGTTTTGCTCAATATGCAGGGACTGACACCATGCAAATCCTATGAGAGGACAAAACCAATTATATTGTTTGTGTTGTAATATAAGAATAAAACTATTATTTGGAGGTATTTGTGCATAATTATAAGTAATGCATTTGAAAAATATTAGTCGTTTTCTATTATTGAAACACTGTAAAGCTGATCCACTTGAATACTTACTAGTTGGTATGAACCTGATCAAAATCACAGGTTTGATCCCAGTATAGAGCAACCAACTCTTTTTCTTTATATGTGGACCAATGAACTCCATCTCTGCTTACTGAAGTAAAACCATCTTGCATTGTTATAGTCCCCCCAGCAAATGAATGAAAATTAATAAAAAGTGGATTCATCAAGGCAAGTCATTACCACTATTGCAAAAGGAAGTCACAGCATGATTTGCTGAGTGTGTAAGGCCCAAGAGTTGTTAAAAGTACAGATTTTAGAGTGACATTGGCTGCCCTAAGATTCTGCCCATACCACTTGCTAGCTGTGCATGACCATGAACACTAAGATCTCTGCCTTTAGTGTCACCATATAAAAAATAAAACTAAGGTCACCCTACTATGTGGTTCCTGAGGGCTTCCTGGAGGGGTGCTAGTGGTAAAGAATTTGCCTGCCAATACAGGAGACACAAAAGATGTGGGTTCCATCCCTGGGTTGGGAAGATCCACTAGAGTAGGAAATGGTACCCAACTCCAGTATTCTCACCTGAAAAATTCTGTGGGCAGAGGAGACTGGTGGGCTGCAGTCCATGGGGCCGCAAAGGGTCAGACACGACTTTGGGATTAAAGGCGCATATGTGGTTCTTGAGAGGATTAAATAAGAAAAACTAGGTATACTGTTCCACAAGGCACATGGTAATCTAAATCTTACAGGCCATCTAGTAACCAGATAGAGCTGTTTTAAAATACTTTAGTTCCTGTTAAAATTCTTTGTGAATTAAATTTTGAAAAACTTTGGCTATATATAGCTCTCTAATGAGTAGATATCTGTTTCTCCTCCATGATGATTAAAACTCTCTAATAAGCCTATGGATATTATATTTACTCATCTTTAAATAGTACTTATCTGTTGTAATAAACGCAACTTTTCTCTTAAATATAGACATTTAAGGTCCAAGGAAATCCAGTCACTATGTGCTAGGTGAAATGAGAAAGTTGGTTATCTGAGACTGTTTGGGTTTTTGGTTGTAATATAAGATTAAAACTGTTATTTGGACGTATTTGTGCATAATTATAAGTAATGCATTTGAAAAAGATTAGTCGTTTTCTATTATTGAAACACTGTAAAGCTGATCCACTTGAATACTTACTAGTTGGTATGAACCTGATCAAAATCACAGGTTTGATCCCAGTATAGAGCAACCAACTCTTTTCTTTATATGTGGACCAATTAACTCCATCTCTGCTTACTGAAGTAAAACCATCTTGCATTGTTATAGTCCCCCCAGCAAATGAATGAAAATTAATAAAAAGTGGATTCATCAAGGCAAGTCATTACCACTATTGCAAAAGGAAGTCACAGCATGATTTGCTGAGTGTGTAAGGCCCAAGAGTTGTTAAAAGTACAGATTTTAGAGTGACATTGGCTGCCCTAAGATTCTGCCCATACCACTTGCTAGCTGTGCATGACCATGAACACTAAGATCTCTGCCTTTAGTGTCACCATATAAAAAATAAAACTAAGGTCACCCTACTATGTGGTTCCTGAGGGCTTCCTGGAGGGGTGCTAGTGGTAAAGAATTTGCCTGCCAATACAGGAGACACAAAAGATGTGGGTTCCATCCCTGGGTTGGGAAGATCCACTAGAGTAGGAAATGGTACCCAACTCCAGTATTCTCACCTGAAAAATTCTGTGGGCAGAGGAGACTGGTGGGCTGCAGTCCATGGGGCCGCAAAGGGTCAGACACGACTTTGGGATTAAAGGCGCATATGTGGTTCTTGAGAGGATTAAATAAGAAAAACTAGGTATACTGTTCCACAAGGCACATGGTAATCTAAATCTTACAGGCCATCTAGTAACCAGATAGAGCTGTTTTAAAATACTTTAGTTCCTGTTAAAATTCTTTGTGAATTAAATTTTGAAAAACTTTGGCTATATATAGCTCTCTAATGAGTAGATATCTGTTTCTCCTCCATGATGATTAAAACTCTCTAATAAGCCTATGGATATTATATTTACTCATCTTTAAATAGTACTTATCTGTTGTAATAAACGCAACTTTTCTCTTAAATATAGACATTTAAGGTCCAAGGAAATCCAGTCACTATGTGCTAGGTGAAATGAGAAAGTTGGTTATCTGAGACATGAATTTTTAGCAAAGGTTCTCAATTTTGGCTTAGCTTTAAAGAAAAATACTAGTGCCTGGGTTATTTCTGCAAAGGATTGTGATTTAATTGGTCTGTACTGATGCTCAGGTGGTAGGGTTCATTAAGGGCTTTTAGCAATTTTAATGTGTAGCCAAGTTTGAAAACCTCCATAGTTAAAGAACATTCAGCCCCTTGCTAAGATCAGAATCTGCTCCATCAGCAACTTAGCAACGGCAGTCTCCCCACTCAAGCTGCAGAGTGCTGGGCTTTCTCATAGGCAAAGAGAAAGAAAAACAATTTTTAAATTTAAATTATTTCTTCCTAAATACCAAGATCTATAAATTGAGGTACTGAGGTTAAATGATGTTGTACTGTGTACTAAGTCACTTCAGTCGTGTCGGACTCTTTACAATACCATGGACTGTGGCCCGCCAGGCTCCTCTATCAATTGGATTCTTCAAGCAAGAATACTACAGTGGGTTGCCATGTCCTCCTCCAGGGAATTTCCTTATCTAGGGATCAAATTCACATCTCTTGTTTATACTTCCTGCATTGGCAAATGGGTTCTTTACTACTAGTGCCACCCAGGAAGCCCTAAATGATGGTAGGCTACATCTTAATGATAATTTTTTTAATTCTTTGGCTAAATATCAGTTATGAATTCAGGTAAACATTAATACACTTAAGCCAAATTGGCTAAACTATTACAGAACTGTAGGATTATTTTGAAGGGCTAAGCTGGGATTGCTAACACACCTGTACAAGATAGACTCTATCTTCTTTTCTTCATGCTATTCTTACCTGTGTTCATGTGGTATCATGGAATTCCAGGGCTGGCATTTGATGCCACTTTTAGTGATAGATACCGTTCCCTTGTAGCTACCTCCTTTCCCAATGATGCAGTTTCTAATGTAGTCTATCAAGAAGAAAGCAGAGAAAAATGTTATAGCCATGTGTAACATGTTGTAATATTAAAAATAATGATAAAATTCCACTTAAATATTTAAGTAATTATTGCTTATAAACCATCACAAATATTGAAGTTTCTTGTCTAAAACTTCTACTAATATTTTCAAAATAATACATTCAGAGTAATCCAAAACAAACAGATGACTGTCAAGAAGTTTTAATTTTTGAGTATATACATAGGTAACTGTAGATACTATTCTACCCATTTAGCATAGATTATTCTAATGCTCAACTGGCCAGGTAAATTTAATTTGGTAAAATGATTTGCTCATGTGCAGACCATTTTAAGAAAATATTAAAAACAAAAGTTTATAAACCTATATTGAATTCAAAAAGTTACTTTAAGCTAATGGAAATAACTGAGTTGTCTTTTTTTTTAGTAAAAGTGATCTGATTCAATGTTTTTTAAATTGGAAGATAGTTGCTTTACAAAATTATGCTGTTTTTTCCCATACAACAATACAAATCAGTCATAAGTATATATATATATCCCCTCCAAGTCATGACAGAGCACCAGGCGGGGCTCCCAGTACTATGCAGCAGCTTTCCACTAGCTAGCTATTTTACACATGGTAGTGTGTCTATGTCAATGCTACTGATTTGTCTTTATATCAGTCAAAGTTGTGGGGGTTTGTGTATATATGTGCATGTAATTACATTATGGTGGTTATCATTTTCCATATATTCTGCTAACAGATCAGCTGCTAAATTACAGGACAATCAAATAAATACAAGCTGTATAGTCCCATCACATAACAGTATATTCAGTTAGCAACCTAGAAGACTGAAGATGGTTTTATACTAGATTATAATTATCTTTAGGATTTATAGAATTAGTGGAGTGCATAGAGATCATCTTATTTTCTAACATGGATTAATTTTAATTTAACCTAAAAATTTACCCTATTAACAAAGAGATGTCTATGTATATTACTAAATACCTAAATTTAATAAAATGTGTAATATAACAAAACATTAAAATTGAAAAAATAGTATCATAAGCATAATTCATAGTTATTATTTTGTGTGATGAAAGACAATTATTTTATTGATATAAACCTGCCTTTCAGCAATGTACATACCTTGTAGTATAATATCAAACTACCAAAGTAGACAAATTAACAAATAATATTGTCTCCATTCTTTTAAAGATTTTTTTTAAAGTATATAACTAGGAATAGGTACAACTAATTTTTCAAAACCTCCACATTTTATTGTTAGATGTTACTAGAAATAAGCAAAGAGGGAGAGGGGAATCTAATTTTGAGAAGTTTGGGAAAAGCTCTCTTGAAAGTGCCATACTGAAAAGAATCAAGGCACTGGTGTCATCTGTCTTCATGGATGAAATGACTGCATAACAGATCAGGATATGACAGAAAAATCAGTTAGAAAGTGCCCCATGACAGGTAATTACATATATTTTATACTTGATTTCATTATGAAATATTTAGGGAGAAGCCAGTTACCTTTGTTTTCATAGAGATCAAATTCATGGCCAAACTCTTTTTTTACTCCACTTGACATGCTATTGAAAGGGAACCAGAGGCATCGCTTCCTGGCTTTGTCAAAAACAAAGGCCCTGAAAAAAATATCTGAATGAAAAGAAGGAATACTACTATTTATACAGTTTTTAAAGAATAGATGCATGGCTTAACCAAGGAAGACAATATAAAAACAGATGCATTATTACAGAAACATGAGCAATATTTGAACCTACCATTTGATAGCCAAATGAGACAGAAAAAAATTACATTTTTGTAGCTGTAGATTTTAATGTCAGGTGGAGTTAAATTTGAAATGGTCTCTTGCTATTCTATATGACATGTAGAAAAATGAGGGCTTCAACAAGAAAAATCTATACATAGCACAACTACTTGGCTTATTTATGAAAATTTTTTTCTTGTTGTTCTTAAGTACACAAAAAGTAGGATGATTTTTTCTTGTAGTTATATACAAATGATTATATTTTAAATATCATGGTGAATTTCTAAATGTTGTAATTGTATAAAGCCCTTTATAAATTGACATGTCCTAAAATGCTTTAGACAGATCACAACCCCAAGAGATCCTGCTAGCAAAGGAGAATCTGAAATCAAATGTTTGGGAAATTTTGCATACAACATCCTTCTTTTGTTTTAAACAAATTTAAACAAATAAAAAATTTTGTCTCCATTCTTTTAAAGATTTTTTAAATTATATAACTAGGAATAGGTACAACTAATTTTTCAAAACCTCCACATTTTATTGTTAGATGTTACTAGAAATAAGCAAAGAGGGAGAGGGGAATCTAATTTTGAGAAGTTTGGGAAAAGCTCTCTTGAAAGTGCCATACTGAAAAGAATCAAGGCACTGGTGTCATCTGTCTTCATGGATGAAATGACTGCATAACAGATCAGGATATGACAGAAAAATCAGTTAGAAAGTGCCCCATGACAGGTAATTACATATATTTTATACTTGATTTCATTATGAAATATTTAGGGAGAAGCCAGTTACCTTTGTTTTCATAGAGATCAAATTCATGGCCAAACTCTTTTTTTACTCCACTTGACATGCTATTGAAAGGGAACCAGAGGCATCGCTTCCTGGCTTTGTCAAAAACAAAGGCCCTGAAAAAAATATCTGAATGAAAAGAAGGAATACTACTATTTATACAGTTTTTAAAGAATAGATGCATGGCTTAACCAAGGAAGACAATATAAAAACAGATGCATTATTACAGAAACATGAGCAATATTTGAACCTACCATTTGATAGCCAAATGAGACAGAAAAAAATTACATTTTTGTAGCTGTAGATTTTAATGTCAGGTGGAGTTAAATTTGAAATGGTCTCTTGCTATTCTATATGACATGTAGAAAAATGAGGGCTTCAACAAGAAAAATCTATACATAGCACAACTACTTGGCTTATTTATGAAAATTTTTTTCTTGTTGTTCTTAAGTACACAAAAAGTAGGATGATTTTTTCTTGTAGTTATATACAAATGATTATATTTTAAATATCATGGTGAATTTCTAAATGTTGTAATTGTATAAAGCCCTTTATAAATTGACATGTCCTAAAATGCTTTAGACAGATCACAACCCCAAGAGATCCTGCTAGCAAAGGAGAATCTGAAATCAAATGTTTGGGAAATTTTGCATACAACATCCTTCTTGTTGAGTTATAAAGCATTGAAGATTATTAAAGGCTATGAAATTCCTGCTATTAGGTAACTTGATATAAGCCAATGTGTCCTAGTGTCCTAAATAGATTTGCTTACATAAGCATTTTTAATTTTTAAGAAACTATGACTATAATAGATAAGATGCTTTAGTATATCTTTATAAAAATCCCTAAAATGTGTAACTACTTATCATTCCTACAGCTAATTATTACATTGGTGTTTTTTTATTTTTGATCACTAAAAAATGTATTTCTAAGAAAAAGTATTTCTAAAGCAGAATGATAAAATTTAAAAAATTTCTTAACTGACACTAGTAAAGTACTTAAAAATTTCAACACATTGTTACCATTTTTTACAATACAAAAGATAAAGTTGGAATTCTGAATTATTTTTTTCCATTAAGAAATAATATCAAAACTCCTTATCATGTTAATGCTAATTATAATACAACTGTGTATAAGCATCAAATTAAGAGAAATACACAGACTTTCTAATAACGATTTTTCACTTCAAGTCATACATTTTTGAAAACACAATTTTCTTGAAATTTTAGATAAGTTCAGGTTTGTCATTTATTTTTAACATTTTAACAACTATGAGGATAAATAAGTTTTATGAAACACATTTTTAAAAGATGCTATAAAATTATTTAAAATATTTTACCTATTATTTCACATTTTCAAATAGTGCATTTTAGTCTGCATCTAAATAACCTCAAAAATTGTATGTATAAACTTTGTGCTTTGATTTACATGTAGACATTTTTAAGTATCCATCTATAAGAACATTTTATACCTTTAATAGTATTAAAGAACAAACAGAAAAGTATATTGTTGCAACTGATAAGAAATAACCAAAAATGTTGAAAGTTTTGAATCTATACATAAACCAATTGGCTAGGATGATTTTTCTTGTAGTTATATACAAATGATTATATTTTAAATATCATGGTGAATTTCTAAATGTTGTAATTGTATAAAGCCCTTTATAAATTGACATGTCCTAAAATGCTTTAGACAGATCACAACCCCAAGAGATCCTGCTAGCAAAGGAGAATCTGAAATCAAATGTTTGGGAAATTTTGCATACAACATCCTTCTTGTTGAGTTATAAAGCATTGAAGATTATTAAAGGCTATGAAATTCCTGCTATTAGGTAACTTGATATAAGCCAATGTGTCCTAGTGTCCTAAATAGATTTGCTTACATAAGCATTTTTAATTTTTAAGAAACTATGACTATAATAGATAAGATGCTTTAGTATATCTTTATAAAAATCCCTAAAATGTGTAACTACTTATCATTCCTATAGCTAAGTATTACATTGGTGTTTTTTTTTTTTTGATCACTAAAAAATGTATTTCTAAGAAAAAGTATTTCTAAAGCAGAATGATAAAATTTAAAAAATTTCTTAACTGACACTAGTAAAGTACTTAAAAATTTCAACACATTGTTACCATTTTTTACAATACAAAAGATAAAGTTGGAATTCTGAATTATTTTTTTCCATTAAGAAATAATATCAAAACTCCTTATCATGTTAATGCTAATTATAATACAACTGTGTATAAGCATCAAATTAAGAG